>CATKHK010000092.1:0-168327 GCA_949751835.1 Blepharisma japonicum | reverse complement strand
TACCAAATAGTGACTGGGACAAATCTTTTGCAGACCACTTACATGGAACGAGGGATTGTACGTACGAGAGTAAGCTTGTCTTACGATCTACTGAGATCCAGCCTCCTTCCTTCGATTTGTCACCCCTTTATATTAATCTCTGCTGGGGTGTAGAAATAGTCTTTAGGTTTTTTTTTAATTTCTTTTATTTTAATTTAGAATTTTTAATGATTATATAAAATATATAACTCAAGCTGTTATTTTTAATAATATATTATTGCCTCCTCTAGTTATAAATATGGTCAAAAAACAATGTTTCTATCGAAATTGCTCTTTTGAAGTCGAAATTGCATGCCACTGTACATCTCCTTATACTTACTCATGCGAGAATCACTGAGGAATGCATATCAAATCACACAAAAAAGATCATCCATTTGACCTTGATTTTACTCAAACAGTTGAAGAAACTAAAGAAGCAGCACTTAAGTTTTTAGCCAAAGAGATTTCTAAAAAAGATAAATCCAAAGAAAAAATCTTAGCTTCCTTTAGCCAAAATTTAAGCAGTTCAGAAGATAATGTTAGAGAGTTGCTAAAGGAGCTAGATTCTGATTCAAAAGAAATAAGTAACCATATTGATAAGATCTTCAAAACCAAAAAAATACTAAAATCAGAGCAGGATCCAATTTTAAGGCTGTTGACTTTAAGTCCAGCAGAAGCTATTAATAATCTTTCTGCTATAATCCCAAAAAGGCAAGAATCGTATAATAGTGTCAAATTATTTTGCGGGATGAGCAAAGGGATAGAAAAAATGGTTAGATCATTTATTAAAGATAAATTCGAAACGATTCTGAATGAGAGACTAATTGAAATAGAAAAAAAAATTGAGCATACTGATAAAAAAAATAAAGAAAGCATGTCAGAAGTACGGAGTTCTATGTTAATTATAAAAAATGAAGCTGAAAAGACTAAAAATGAGCTTGAAAAATGAAAGGAAGATATAAAAGAGCATACAGAAAATGAAATTGGCATGCTTAATGCTAAAATGTTAAGCATCGCCGAAGACATTGGAAAGTATATAAAAAATCTCACTGAGTTTTGTAAAAGTATTCCAAATTGTATTGATGAAAATAAAGAAAGAGCTCTTAATGAAGCATTTATCCAAGATTATGAAAACTATTCAGTCGCTAATCTTCCAAGCTCACCCCTTTTACTTATTAATAAAAATAATTATCATGAAGCCAATTTGCTTGTTTATGACACTGAAAGTGAAAGTGAAGACATGAAAGATTTGGCTACTCAAGAAACATTAGATTACGGCACTTGCATAGCTAAGCTTCCTAATAACGAAATTTTCTGCTTTGGAAATGCTAGTCCAATTTCTGGTATCTCTGCTATAATTGATCAGGATTATAGAGTTTGATTGCTTGCACCCGGAACACCTTGTTGCTATTCATCTGCTCTCTATTTCGATAAAAATATTTATTGCTTTGGAGGAGAGAACAATGGCTTAAGTCTAACCTTATCTGAAAAATTTGATTTAGAAGAAAACAAATGGAATAAATTAAAACCATTGCCGCAGCCTGATGAATATTGCCATAGTATAACATTTGATGGAGATATTTTGATCTCTGGGTGCTATAATAACAATATTTTACGATACTGGACTAAGACTAACCATTTTACAAGGATAGATTATGAATTTTCATATCTTAAAAGAAAAATCTTAATAAGTGTGGATAGGCTGTATTTGATTGAGTGTAACGGGATGATATACGAAAGTGAAATTGGTGACGAGAATACTTGGAAGAAAATAGGAAAATCAATAATTAGTTCTGGTCGTCCTTGCCAAGTGAATTGTCAATATAGCAAAGGAATGATTTATATTGGAACTAAAATGCTTAATATGCATAAATACTATAAATTTAACCTGAAGAGAAAGTTCATGTTTGAACTTCGTAAATAATTAATCTTTTTATTAAAGTTTATGATTAATTAAGTGATTGGATATAGACTTGCATAAAATTTAATTTGATCTGATTCCAACAATATATATACAATTATTTATAATTTTAATTTAAAAGCTATTAATATATAAAAAATGATACCTAGCATTTATTTTTGGTTAAGAGCTTTGCCTTAATTCTATTCCTTGAAAAATTTACTTTGATCTTCATCTTCCTTTCTTTTCTTGCAGCATTTTTGAATAATAAATAATTTTATCAAAGTAAAATCTATATAAACACTTAAAGCCCCTAATACATATCTTTCTCTTGGAATCACCCTAAATTTCCCTTGTGAAATCAGTTTTGCGTGATAAACAGAGAAAGCTCCAAATATCCCAAATAAAAAGGCGATTATTAACAAATAGAAGCGTTCTGCGCGGAAATAAAAAATTTGAATTATAAAATTCACAATTGTCAGTTCAAGCACCCATAAAAGCCCTTTTGTCACATTATAAACATTTTTTTCAAAAGCTGCATATAAAAATAAAGCAATATTAACTGTGACAAATGCAGTTAATAATACAAAGGCAGTAACTGGCTTTCAAAAAACGCTAAATAAAGACCCAAACATCGCCCCTAGTCCTAGCGTAAAAAGAACCCCAAATATCGATGATAAAATCAAGCTTCCTCCTACTCTTTCGACTTTAAATAAAATTATGGCGATAGGAATAAGAGATACCTTAAATCCCACTGTTAAGTAAATTCTAGATTCAGCGAACTCATAAACAGCTTCGACAAAAAGAAATAGACAAGAAACTCCAAAAGCAAATAAAACGTGAATAAAGCGTAATAGTAAAATTTTTCTCAAGTAAACAAGTTCTTCATAGTCAGAGTGCTCTTGTGTAAGAGAAAAATGCTGTTCTTTCATTGATTATTTTTATTCAATTTCATACTTTCATGTTAATAGTCGTTTTTTATGATTTCTACTTAGAAATTGCTATTTAGTTGAAAGGTTCAATATAAGAAATTAGTTTAAATTATATCACTCAGATTAAATATTTAACGTAATTAATAAAAATTTCATTTTCATCTTTAATATTAATTTAGAAAAGATTTTGAATACAATTGTCTTTATCATTGAGGATTTGCAGTAAACAATCGATAATCTTATTGCCTTAATATGAATATTTTCGTATAAATAAAATTTAATTCTATTACTTTTAAGTGACATAATTGATTAAAAGTTAATAGTTTTACTAAAAGTTGCTAAGCAAGCCTCTTTGATAGCTTCTGAAAACCCAGGATGTCCATGACAAGTCTTTGCAATATCTTCTGCAGCTGCTCCATACTCTACTCCAACAACTCCTTCCATGATAATCTCTCCTGCATCAGGCCCTATAATATGCAGTCCTAATAGTTGATTAGTTTCTTTATGTGCGAGAGCCTTTACAAACCCATCCATCTCTTGGTTAGCCCTCGCTCTTGAATTTGCCATAAATGGGAAAGTGCCTTTATTATAAGGAATATTGCTTGCTTTTAATTCTTCTTCAGTTTTTCCTACTTGAGCAACCTCAGGATGGGTGTATACAACACCAGGAATTGCATCATAATTTAAATGCCCACCTTGACCAGCTACATGCTCGGCCACAAAAATCCCTTCTTCTTCAGCTTTATGAGCAAGCATTGGTCCTCTTATAGTGTCCCCAATAGCATAGATGTGGGCATGTCTTAAAGTTTGTAAATGATCATTTACATTTACGCGTCCTTGCTTATCCCTTGATATATCAATGAAGTCTAAATGCAAGCCTTGAGTATAAGGCTTTCTTCCAACAGCTACAAGCACATAATCGCAGTCTATGCTATCTGGAATATTTTTAGAGTCTGGTGAAGCTGGCTCAATTTTGACATGAACTGAATCATCTTTGGCTTCTCCGCCTACAACTTTTGCTCCTAAATGGAATTTTATGCCTTGCTTTACTAAGATTTTCTGTAAGCTTTGAGCAACTTCTAAATCAAGTGCTGGGGCAAGTCTATTTAAATATTCCACAACAATAACTTCAGTACCAAGCCTGCTATAAACACTGCCTAGCTCAAGCCCAATAACTCCAGCTCCAATCACTACCATACGTTTAGGAATTTCTTTCAGTGCCATTGCACCTGTACTTGAAAGTACTCTTTTTTCATCTATAGGCAAAATCCCTCCTGGGACTTGGCTTGGCTCAGATCCTGTAGCAATAAGAATATTTTTAGCTCTAATAGGATTTGCATTGTCAATAGTCAAAGTATTAGGGTCTTGGAAAGCTCCTGCACCTTTCAAATAAGTGACGTTGTTTTTCTTAAAAAGAGCTTCAATTCCTCTTGTTAATCCAGTCACAGCTTGTTCTTTGTTTTTCATCATTTGGCCAAAATCGACCTTTATGCTATCAAATGAAATCCCGTGATCTTTAAAGTGTTTTTGGGCTTCATAATATTTGTGAGAAGAATTTAGTAAAGCTTTAGCTGGGATACAGCCTACATTAAGACAGGTTCCTCCTAAAGTTCCTCGCTTTTCAATACATGCTGTTTTGAGACCGAGCTGGGCAGCTTTTATTGCTGCAACATAGCCACCAGGACCTCCTCCAACAACCGCTAAATCATAATCAAAGCTTGCAAAAGCTCGTTTGGTTAGCCTACTAAGCATATTTATGGATGATGCATAAAGATATTAATGAATTAAAAAGTGGTTGGAATTAATAATAATTTGTATAAGATTTAATGTTTAAAATTTGATAGAAAATAAATATTAATTTAGGTTTACATCCAGCAGAACTTGTCTCGAACTCTTTGCGCTCTTATATTCAACAAATCTTCTTGTGATAAAGGTTGATTTGACTCAACATTGTCTGTTTTATATGTTCAAGGTCCTCTTTTTACTCTTATTTCATAATTTGCATTTGAGTCTTCAGTTTTTTGTTTCTTTTTAGGCTTTGATTCTTCATACTCTTTTCTGGGATCTACTTTAATAGGAGGTTTTTGGATAAAAAATTCTATATTTGATTCTTGGCTTAAAGGCTCATTTAAGCAAGCTGATTTATCACTTAAAACAAGAATCACTTTTCTCCTTTCTTCTGAATTGGCAGCCCTTACAATAATTTCGTCGTTTTGTTCAATTTCTTCTGTAAATAATGTTCCTGCTCCATGTACTGTAGTCCCTGAAATTAAAATTTTTCCTGTTCCTTGTTTGATTTCTTGCTGGATTTCATAAGGCTCTAATGATACATTTTCTGGGATTTCTTTTTGTTTTTTCTTCTTACTTTTTTGCTTTTGCATTTTTTTGAGCTGCTTAAATACCTCATTTTTCGCTTTTGCTAATTTTAAAGCAGGACGTAAATTAGATGACATTTTTATCAAAAATTGTACAAGCTATTATCCTAAAGAGTCTTCAAATCATAACGCATTTTAAATCTTAGTTAAAATACATATAAGAAATTATCTTTTATTACAATATATTGTAAATATAATAAGTTTCATAACGAAATTATCCTTAAAATAATTATATTTATTCTGTTTTTAATTAAAATAAGATATTTAATGTGAAACTTACCTAATAAATATATATATTTCTCATTTTATTGTGGCAAGTTTATCCCATTTCTCAATTAAACTAAATGGAAGAATAAAAAAGGCTCCAAAAGGGATGAACAATTTTTCCAGCGAAAACGAAGAATTCAAAGAAATTAATCCTCTTTCAGAGGCTCCTCTATCAAATATCCCTCATAAAGAATCATTAAATATTATGGATGAAGGCTTAAATCCATCTTCTTCATATGAGGAAGAAACAATAGTTATCTCTGTAGTAAACCCAGTAATTAAAGAAGAAAGGCTTAGCAGTCACGTTAATTATACAGTGATGGGCCAAGATTCCAAAGGCACTTTTGAAGCTTGCAGGCGCTATAAAGATTTCAGAGCACTCCGAGACTCGCTTATGGATAGATGGCCTGGGTGCTTTATCCCTCAAATTCCTCCAAAACAGGCTATTGTATATTTTATATAGGGAAATTTAGATCCTCAATTTATTGAGCAAAGGAGAAAACTATTGGAATATTTTTTAACAAAATCAAGCTCATATAGCTATATTTTTCGATCTCCAGAATTTAATTTGTTTATTAGAAGTGAAGGACAATTCAGAAAGAGTCTCCAAGAAGTAAAAAAATTAAATTATACAGAAATAGCTAAAAATTTCAAAGAAGAATTCCCCAATTATATCACTTATCAAATATCTGAAGATTTAAACAACAAAATTGAAGCATCTCTTCTTGCATTCCAATCAGGAATTGCAGCACTCAACAAGTTTGAAGAAATCTGTAAGGAAAACGTCATTAACTTCGCTGCATTTGAAATTGAGCTGCTAAGACTGATGAAAGGAATCCAAGCAATTAATGTTTTTTATAAAGAAAATTTTGAATCAAGAGAAGTCAGTGTTTTACTAAGAGATTCCTATACAAATCCTTACCAGATTTTGCTTGACTGAATCAGAAAAGAAGTCCTTGACCTTGAAGCTATGATAGAACTTGTCGCAAAGCAGGTTGAATATAACAAAATCAAAGGTAAATACGAAGATAAGCTTGATGAAAGCAAATTAGATCTAGAAAAAATGCACCAAGGAAAGAAGCTGCTATCCCAAAGACTATCAAGAAAGCCCAAAGAACACCATCTATCGAAAATTGAAGGAAATATTGATAATTTAGAAAATGACATAAAAAGCTTAAGCCTTATATGCAAAATTATTACTGCCAGAATCATTGAAGAAGAGATCCCAAAATTCAGAGAGCATAAACAGGAAAAATATGAAATGATTATGAGGGCTTTCACAAACTCCGCAATACAAGAATTTGAGAATCTGATAAACCAAAATAAAGTGATAGAAAATAGTTTAAATTATTAAAAATTATACTTAATAGTTCATGATTTTTGCCATATTTAATTATTGGTTATAAAAAATGTCAAAGAAGGCTAAATACGTGTCTGAGAGCTCTACAAGGGATGCTAAAAGAGGAGGTTCAAGAGGAAAATCCCCAGGTAGAGGAAAAGCTGATGCTCCAGACACTTCAAATTTGACCCAAGATGAGATAAATGAAATCAAAGAAGCTTTTGACCTCTTTGATTCTGATAACTCTGGTACTATCGATCCAAAAGAAATTAATGCTGCTCTTGCCTCTCTGGGACAAGATAAGACCCCAACTATCTTTAGACTTTTGGCAGGAATCGAAGAACTAGGCGCTTCCATTACTTTTGAAGACTTTTTAGGACACATCAGTGAAAGGTTAGGCCATAGAAACACAAGAGATGGAATTAGAAGAATTTTCGATTTATTTGACGCTGACGGATCAGAGACTATTAATGTAAAAAATCTGGCAAGAGTCGCAAGGGAACTTGGAGAAAGTATGTCTGAAGAAGAACTACAAGAAGCACTTTCAAAGGTCTCCGCTGATAAAGAAGCGATGACTTTTGATGATTTCTATGTAGTCATGACCAAGAAAATCTATGGCTAACTTAAAAAAATTAAAATATTTCTTCTATAAGTTACATTAAAATATTGCAATTTATAAGGCCACAGTAAAAAAACAATAAAAACCTAAAATTATTGATTTTAAATGCACGATAGTATTGCAAGGTTCATAATAATAGATTCTCATATATTAATTAATTTTATAAGTAAGAATCGTATTAGATGGGCTGCAGCTGCATTAAACAAGATATGGGCAGAACCTCTGGGTATATAGTTCCAGAACCTCAATTTTTAGAAACAAATAAAAAGATTTTCAGCAAAGAATCGACTGATTTTCAATATCCTGGGACAAATGGTAAGAGAGCAACTGCCACTAAGGAAAGACATCAAAAACCTGTCATAGATTTAAGAAGAATGCTCTATACAAATAGTGAGGCAAGCTCTGCAATTGTTAGTGATAAAGAAAAAACCAAAGAAGACATCAAACTGATATTAGGTGTCATAAACAAGCATTCTATTCTGCAAAATCTTGATGAAGATAGCCAAATGGTCTTAGTCAACAATATGAGATTTTATGAAATAGGCCCAAGGGAATGCATTTTTGAACAAGGACAGCCAGGGTTCTGTTTTTATGTCCTTTCTTCTGGGAGGGTTGAATTGCGTGTCGACAATGATCGCAAAGATGTTTTAAAATCAGGCTCTGGGTTTGGAGAATTGGCGCTACTAGATGATAGACCTAGGTCTGCTACTGTTCGCACAATAGAGCGCTGTTGTTTGTGAGGAGTTTCTAGAGAAACCTTCAAAGAAGCAGTTAAGAAAATCATGGCTTTGAACTATGAAGAAAATAAAAATTTCATAGAAAGTGTTCCTATTTTTAAAACATTTACAAATAGCCAAAAAGATGCATTACTTTCGTCCCTTGTGACTCAAAGATTCTCAATTGGTCAGCACATTGTAAAGCAAGGTGATACTGGGGATTTATTTTATATAATCAAGGATGGGTTTGTATCTTGCACAGAAAATGAAAGAGAAATTAGACAGATGGGTAAAGGGGAGTATTTTGGAGAGCTTGCACTACTTAATGATTCTAAAAGAACAGCAACAATTACTGCTATAGGAGATGTAAAATTAGTTTCTATTGGACGAAAAGCTTTAATTGAAGTCCTTGGCAATAATTTAGAGCAAATTTGGTACAGAAACGCCCTCAGAATTTCTGTCGAAAAAAGTTCTGCTTTAAAAATCCTCTCAATAGACCAAAAAGAGCTGATTTTCAACCTAATGAAAGTCACCTGCTACAAAGCAGGGGAGCTAGTAATACCAAGAGGGACTCCTAAAGGTCGGAACCTTTGAATCACAACTAAAGGTCTTATGCGGGGCCCATTAGGGACAATAGAAGCCTTTTCTTGCATTGGTGACGAGGAGTTATTTACAGATCCCCAGGAAAATTATTCAGTCGATTTTATATCAGAAAGTGAATTAATTGTGGCACATATCACCAAAGAAGAAATAGAAAAAAGCATGGAAGGGACTCTAATAGAAATCCAAGCTATGAATGAGGTTATAGAAATACTAAAAAGTGTCCAGCTTCTAAAAGAATTATCAATAGAAAGATTTAAACTATTAATTACTGGTCTTAGAGAAGTCCATTATACAGACAATCAAATTATTGTTGAGCAAAATAGCTTGGGAGATTCATTTTTTATTGTAAAATCAGGTAAAGTTAATGTGCAAAAGGATGGAGTTAATATAAGAAATATAACAAAGCATGATTATTTTGGAGAGAGATCAGTGCTTTTTAATGATTTTAAGAGAAGTGCAACAGTAGTGGCAAATGGAGATGTGGACTGCTGGATAGTGGCCAAGAAAGATTTTTTAAATATTATTGATGAAGGAATTAAGGTTCAGCTCTTAAAAAGAATTGAACTGCAAGATGATATGATAACTTTTGATGAAATTTTACCTATAAAAATGCTAGCGAGAGGGAATTTTGGCACAGTGTATTTGACAGCGCATAAGCAGAAAAAAACATTTTATGCTTTGAAATCTGTTCCAAAAGCAAAGGTTTATGGATATGAAATATATCAAAATATCTTATTAGAAAGAAACATTTTGCTACAATTAGATCATAATATGATCGTCAAGCTAGTAAAAACTTTTAAAGATGACTCAAGATTTTATTTCCTTATGGAATATGTCCATGGGCAAGATTTATTTTATTTATTACAAAAAATAAACATTCTGAGTGAAAATGATGCCAAATTTTATGCTGGGTGCTTAGTATTAATGCTTGAATATCTCCATGAACGAGACATAATCTACCGTGACCTTAAGCCAGAAAATGTTATGATAGATGAAGAAGGATATCCTAAACTAATAGACTTCGGTACAGCCAAAATTGTTCATGGCCGATCTTATACAACAGTAGGAACTCCTCATTATATGGCTCCTGAAGTGTTTTTAGGTGCAGGATACACTATGCAAGCTGACCTCTGAAGTTTAGGAGTCTTGATCTACGAATTTCTATACGGCAAACTCCCATTCGGAGAAAACCTTGATGACCCTCACGAAATCTACCTAAAAATACTTGAGGGCAGGCTTTTCTTCCCAAGAGACCTTGATCCTGCTGCTTATTCGAAAAACATAATCCAGCAGCTTTTAAACAAAAATCCGGCTTTAAGAACGGGAGGAGTTACCAGCAAGCTAAAAGAGCACAAATGATTTTTAGGCCTCTCATGAGTAATTTTTATATAGGAACGCATAATTACCAAACAGCAAAGGGCTCCTCACATTCAAAAGCTTCATTCTTTGACTTCAGAGTTGGCAAGTGCGAAAAAAAGCCATAAAACAATGCATGAATTTATTGCATTTGAAGAACAGAACGAAAATTTCCCAAGAAGCCCTGAAAATGAGCCTCCTGAAGGGTGGGATATTGATTTTTAGATTATACATATTTTTTGTAGTTATACCGAATTAAAACTGATATTTATTGATGTTGAAGCCATATTTAATATGATTAAGTCTAATTTTGATAAGTAGTTATGAGCCACCCTTGACCAGGGTGAGCTATTTACATTTAAAGCGCTGCCATTGAATTTTCATCAACAGCTGGATCGCTATCAATTTTAAAGCAAGCCATGCTTATTTCGTCCTCAGTGCTGCTTCTGGATGGAGCTTCTTGTTTCACAAATCTTCCACACACTCTGACACGCTTGTCAGCAGATTCTTTCCGGCTCTGATATCTGACCTTTTTGTCATACACTCTGGAGTGTTTCTTATCAAGGTAACGCTTTACCTTGCTTGCTCGTTCTGATTTGGTTAAGCTTCCAAGATAGGTGTTATCAGGGTTCATTATAAACTGAGAAGCAGGGACGAGAAGGAAATGGGTGACTGGTTTGATTGCAATTGGCATCACGATTTCAGGATCATAGCTTGATTCACTTGAAAAACCTGGGCTTTCCATATTTTATTAATATAACCCAAGGCTGAGAGCGCTAAATCCATATTTAGAGAAGTGGATAGGGAGCGTGGTAAAGATTGATTGGAATTTAAACACAATTTGAGATATAGAAATGCTTTTTGGAAAAGATGCTAGATTTAAGGCACTCTATTGAAAGTTAATTTGTATATATATATCAGATTAAACTGTAAATGCTGGATATTAGATTTTGAAGGAAAATTAAAATTTACTACAAATTTGCTAAAGCTCTATTTTTCGAGTTCATTTTACATGAGACAAAGCACAGAAACAGAAAATTTTATACACCATTCTTAATTTTATGATTAAAATTTAAAAATGACTTACACATACATTTTAATTATTAAAGCAAATAAATCGTACTCTAAATTTCATTTAATTAATCAATTTTAATTGGCAGGGTTATCATTTTGTAGTAGAGGCTGTTGGACCTCTCCATCATTTTTATTCTCTTGATTTCTTTTATTTTTGATAAAATTCATTGCTGCTGATGATGCTTTTTTTGTTTCTCTTTCTATTCCTATGAAAAAATTGTTTGCACCATTTCTCGCTTTTTGGATTCCAGGAAGTATATAATTATAAGACATTTTTGCCTCTTCAGAAAGATGATATGTGGCATCTTTGGCTAAATTTTCAACATATTGAACATGAGGATGCTGCGAAATTTTTTTGACTTCTTCATTAATTTTTTTAACTGCTTTTTCTCCTTGCTCATCAATTTTTTTCATAGCAGGATTACTACTCACAAAATTATTAAACTTATCAACAACCTTATCTCCATATAGAACTGATTGTGTATATTTAGCTTTAATTCATGATTTCCATCCTTTTGGCTGCTCCTCGTTTTCTATTGGAGGAACTTGAACGTTTGCTATGCTTTCAGCTAGAGGTGGTTGTATAGGAATATCTGAATACTCATGAGGAGCTGAAATTTCATTATTAGGAGAATATGATGGACTATTTTCATTTATAAGTTGAATTCCAAGCTCTACTGATGGAAAGTCAACATCATATGTCAAATTTTCTGATAGGGCATCTAGCATAGATCTATAGTATTCTGCAGCTATAGTTTTATATTTTAAAGCAAAAATTGGCGTTTCTCTCGATATATTGTAATTCAATAGAAAGTGATGGAATGCTGAGTTTCCACCTGCTGACATAAGTTTAAGCTGCTTAAGAGTTCAAGGTTCAGATATCCATGACTTGATATTACTGACTGATGGGCCTAAAACTAGGTGATTTCCTGCACATTTGGAACATAAAAATATTCCATGGTTTGTGGAAGCATGATCTGCATTTGGAGAACCACAGTCAAAGCAATTGAGATTTTCTGGATCTTGCTGTTGAAGCTTTTGGAAAGCTTGGGAGATTATTTCAGGTGATTCCATATTTATATATAAATAAATAGATTTTTCGACATTTAAGATACTGATAGCATTATACTATATATTATTGAGAAGCTTCATTTCAACTTAAGCATTTTTGCTTTATAAAGTATTAAGATTAAAAATATTAGATTATCGCTTGCTTGACTTATTTTAAATTATTTTATCCTAAAAAGTTTGATTAAACCATAATTATAATGCCAAATAACTTAAAATATAAAAAACTGCTAATTTAAGAGTCTATATTTAAGAGCCTATATTTATCTAAATGTTGATTCTTGTTGTATCAACGTTCAAGTGCCTTTATTAAATATTTGATATAAATGGAAGAACTCAATAAACTTGAGGCTAATATAAAAGAAAATTTGCAAGATATTGATCAAGTTTCCAAATTAGCAGAAGTCCTAAAAACAGGTGACTACAAATTCCAAGCAAAAGTTGGCCTTTGCATAGGCCGAGTCCTTGAAGAATATTGAAAAGCTGAAATTTTGCAAGATGAAAGGCTTGTCGGCTTATCAAATTTACTATGAAAACTTTATGAGGATGGCAGCAAATCAATTTTATCATTTCTTTTAAAATCAGAAGACGATGAAATAAAAGCTAAATGGACTTTGAAATTTCTGTCATACATAAAAATCGAGCTTCATCATAAAAAAATCCCAATATCAGAGAACCAAAATTTTTCTAACCTTATCAAAAGTCTTTTAGAGTCCCAATTCTTTAATATTTTACGATATATCATGAAAGAATACCAAGATATAGCCACAGAATCAGCTAAAGTAATCTCATTCCTAGTAAAAGACGAAGAGTTCGACCTTAATCTAATTTATGATTTTTTAAGCCAAATACCATCTCCAAGCAAACTCAAAGAAAATGTATTTTACCCAGAGCTTGCACCCCCATCATTAGCTAGTAAAAAAAGAAAAAGAAAAGAAAATTTTGACCCAGAGCTTGCTGGACAAAGGATTCTTGTAGATAGTGACTCATGGGCAATGAGATATAAGCAATCTATAGGCCAAATATGAAAAGAACTTACAGATCTTGATCTAGAAGCGACAGATATAAAATTTTTACTAAAATCTTTATGCAAATATGGGCTGCCAAATGTTTCAGATCCACTGATGTTTTCAGATTTTTATTTAAAATCTTTTGATAATGGTGGAAATATTGCAGTTTTAGCACTAAGCGGCTTGTTTATACTGATGACAAAGCATGGGCTTGAGGCTAAGCAATACTATATGAAGCTTTACCAGCTAATTCGTACACAATTACAAAAAGGAAAAACTCTTTCCAAAAGCTTTTTGAAACTTTTAGAGCTATCTTTAAGCTCTCCTATGCTCCCATCAAGCTTGATAGGGTCTTTTATCAAAGTATTATTAAAAGAGTCCTTACTTTCTCCAGTAAGCACAACTTTGTGGTCTGTAGCTTTTGCAATGAAAAGCTTTAAAATACACTCAGGACTTTTACCAATGATAAACAATAATAACAAAGAAGACAAATTCAATTATGAAGAATTAAATCCTCTATACACAAAATCAATAGAAAGCTCCCTCTGGGAATTAATGATATTAAAAAAGCACTACCACCCCAAAATCAGAGAACTCGTCACAGAATTTGAAAAACCTGTAGAAAAAATGGCCAGAGTGACCACAGCTGAAGTGATGAACTTAGAAGTCCCTCAGAAAAGACCAAAACTAAACCCAAAGCCATTTAAAGGTATTTTTAACTAATATTCCTTCGCTATAAATATTTAAAATCAATAATTAAGATAGATGGAATGCTTCGTGGCCTTCTTTTAGCGCATATCTAAGTTGATTATTGAAAACTTCATAAGAAGAGTACTCAGGGATTTTCAAATAATTTTGACATGTCATAACACTTGGTAAGACATCGTCGGGATTGGTTCCAGGGACTGTTGGATCTTTTCGGACCACTGTAAGCGGAGGGTGTAACGCTTTGAACCCTCCAATAGGGAGTCTTGGACACCCTGTTACAAATTGTAAGAAAAGTCTTCTTTCGTTCATGTCGAGGGAAGTCATGATTTTTAATAAATTTTGATAAACTTTTGACTTTTTATCATAGCCGTGTGCAGTTACAATAGCTTCTTCCAGAACTGATACGTCCCAGGATTCATTTCCTTTACCACAGATGACGTTTTCTAGCTCCTCAGGGTCAAAAACTTCGAGAGCTTCAACTGGGATTAGTTTTTCCAAGCCTTTTCTGAATGCTTGAGCTTGATAATTTTGCATTAAGGTGTAATGGGCAACTAAATTTATATATTCTTCTAAAGTATCTAAAGTAACAATTTTATCTTTCCCATGAGGCTTTAATTCAATATCATCATATCCTGGCAAGGTAAAAGACAAATAAAGTTCCTCAATCGGAGTCCCATTTAATGTGATTTCTTTCATCTGGCCTTTTTGATAGTCAGAATCTGAGCATTCATGCTGAGCCCATTTCCATTTATTCACGATTTCTTGAAGTTGAAGCATATAGCGGCCGACTCCAGGGTCAACCTGTAAAAGATCAAGCAAAGTTAACGGCTTTTTCATGACAAGCTTCCAAAAAACAGAAGAAATAGGCAAATCGATTAATCGATCATCATATAAAGCTTTCGCAACTAATTTCCCAATAAAGTAAAAAGTTTCAGAAATTCTTGCCAAATTTTGTGACTGCAAAGGCGCTGGGAATAATCCGCACTCTTCCCCAGTGTTTCTCCATATATCAAGCTTCCTCAATTCTTTGCTTGCTAAAGCATAAAACTCAAGAGTTGGGCCAATCCCGGTTCCTTCTTCTCCACTAAAATCAAATTCAAGCATTCCAAATTTCAATAAAGCTGAGTCACTTAAAACTCTCATCCCAGCTTCAATAATTTGGTCTCTAGGAATCATAGCTTTTTGCCTCAGCATTCTTACTGTAAAATTCTTTCCTCTATTTGAATAAAAATATAACGACCTCCCACCTCCAAACCCAATAGCTCGGAATAAATCATATCTTTGTAAGAAATTAAACAAAAATGTAGCTTTACGTGGCAAATTTTTTACCCAGTCAGGAGCTGTGCCACCAGCCATTGCTAAGACGTCTGACACTTGTCTGGCCAAAATAGCAGAAAGTTTGTGGCTTATAAAAATGTTATGGGAAATTTGTGTGAAGGAGATAGGGTCAATAGGGAAATAAAATAGTGGGGAGCTTGGAGAGAGTATTTGATGGATCTTTGAGTTTAGGGTATGCAAAAATTTTAGGAGTTTTAATGGGGCATATACTTTTTCGCCTTTATCAGATTGGATATTAATTGCTGAATTAATAATTTCATCAAGAATATTTGTACTTGATGATAAATATGTTGACTCCTCTTCATTTTGGTCATTATTTGTGTCAAAGCTAAATTTAATAACAATACCTTCGCTTTCATTCGCGTATTTTGAATTTATTTCATACAAAGTTGTTCGCTTATTCACCTCCATATCTCCAACTCTCATTACCACCCTCATTTTTTTCGGGTCTAAAACACTTTCTTTTCTATGAGAAATAGTCATCGCTTCAATTGGCTGAATATTTTGTGCTTCTGGGTCTTGATCTTGATCTTGGTCTTGCTCTTGATCTTCTTCTCCTTTATTTTCTTCAGCTTGAAGTCCATCTAAAAACTGCTGGACTTTTTGTCCTTGAATTTCTTTAATTAATTGTTCATTTCCTTCACTTCTAATCCCCATTTCTTCCAGTGTCGCTGTTAAATCCATTGACTCGCTTAATAACTGCTGCATTCTTAAATGCTGCTTAGTCATATTTAACTGTCCTTGGTTAATTCCTCTCATTTCTGCACTAGTCCTTTCAAATGAAGCTAAAAATAAATTTAAATTCTGCTGGCTTTTTACTTTTAGTAAAGCTTCACTTATAGTTTCTAATGAATGGTATTGTTCCAAAGACAAAGCTAACTGTCCAATATTTAAAAATAATTGATGCTTAGCTTCTAATTCAAATTTAGATTCTGAGGAAAGCTGTTCATATTTTTCAGCGTCATATACAAGAGAAACCCTTGTTCTATTACTTAAAGTTCGCATAGCAGTAAATGAGCTTGATGCTCCATTGGCTTCATAAATTATTGTAGGGAACTGTTGGGTATATCTAATAAATCTTAGTAACAACGAGATCAATCTGTTTAAATTGTTTTCACCTTTTTGATTATTTTTCAAAATTGTGATCAAAAACTCATGAATTCTATGCAAAATTACTAGTGAGCTTTTATTTGGGGATAAAAATTTCCATAAAGAATCTAAGAAGTTTGACTGGTCAAGCTCGTGCAGACTTATACCTTTATCACTATTAAGCAAGTCAATAAAGCGGCTTAAAAACTGTTTTCCTGACTCCCCTTCTACTGTTTCTAAATCTCTTCCTAGGTCTTTTAGCTCTGCCAATACACTTTGGTAGTCAGGATTATCATATACTGAATGTTTAGTTAAAGCCTCATGAGTAAGGCACAAAATTTCTTTTGCAGCCTCTTTTACAGTATCAGGGACATCAGGCTCTGTCATTTTCCTTCTAAGAAGAGGCTCATCTGGCTCAGACTGTGCATCCATTGTAGCTGACCTTTTTTTCGTCCTATGGGTTTTTTTAATTTCTGCCAAAATTTGTTCAAGGACTTTGGGATCCCTTGACATCCCAGATCTCAATAAAGCTTGTCTTAAATTCGTAGAAGGCGTCGTGGCTAAGATTTCTTGAAATACTTGTACAGGGTATTTTAAGTCTTTTAAAGCGTCTTCTATTTGTAAAGTTCTAATTTTTGCTATAACGCCTTCTCGGACGAAGTTTTCAGCGACTTGCTGTGGGATTTTGTTATATAAAACTACCACGATACTTAATACGCATTTAATTGCTTCTGAGTCTTTACAGGATAAAATTTCTGATATAAATGTGGAAAATTGGACAGGTGTTACATAGGTATCAACAAAATCATGATCAGAAAGGGCAAGAATTTTCCCCATAACGTGTAGAATTAAGTGGCCGTTATTTCGGTTTGTGATTCTTTCGTAAATTGTAAGGATTCTCGGCATTACGACTTCTCCAAGAGATCTCATGAATTCTGGGTTATTCATATACATATTGGCAAGCTCTAAGTCTAAAGGGTCTTGGCTTTCTTTTATTGGAATTAAGACGTCTACTAGTGCTAAAGCTTCCATTGAATAGCTTCTTAGCCCTTCGTCGTTTTCTTTTTCTCCTATGTCAAGAGCTTCTTTTATCATACTTACACCTCCGTAATTGTGGAACATTAATACTAAATTTGGAGAAGAATCGCAGAAAAATCTAATTAGTTTCAAAACCCGACTTTGAAACCCTGCAGCATTTGGTAATAATTCTAATAAATTTTGAAATACACCGTTATCACTATAAATTTCAGCAAATCTTTTTATGACTTCAGGATCGCCTCCAGAAAGACGAATAATACTTTCTGAGATTCCTGAAAAGAAATGCAAACCAAGCTGGTTCATAGGAAAATATGGATTTCCTTTGTATTGAAGTAATGTTGAAATTACTGGGACGACAGGCAAGATGTATTCTGTCATTAATTCTTCACTCGCCACCGCTCGTGCAATTATTCCTGCAATAGAGAGAATCCTTTTTTGAGTTTCTTGCTCAAAAAAATCCATCATATTAATCATAGCTGAAAACGCACCTTCTTTCAGTACAGATGTTGAGTTGTCATATGATAGCCTTTCTAATGCTTTAATTGCATGCTCAGCCATATCAATGTACTCGAAGCTCATCAATTTCATTGACAGAGCTGCAACTCCTCCAGCATTGGCCATCATTGCAATAGAATTAGTCACAGTATCCATGATATGATTGAGTGAAATAATTGCATAAAGACTGATATCTGGAAGATCCCGATGCATGCATTCTACAAGTGTCGTTATCGTTTGCTCCATCGGAAACGACGAAAATGATTCTTCAGGCGCTACTGCTAGATGCATTGATAATTGCATAACTGCAGTCAAGACATCCATATCGTCATCGGATTGCATTAAGTTTAACAAGTTTTGGGTATGTTCTGCTAAATTCCCAGGAGCTGTATAATAATTACATTCAAGAGAACCAAATTCAGTTGCTGCGTATTTTCCTTGTCCTTTATCAAGCTCTCCTTCCATCTTATTATGATTTTATTTTGTATCTATTGATATCTGATTTTATATAATTTTGAGAGAGAGATTATTAATGTATTCATATTTCTATGCAGTAAGGATTGCTGAAGGGTTATGTCAGATGATAACGGGTTTTGGATTGCTCAGATTCTTGATAAGCTAGGACAGAATTTGAATGTTTTGCAAGTAAAACTAGTTTAATTTAGGATAGAGGCAAGTTATAAACATTATTGTATATATATTCATAAGACATTTATAAGCAAAAATTATAATCGGAAGCTTTTTTATTGAGAAAAGATTTTTTCTGATTATGCAAAATTATACAATCCATTTACGACATTTTTGATTTAAATTAACTGATTTATCTTATATAAAAAATAGATAGCTCGCCATTCAGCATTAGTATAGGCCTAACTTTTCTATCACAATTTTTAATATAGTGAAGCCATATATTTTCATTAAATATCTTTCTTATGTGTGGTGAATTAATGTTTTCGTTAAAATAACGAACTCTTTAAATAAATTCTTGCTTAATCATTATGCTTGTTCGCATCAATTTCAGTAGACTTAAGTTTAATTCTAAAAATTTATATTTAATTAACAGAAATGAAGCATGAAAATATAAAATTACAAGGATGCCTTTCTGGCATCCAGACTCCAAATAGAAGCTTTCAGTCAATTAGACTTCGAAATCTTAACGAAGAGAGACTACGCATAAAATCCTTAGATAAAAAAGACCAGCTGCTATCGAAAATCCAAAGCGCATCCGATATATTTGAAATTGAGCACAGTTGAACAGGCCTAAAAGAATGCATGGTCCATGCTCCAAGAAATGGAGAATCTACTCCAAAACTAAAACTTCCCCTAAGTAAAACTAAGATCCGCGATCTTTCTCCTAACAATACCTCATTGCTCTGTAGCATTGCTATGGCTACTCAGCAAGCTCTTTCTACTATCAAATTCTTAGAGAAGAAAAGGACAGAATCAGGGACAAAGTCAAACGATGCCAGCTTTGAAAAGATTTCAAAAGAAATCATTGACGATAAAAATATCTGTAACAACTCCTTCAACAATTATAAAAGCAACCTTGAAAATCTTAAATCTGATTTGACACCAATAAAAGAGTACGATAACTCAAATCTCAGAAAACAATACTCTCCAATAAACTTTAAAACAAAATCCCCTTTCCAAAAAACAGTGGCAACAACTCAGAAACCTCCGAAAAATAATAAATTAACTCCATCAAGCAAGACATCGAGAGTTATTGAAACGAAAATGAAAAACTTATTGAATACAAGCCAAGATTTTAAAAGGAGACCTTTGTCTCCGTTTGAGGCTAAAACTGATCAAATTTTGAAAAATTACCATACAAAGATTGAGGATTTGAAATTTGATGAGAAAAAGAGGATAGTAAGAAAAGATAAGCCGAAAAAATTATCAAAAGCGCAAGAATCCAGCCTTTTAGATAGGCTACAGCATACTGCTAATGTAACAAGAATCATTGAAAGACTTAATAATTAATTTTCCTGCATAAAATGGGTTTTATAAAAAATATAAATTTGAGGTATAGACACTATGGATGACATTGTCTCACGATCCTATCTTTCTTGGCCTGGCACTAACAAGTTCTTTTGTGACGGGAAAATAATGGCAGGGTATGCTTTACTTAGTCCTGATGTTCATCGAGCAATCATAACCTTTTTTTTAATTTTAGTTCCGGGGATAATATTTCTTTCTGTCCCAGGTAAGTATTTTGCTGAAGACTATATCTTTGTCCCTATTGTAAGTGCATTATTTTTATTATTATCATTGACTTTTCAAGTGATCACATCTACTACAAATCCAGGATTTTTACCTAGACAAGAGCCTCCATTTGCAGTTGGCCCAAGAGGAGCACCTACATTATCATTTGCAATGCAGCAGGATCCAACAAAATTATCAGCATTAGATAAAGGTTTTTTTGAATACCAAGTAGGAGGAAGACTAATTAAATTGAAATACTGTAGAACCTGTACATATTATTTAGGTATCATTTTAAGGCCTCCCAGAAGTTCCCATTGTGGAGATTGTGACGTTTGTGTCGAAAAATTTGACCACCATTGCCCATGAGTCGGAAACTGTATAGGAAAAAGAAACTACAAGTTTTTTATGGGATTTTTATATTCTACAAGCTCTTTAATTATTTTTAACTTGGTTTTCAGCATATATCATTTAGCAGTAGTCTCAGATAAGGCAAAAGACGACGGTGGAATGGAAGCTTTCCAAAATGCTTTACAAAAAGCAGGGCCTACTATGTTTATTTTACTAGTTGCTTTGGTGGTAAAAAATAGTTAGATGATGTGGTTTGTGCTTGGGTTGACCATTTTTCACACTTATTTGCTATTTACAGGCCAAACTACTAACGAGATAATTAAAAAGTCTTGGAAAAAATCACTCAATCCATACAGTAAAAGATCGATTTTAAAAAACATTTTTAGCGTTATCTGTGCAAAAACTTTTCCTATGCGTTTTCATGCGAGGGCGTTTAGTCCTTTAACTTTTCAAAAATATTTTTTGTGCCCCTCAATTGAAGCTACCAGAATGTCAGAAAAATTTTCAGAAGAGGATGGGAAACCTGAGAAATACTGCGATAATAACAAAACTGGAGGATTGGTATCACCATGCGATGGTATTTCAAGCAATGAGCCTATTTCAGGAAGATTTACATTTCACGATGATAAAATATTGATTAACTTTAAATAATTATTTTGTATAATGAAACCTCAAAAAAGTACAGCAAGTTTTGACTTACCGGATTATTTAGCATCAAAATATACACTCCGTAATAACACCCCGCAAAACCGACCATCCAAAAAATTTCTTCCACAGCTTAAATTAGGTGTAAGCGAAGAAACCCCGAAATCGTTTCATGGCTCATTTATCAATATTTTAAATAACGACACAAAAAATTCTCTTATAGCAGGACATGAGAAATCTCCACATGGATTTATGTCAGATCTCAAAAAAAATCGACTTTCTCATAATGATAGTTTCACACATCAAGAATATTCATGGTCTAAACAATTAACTTCTTTTGATTTGCATACTTTGCCACTCAGCCAAGTTGCTGATTATACACAGTTAGAATGCCCACATGTAAGAAGAAAATGCGGATTTTCGAAAAAATGATTACTTTTTACAGAGGATCCTAAAGGTTTTAAAAGGAACCAAGGATTATGCAATTTTTATGCAAATCAGCCGCATCCACATAGATATAAATTTGGGGAAGCTAAAATATTGAATGAGAGAATGTTAAATACCTTGAAAAGTATAAATTCCAAGAAGAAATTATATGAGAAAGTTAGGCATAGAAGCCTTCGCAGAGTAGAAAGTGAAAGAGAAAAATTTCGATCAAAAAGCACTGATTTTATGTTGCTGAGAAAAAAAATTCATAAAAAATCTCAAAAAAATTGAGAATTATTGGACGCTCAAAATAATGAAGAAGAAATAAAGTCTTTTGATTTGAAATTAAAAAATATTAAGGATCGAAAAAGATGATGCTACAATATCTAGAAAGATGGTCTAAATTGTGATTTCAGCCTGTATTAATTAAATAAATAATCTTAAAATTAATGATTATTAATGACTATTGCATGTAAAGATGGCCTCCATTTTCAAAATATTCTGTTATTAATTAATTTCTTGTCTTTCACATATAGCCCGAGCCAAAGAAGGCTCGGGCTATACAAGCCTTCAAGGAGTTTTTCCATTAAATTGAATTTTAGCTTTGATCAATAATTATTTATATACTAAATTATATTAGGAATATAAAATTAAAATCTGAATAACTGAAAATGGAAATTAAAGGAAAATTTAGGCCGCAATATTTAGCTGAACCCCTAAATTTAATTTATGATATTATTGAAGCAGAGATTCTCGTAGCAGAGTTTAATTAATTATATTATAAATTAGGTATATCAATATCAAATTGGTGCGATTTTGATAAATAATTAATAGTGTCTTCTTTATTGGGGTTATAAAGTAAATTAAACTCATGAGTAGTGATCACTAATACTGATGTTTGTGCTGAATCCGAAATCACCGAATATTTCGCAGGCTGATACCCACCAAGAAGGATTCTCTGGCCAAAATAGCTTCCTCTTGGCAAATAAAAATCCTTTACGCTATTTTTATAAGTGATTTTATTTGATTTTTTTGAATATTTTGGTGTTTTAAATGGATAAGTAATTTTTACTCTACCTGAATAAACTATATACATTCCTTTTGGAATCATCCCTGCTCCTAGTACAACAGCATCAAGACCAAAATATTCTTTATTCAAAGTATTCGCTAATAATGCTAAATCAATGGGGGCAATATGCTCAAATGGTCCTAATCCATTCAAGAAATGTAGAATTTTGCTTTCTATATCAATATTTGCACTCACTGCAAACACATAATCCTCAGCTGAAATTTTAATCATATGGCACGCCTCAGCCGCAAAACACGTCGCACTTCTCTGTGCAGCCGCATTATTTACATTTCCTCTCACAATTGCATACTCACCTATCACTTCTCCGTCATATCTTGAATTAATTATATAAGCAAGCTCTCCAGGTTTTTTTGACTCTTTTTGGACTCCTATTGATCCTCTTAAAATCACATATAAATGTTTTCCGACTTCTCCTTCTCTGAAGATAATTTGTCCTTTGTTATAAAATTCATATTCTCCAATCCTCAGCATTTGTTTAACGATATCTGCTTTGTATTGAAGAAAAAATTTCAAGCGTCTAGTCATGTTATATATTTTTTCAATATCTCTTACAGGTTTTTTCATCTCTTCTATAATAAATTGTAGGGATTGCAATGATAAAATATGTGAATCAGGAAACGGCTCTGATATTCTTGCTTTTACAGATGGTAATAAAAGGTCATTCATAGATAAAGCTTTTCTTCGGTCATGGCCAGGGTTTGTAGTAGGTTTAATGTCTTTTTGTTTGAAGCCTGGGGGTGATAATAGCCCAGGCTCCAAAGCTTCATCAGTCACTTTTATTTTTAAAGGTGTGATATAGGTGGGAGGAAGTGGAATTTTTTTCCGGAAATTTAATAAGTCTTGGTCTAGAATTTTGGGCTGATCGAGACTCGGGATTTTTGAAATTAATTTAATAGGTGAGACAATTTTCAACGGGTCACATATTTGGAATGTACTTGATCTTTTTTTACTAGGGACTGTAAAATTAAAATTTGTTAACGACTGAGATTTTTGTGGGTTTCTTGTATGAGAAATAAATCTACCTTTCAGAATAGTTTTCGATAAAGATTTATTTGTTTCCATTTTCCTTGGTTTTATAACCTAATGCACACTATTAATAAAACAGGCTATATCAGATAAATTTTACTTCAATACAAATTTGTTAAAGTTTAATATTAAATGGAAGAAAATCCAGTTTCAGAGTTGCTGGCTTCACTCCAAGCTAAAGTAGATAATCTCAATGTCCTGCAAGCCTCAAAAAACTCTGAACAAGCCTCAATACTCTCAAGAGAAATCATCAGTTTAGTCGATAACGCTCCTCCTCTTAATGCTCTCCCTAAATCAGCTAGAGCAAAGTTACTTTACTATAAAGGCCGGGCCTCCGCAAACCCTGAAACCTATGACAAAATTGCAGAAGACAATCTAACCAGAAGTGTCAAACTAGACCCTACAAACGGAGACGCTTGAAATTGGATGGGAGAAATGCTATATCTGAAAGGGGATTATTTACAAAGCAAAAGATGCTTTGAAGGAGCTTTAGAACAAACAGGGCCAAATAAAGAAATTTTAAGAAAATTGTCTATGATATCAAGATTTGTCGGAGAAAATGAAGAAAGAAAAAATAATGTTTCAGGAAGCATAGGATTAGCAAAACAAGCTTTGGCACTTGATATAAAAGATGGATACTCTTGGTATGTCCTCGCTAATGCGCATTTGACGAATTTTTTTATTAATAGACCATCGTCTGAAGAATTGAATAGAGCGCTCAAAGCATATGGACAAGCAGAAAATTTTATGGAAACGCCAAACCCTGATCTTTATTATAATAGAGGAGAAGCGTATAGGTATTTGGAAAGATATCAAGAAGCTATCACAGATTTCCAGAAAGCTCATGAATTAGACCCAAATCTCAATTCACAAGCCCAAATAAGCCAGATTATTGAAAGAGTTCAATTAATTAGCCAGAAAATCACGACAGGTTGTGGAATTAAAAAGAAAGTGCTAATGGCGATGATAAGAACCATACCAGTTATCATAAAAAATAAACCATTTGGAGAGAACTACAGCGCAGCTCACTTAGCATTACTTAATAGTGGGAAAAATCAAGCGAAAATCCTAATATGTAAAATGTTAGGAAGCATCACAAATAACCCTGAAGACACCCCTGCAGTTTTTATCGCTTGTGACTCTCAAGGAACCTTCTTCAGCCTAAGCGTTTATAATACAAATTCACAAATTCACCAGCTGATTACTTTTGAATCAGTTCTTTATATAGGAGATCCTTTACTTTCAAAAATGCAAATTAATTATGAGGAAAATGTAAAATTTATATAGAATCTTGAGTATTGAAACGTCAAGGTTGTGGACCCAAATTCACTATTAATTGATAGCAAAATAATAGAATGGGCTTGCAGTCCTGGAGTTATTATTAATCAGGCTTTATAATTCATAAAATAATATTCCTATCAAAATCATAGCTAAAAATTGATGAAGTAAATTATTTTTGCAACATGGACATAGAGCTTCCCAGGGCGATTGAAATCCTCCAAAACAAAGACCGGACTTATGATGACTTAGAATGACTCAGCCGCTACCTATACTGTCTAGAAGACTACAGATCCTACGCAGTCCATCTAAATCAAGTGTCTTTATTACAGTTATGCAGACAAATGACTTTAGAAGTATACGAAAAGAAAGAAACCATTTTTAAGAAAGGAGACCCACCTAACAAATTTTTCCTTATATTAACTGGAGAAGTTGATGTATTTGCCCAGCATGGAAGAGATTTAAAATTAGTCGGCAAAGCATCAGTCGGCAAACAGCTCGGAGAAAGAGGCCTCGTCCGAAATTTACCTCGATCTCTAACTGCCTGTGCGAATAAACTTACAAATATGATTATGATCCCTCAAGAAGACTTCAATAGAATTTTAGGTGTTTATGTATTTGCCAAGCTGGAAAAAGCTAGGCATTTTGTGGAGCAGTTTATTCCACATGTTGGGAAATATTCCCACAGTTTTAAAGAAAGAGTGGCATATTCTTTGCATTTTGATGATTGTAAGAGAGGAGATTTGATTATAAGCAAAGGGGATTTAAGTGAACAGTTGTATTTTATTTTTGATGGAGAAGCTGCAATTACAATAGAATCTGGAGTAAAATATAGGAAAAATGTAGTAAAATTGGGGGTTGGGACTTGCTTTAATGAAGAATGTATATTTTTTGGGCAGCCAAGCTCGTTTACGATAAGAGTTTCCAGTGAGTATGCAGTTATAGCGAGTTTCAAAAAGCAGGATGTTTTTTCGTTGTTTCCTGAAGAAACCATTGAAGACTTAAAAAAGAATTTTAAATTAAAGCTTCAAGGAAGAAATATGTTAATAAGATTAGCAAGCCAACAAGAAATAAATAAAGTTTCAGAGCAAGATACAAATCAGTTTAAATTAGCTTCAAAGCAAGCAAGAGATAAATTATTATTGTACATAAAACGAAACAAGCCCTCAACTCCAAGACGAATTGTGGAAACGAGCAGAAGGAGATATGGAAACTTTAAGACAAAATTGGAATTTATGAGAGATTGCAGCCCTAATCGTGTCAGAGATGAAAGTCCTGGTCGTAACAGAGAAGAAAGCCCTGGTCGCTTTAGAGAAGACAGCAGCATGTCCCCCTCAATAGAAAACAGATCATTCCAAGAGGTAAAATTAAGAAGAAGAGTTACAGAGTTATCAAAACCAAGCGAAACAGAAAGTTTTTGGCTTTAATTGTTTACATTTTTTGAGATAATTAATTAACACCTAACACTTTGGGGTATATGGAACTTTTAAATATGAGGATTAGCCTTATTTTACTCTGAATTTTTGCAACAACTGTGATTTCCAAGGAATTTTCAATTTCTGGCTTCAGTTCAGGAGCTTTTATGGCTTCTCAAATGCATGTTGCGTTTTCCAAAGATGTAATAGGTGCAGGGATTATGTCAGGTGGCCCTTATTTCTGTGCAATGAATCATAAACTTTATGCAAAATTCGCATGCACGACTTCTCCATATCTTATTGATGTAAAAGTCCTGAAGAGATATACAGATCATTTTTCAAAGCAAGGGGATATAGATGACACAATAAATCTGAAAAATAGCAAGGTTTGGATTTTTGGAGGAACCAATGATACCATGATAGATGTCGGGGTTGCAAAAAAGGTGAAGGAGTTTTATTTGAATTACATTCCTCAAGAAAATATTGTAAGCTTATTTGATACGCCTGCAGCCCATGGTTTCATAACAAATCACTATGGAAATCAATGCGGGATATACAGCTGGCCTTACGTTAATAATTGTCAAATCGATGCAGCTGGAGAAATCCTCAGCTTAATTTATGGCTCATTAACCCCCAAAACTCAGCAGAATTTACAAAACCTGGTAGAATTCAACCAAACTGCATATGGAATCACTAATGCAGGTTTTGCGGACACTGGCTATAAGTATATCCCTGCAAACTGTAAAACAAAACCATGCAGGATTCATATGGTTCTCCATGGCTGTGCAATGAGCTATGACTACTTAGGATCAGTATTTATAGCTAACGCCGGGTATAATGAATGGGCTGAATCCAACGATATAATTATTATTTATCCTCAAGCGCAAAGATGGACTGATATAAACCCTCACGCCTGCTGGGATGGTTTTGGTCTTTCTGGCCCTGATTATGCTTTAAAATCTGGTATCCAAATGTCAATTCTTTATAAAATGTCCCAAGACTCAAATAATTTCCCATCACTGTCGTAATAACTCATTAAAATAAAATGGTTTTGCTTTATTTTATTCTATCTTTCTTATCTCAAGCTTGCCAAATAAAAAAACACTTCACAGAATGTTCAAATGGGAAAATGAGCATCATCTTTTATGCAGAAAATAATTGCAATGAGACCATTCCTGACCCTATTCATAACTTGCCTTGTGATATAGTATGCGGTCCAGGGCAGGTACTGGACATTGAAAATAATGATTTGATTTGTACAGATTGCCCTGAAGGAACTTATAGCTTAGGAGGTGGAATATGAATTGGAGAAGGCGGAATACCTTGAACTGATTATGTAAGAAATGCAGACTCTACATGTTTTGCATATTGAAAAGGCAAAGAATACATTAATGAAGACTGCATATCATGAACGCCGTATTATGACTCTTTTTTAAAGACGGGACTTTCTAATATATTAGGACCTTATAGGACAGAATTCAAAATGCCTGTGCATTTTGTAAAAACTGGAGAAGTCTCGTATAAGTACAAAAAGATGACAAGAATTTATAAAGGGAGCAATAATGGTGCATTGGCGTTCAGCACAGGTATAAATGAGTTGTATTCTGATAGCGAGATAGATGCAATTACGTGGAAATATAAAAATTTCACAATACCAAAAGGAAATCAGTTATTAAACTTCACATACACAGCAAATTTAGCTGGGGACGACATTGACATAAGAGCTTTTATCCTCTACATAAAAATCATCGGAATAGACTATGCATCTTACGAATGCCTACCATGCCCTTTTGGGTCCAGTTCCAAAGGCTCAAGCTCATGCGACATCTGTCCAAAAGACACTTATCTTGAAAACAGAATCTGCAAGCCCTGCCCAGAAGGCAAGTACTCCTACCAAGGCTCAATCGGAATAGCCTCCTGCATTGATAGACTCCCATGCACAGAAAATGACTATAAAATGCACTATTCTAAATGCGAAAATAATAAAAGACGAAAATTTTACCAATGAAAAGAGCCAATGATTTGTGACAAAAAATCAGGTTTTTCTTTACCAAAAGGAGAACCAGGGCTAAGTTGTGAAGTCTGCAGCTCTGGATTTTATCATGCTTTAATCCCTAACACAGAAACTACTGTATGTACCCCATGCCCTCCAGGGACTTATTTAGTAGAGACAGAATATGATCATATTTGCCACCAATGCCCAAGCGGCACACATTCACTTAACGTGATAGAAATGAAGGACTGGTATGAGTTTCCAAGCGATTTTGAGACTGATTGCTCTACTTATAGAGGGTATCACTGTAAATTTGTCTCAGGTTGGCAAGCGAATTCTGGGTATTTGACGACTGGGATTGTAGATCCTGAAGAGGAGCTTGGGCTTACAAGAAAGATGAGCCTAGTTAAAGACGGTTCATTGAAATTTGAATATGAAATATTGTATGCAATGACAGGGAGACTGTTTTTATATATTGATGGGAAAGAGATACAGGTTTATACTGAAAAAGGAAGACATTGGAGTACAATTGCATTGACTGCTGGCCAACATGTAGCAAGATGGATCTATAAAATTGGCGCAGAAAATGAAGAAGTTAGGATTTATACGATTAGCATTGAAGGATCACTAGAAGGAGGAGCTTCTAAATGCATATCATGTGATAGAGAGCTTATTAGTGGCCCTGGAAGCGCTTTTTGCCGCCGATGTCTTCCTGGCTATGCTCCCAACAGTGAGAACTCAGACTGTGAAGTCTGCAAGCCCAATTATTTTTCTTATGACGGCAAAAAATGTGAGCAATGCCCTCAAAACACCAGATCAAGCCCAGATCACGCTTCATGTGTTGGAATAGGCTATCTGAGCTTAAGCGAAGGCAGCTACCACATTGAAAATTTAATAGAAAACTCAGGAGACCATGAACTTTTAGTATACACTCATCAGTCTTTTTGGGGCCCAATTGAAGTTCCTCATTCAACCCAAAGCTTTTATGTATCTGTCCTCAATGCTTCAGAATTTTCTTTACCTGAATTTGAATATTTATACCAAAAAAGCTTAGGCTATGCATTTTCTTTAATAGACCCACCATTAACAAACACCAAAGAGAATTTATGCAAAAATCAGCTGATTGTGAATATGGGGAGGACCATGGATGATATTTTAGAACTTCCAAATGGATTTGTAGTGAATTATAAAAATGGTGATAAATGTGACAATAAAAATAATTATTCGCTGCAAATTAATTTTATTTGTGATAAAAAGATTAGTAAAGGTTGGCCTCAGCTAAAAAAAATTGATAAATGCAAGCATGAATTTGACTGGAAAACGAGAACTGCTTGTAAGCTATGCAATATGGAAAATATTCAAACAACAAGAGGGCACTGCACTAATGGGTATAGAGAAATTTGGCACACTGAAGGAGAAAACTGTATTTTCTTCAGAAACGAGCCACCTGTAAGAGAAAGATGCAGCTTGGACTCAGAAGTGTCCTATACATACCCAGTTTTAATAGGATCCATCATAATTATCCTGCTGATAATGGTCATTTGCTTATTATTTGTATTTTATTCAAGAGAAAAAAACAGATATCATGCAATTTCTCGAGAATCTGCTCGTAGTTAAAAATAAGTTAATTTCTTATAGCAACCTCTATTTAACACCCTAAATAATCACCAAACAATAACCTCCTAATTTTATTTTAACACCCTATAAAACCCTTCATTTCATATTCTTTTAAAAATTCGCTTAATAGTTGTGAACTTAATAACACAAAAATGGTTTATGCAACCTGCATTTCAACACTTGGAGTAGCATGGTGTAGTGTTGCCTATATTTTAGCTGGGGTCTCTTTTCTTGAATTCCTCGCAACAGTACTTTAAAATCAGGGATATCAAGTAATAATGCACATAAAACTATTTCGAATCTTCGCAAACAAAATATTGGCTATACTTTATATCCAGGTTCTTCAAACAATTTGTATGTTTTGCCATTACATGATTATTGATGAAGAATTCAATGTTATGTATTTGATTATGATATATTTACAGTTCATAGAAAACACTTTGGTATTTTATTATTTTTCAGGAGAAGCGTCGAAAATGAAAAAAGGGAGAATGTATAAAATTATGGGATTTTCGCTGTTAATAGCAAATATAGGGTATTTAACAGGGTTTATGGTATATATTGGAGCTGCTAGTGGGTCAAACCAAAATATTTATGACTGTACAAATGGGATTTGGATATATTTAAGATCAAGCGGACTAGTTTTAACTGTAGTTTTCTTTGTTTTAGGGGTGAAAATGGCTCGGGAGCTCAAAATTCTCAAGCAAAACAGTTTGATGATAAATACAAGCAGAGAAAAAGAATTATGGTAATTATTTTCATCAGGGTTTTGATTTTAATTGTTTTATTTGGAAACTCCGTATCAATGATCCAAAATATGATACAGATTTTAACTCCTCAGAATAACTGTGTCGATTTATTTTCTAATGCAAGCTTAGGAGTGAACATCTTTTTATTCCTCTTGTGTAGACTCATGAGCCAAGACATTTTCAATGTATATTGTTTATATGTGTTCTGGGCAGGAAGAAAAGACTCGGACTCAGACGATTCTGGGGTAATTTTTATCTAGATTTCCCTTCCAATTGAAGAACCATTAGGATCACCATTAGCAGACCATCAATCTAAAGAATTCGGAGAAGAAAGCCCAGACTCAGGAAACGAAATACCATTTTATTAAATGTATTTCTATTTAAAAATATTTACCAATACTTAAACCTCTTTTTTAGCTGATTTTGACGTAATTGACATAAAAAGCTCAGCAAGATTTCCATCGCTTTTTCGTCTGACTCGCTTCACATCTTCTTCAAGGAAATAATGGACTTCAGGGATTTTTTTAAGCCTTTGGGAGCACTGTTCTTTAAGTGGGGATGGCATATAACGCTTCTCTTTGCGTTGTTTTATGCTAGAATATCGGGGTGTTATGCTTTCTAATGCACTTTTACCTATTTTTGTGAGGGTTTCTTTTAAGATTTCGTAAGTCATTTTGTCGTATTGCTTGTGAGTTTTAACACTTCATATGATGACTGTGATGCATAAAACTAAAAATATCATCCGAATTGTACCTGATATGTGACGGAGATAAGGAAAATATCAATATAAAATTTTTTCCATGATGATTTCTAAGCAGAATAATCAGAGAAGTTTTACTCTTGCGTTTGAGGTTTCTGGGCATGATGTTAAAAGCATGCATAAGATGAATGATCCTATGTAAAAAAGAATTGATTTTATATCAAATACTTCACCTAGTATCATTTCTTCTAAATACCCTATTTCGCTAATGCCGTCATATATTTTTCCTAATCATCGTTGGACATATTCTTGTTCCAATTGAATCTCTTTCGCAGTTTTTTCTGCTAAATCAAGTGCATAAAGCGCTTTTTCTGCAGAATCCGATAATCCTTGTATCGTTTTTGAAGTTTTGCTCTGCCAAGCAGTGAAGCTTAAATAAACGCACAGATCAAATGCATGAGTAAAAAATTGTGTATAAGCCAAAAACGTGTTCTGGTCCATTTTCATATGGCAGTTAGTAAGGTTTTTAGGACTGCAGTCATATTGTGGAAATCCTACGCGCTCTAAATGGCAGTTCGTTAATTTTAAAGCAAACTCTGACTGGATATCTTCATTCATTTCGTCGCATTTTTTCAGCATAGATTGCATAACTTTTTCATTACAATTGCTAATAGAAGCATAGGTATTGTAATGGGCTTTACCTGACTCAATGCGAGATTTTAAGTCTTCAAGCTTCATTGGCTGGGAGGAGACTAATGCCAATAAAAGAATTAATATCATTATTAACAATTTTGAGGGGATAGGGAATATTTAAATAGGTTTTTTAAATAGGCTTAACTGAATTTTATATATGTCTGCTTATAAAAAGATTTAATAAAAATATGGTAATGAAATAGAAAATTATATGATGATTAGAAGAACGTGTGATTATCATGATCTTGATTAAAAACTGACCAATTCAATAGCTTTATTTTTTATTTTGACTCCTTTTATAATAAGTTAGGAAGTCTAGCACTAAAATTCTTAAAAATTTAGAAATTATTATTCTAGAAAATTCTTGGAAAATGCAAGACTTCTATCTCTATAAGCTCTCAAGATCTTATAATAAAATGCATTTTCAGACCTTTCACACAAATTCGAACCAAAATTTTACTGATAAATAATATTTTTCTTAAGAAGTTTATTTATGCTACTTCTTCTTATCAGCATTATAAAACCTTTAAATTTCTTAATAAAAATCTATGGTTTCTCTTTTTAATTAGACGTCATCCTAATCAAATCCATATTCTCTAAACCCATCAAAAGCCATTTCATATAGAATCAAAATGAACTGGTATTCCACAATTTGGTATTGGTGGAGTTTCTATTCTTTTATTCCTTTGGTGGCTTTAACACTTTACCGTTTAAGAATCCAAGAAAGCGTATTTACGTTAAATGAAAAGGCCTTGAAGTCCTATACCATTGACACAATATTCCGAGTTCTATTGAGTCCAATGATATTTTATTACGGTTTAGACTCTATATATATATTAATGCAATATGACCGTCTAGATGCTTGCAATTTTTCCTTCCTATCTCATCATTTGATTACTTTAGCTGGATTACCTACCGCTATGTCACTCCCCTATTATCCCTGGTTTTGTATGGCGCCAGTTACTTGGCATGGTTTATTAATTGTCTATCCTCATGAAACTTGGCTAAATTACCCTTATTTAGCTATTTTACTCCTAATGGCCTACGGGATAAACCAAAAACCTTGGAAAGACGTTCAAATTTATCAGTCGCTTGGCAGGTATGGGTTGGCTTTGTTGCCGACCTTGGCGGGGCTTTGGCTTTTTAGCTGCAAAAACGATATGACCAATGTCCTTTAATAGATAATTTAGCATTAGAATTAATTTAATTTCTTTCATAAAATAGGCAATTTATATTTTTAATAAAAAAGTAATATTTCTAATAATCTTGACTTAGTTCTTAGCATATTGTGATAAATTTGCTGGGACTACTATATAGTCAGGCTTTATCTCAACCAAAGGTTCATTTAATATTGAATCTGATGAAAACTCATTCACACTTTCTACCAAACTTGGATTGGAAGAGGATTGATCATTATAATGAAATACCTCAGAAGAGTGTACACTTACGGATGACAAAGACACCTTCTTCTTCCTTAATTGATTTTTCGTTACTTTATAAAGTACTGCCGCTACAATTATGCCTAATATTGCAGCTCCTGATACAATCATAATAATTGATGTCAAGCTCAGCCCTTCCCCAGAGCTTTTTTCTTTAGGAACATTATCAAGTTTTGCACGGGCTAATCCAATAGTAGAGTCATCCATGTTTCATACTGTATAATACTCTCTTAAAAACACATCACCCAGTACCCAATTTTCACCTGTATTTTCTCCAATTAATAATAAACAAAGCTGAGTTGTCTCATTCCAATAGAAATAATGATAAGGGGAAACTCTAAATTCTATGCCTGCAGCGCCTAAGAAAAAGGTCAGATCTGGATAGCTCTTCGTGAAATTTTGAAAAGGGCAATCACAATAAATGTAATTATCCGCATCTTCTGCACAGCCAGTATAGAACCGAAACGCATCTCTTATTGTGGAATGGTCAAGAAATGATGCTAAAATCATAGAAGTTCCGATATCAAAAGTAACACTTTTGGCTTCAATGTCAAGTCCCGTATCAAAATGGACTGCTGTTAATGGGACTTCCCAGTAACCAGAGGTGTTTGAAATATTCAAATAAGTAAGCTGAGTTTCCCAAGAATATTTTTCTAAATCGTATCCTCCTAATATCAAATTAGAATGAATCGCATCTTCCACATCATCTCCTTTTGAGCTTAAATACAATGAAAACATTGCATGATCAATAGCGCCCTTAATTTTCAAGGTCTCTATAAAATTAGAATAGCCGCTGCTCAGTTGGCTGAAGCCAAGGCCTAAAACTCCGTCTGCGAAGAAAGTTTCTATGTCTATGAAATTTTCATCGATAAGAACAAAAAATTGTTCAACGTCAAGGGATTCCCAAATCCACACCCAGTCAGTCCCAATTGTACCACCTGCTGTTGAGTTCAGAACCTAAGTTAAAGTTTACGTCAATAATTGTTGACAGAGCTGTGCTTGTATAAGTGTCTGATTTTGATGGAGAAAATGATCTTGATATTGGCTGGCAATTTTGGCATTCGTCAGAAACAACCCAAAGTCACTGAATAAAAATTACGGATTCAGCTGTATCCAAAAGGACACTAAAGGTTTGAACAGGACTTCCAATATTTATTTCGACGGAATATTGGTTCTATGTAGTTTATACGTTTTTATGGCTGTTGAGTTCAGTGGATGAGCTCTTTTTGAATACAGGTATACTGATACCGTTCTGGAATGGGGGCAAAGAGTAACCGTGCCAAATTGATGCGAATAAAAAGAAATAAAACATCATTTATTAATTCTTCAAGTTTTGCCATCTTATGGATTTTGTTCACCTTAGAGAACATCGAGTTATTATGTTTTCATTTTTCAATTTTTTCAAATTTGGATAAGAGTTATGCAATTATTTTTTGGCATTAAACTTATTAATAAATTTTATTGGTAGTAAATTATTCTACAGTACCAATATGAACATAAATTTATAATTTTTATACATCCAACTTTTTGGACTCTTTAAAGAACCTTGCATTTATTTTGGGCAGTTCTTCATTGCTTTTCATAAAAGGTTCTCTAGTTAAATAGTCAGTTAATTCCCTTCTTTTAATATTCCTGCTCGACCCAGGTATTTTCTTAGAAAAAGACTCTGGTGTTACAGGTTTTAATTTTGGTCTTAAAAAATTACTATCACATACAAAAGGGTTTGGGAGAGGATTTAGCTTTGAATAGGACTTGCTTCAAGAGATACTACTGCTTGAATCTTTAAATATTTGCTGAAATGTGCGTGAAGATACTAAGCCTTCTTGGCTGCTTTCTAGTGGAATTGAGTCGATAGAGTCGTTTTGGAAGGCAGAGGGAATTGATAGACCCAAACTGGCTGATTTTTGAATATTTATTTTAGTGTCTGCTGTAGCTGGGGATTGTGGCTCGAAATTTGACCCTTTTTTAACAACTATAACTGGCTTAAAGGAAGACGGTGTACTGATTAGGTCCTTCCCTTCGTTAAGACTTCTGTGGCTTTTAGCATTTTTACTGGTTTGAGTGTGCACATTTTGAGCTACCACTGTACGGTTGTTTTGATATGATTCTCTGCTTTCGATACTTACTGCATTGCGTTTTGTTCTTTTGCAACAGCCGAAAATTGACACTAGGTATCCTGATGATTTATTTGACATTTTTACAAATCTCCACATTGGTATATTCTTCTCATTGGTAATACAGAGTTTTTACACTTAGAAATAAATTTGCTAATTTTATGGTTAGTAAGACTTATTCATATATGAAAAAAATATAAGAAAAGCATTTTTTTTGAAAAGACTTTTAAAATTTCAATCAAGATAAATGCTTTTTTAGAATATTATTTGGCAAATATTTCCATAAATAAAATAAAAATCAGGGAAAAATTAAAGTATGCATTATATAATATGAAACATTTTATATTTATAAAATTTCTCAATTGAACTAATTAATATATTCTATCTATAACTAATAATTAAAAAAGAAACAAAGATTTGCTATATAGTGTAAATGGTGCATTGCTACTGTTAAATCATTTCTGATTACTTATATAGTTTGAAATTATTGTAATTAGAGACATTAAATATTTATTGATGCTAAATGACCTACCATTTTGATATATTCATCTCCAAACCAAAAGATTGATTTCTCTTTTCAGCAATTTTTCTTTAAATCTTCATTATTTTCAAAAATCATTCCTTCCAATTCAAACAATATAGAAATTTTGCACTTTGTGTTGATTAAATGATAATAATATGGAAGAACCTCTCATATGTGACAATGGAACTGGATCCTTAAAAACCGGCCGATGTACCAGCAACTTCCCTGAATGAAGCGTTCCTTCAATGATAGGCATCCCAAATCCTCATTATGAAGAACTTGCTGACAAATCATTAAACCTAAGTGGCGAGTATATTGGTTTTGATGTAGAGCCATACCGATCAGCACTTGAAATCACTCGTCCAATGGAAGAAGGAGTTGTCAAAGATTGGGACGCTATGGAAAAAATCTGGGCTTATACTTTTCAGAAGTTTGAACGCATGGATAGGTCACGCACTCCTTTATTATTAACAGAAGCTCCAATGAACCCACTTAAAAATAGAGAGAAGATGGCAGAAATAATGTTTGAAAAGTTCGGGTTTCTTGCTTTGGATGTCCAAGTTCAAGCAACATTATCATTGTATGCAATGGGATATATGACTGGGCTTGTGGTAGATTCAGGAGATGGTGTGACTCATTGTATTCCAGTTTCTGAAGGAGTCGTAAATAAGCACGCTATCGCAAGAATGAATTTAGCAGGGCGTCATCTTACAGACCAACTAATTAAATTGCTGCTTATCAGAGGATACAGTTTTCATACATCGGCCGATTTTGAGACTGTAAGAGAAATAAAAGAAAAATTATGCTATGTCAGCTGCAACCTTTCTGAAGAAAGAAAACTTGCCAAAGAAACCACAGTTTTAGAAGAAGATTATAAACTCCCTGACGGCACTTGGATTAAAGTTGGCCAAGAACGTTTTGAATGTGGAGAACTCTTATTCAGTCCTTATCTTGCTGGAAAAGATAGTGAAGGACTCTCAGATATGATTTTTAAGTCCATTATGAATTCTCCTATGGATTTAAGAGCTGGGCTTTTTAACTCAATTTTACTATCAGGAGGGACAACTATGTTGCCTGGAATTTCTACTAGGATTAAAAAAGATGTAACAGCGATGCATAAAGCAATGAGAGGTGGAACGAAATCGAAAGGAATCAAAATTAATGTGGAAGATCCACCTTATAGAAAATATTTAGTGTATTTAGGAGCTACAGCCTTGGCTCGAATCATGAAGTTGAGCCCTGAGACTTGGGTTTATAAATTTAACTGGGATGAAGAAGGGCCAAGAGTTATCCATAAGAACAGGTAAAAATTAATAGTTAATATATGGGATTACAAGCAAATAGTTGAATAATTTGCTTTTCCTTAGTTGATTATTAAGTTTACGTGATAGTCATAAAATATGGTCAAAGAAACCAAGGAATTAGAGCCTGTGACACGTGACTATACAATTCACCTCCACAAGCGCCTCCATCACACAAACCTGAAGAAGCGTGCTCCTAAATCCATCAGAGTAATAAAAGACTTTGCCCAAAGAGTCATGAAAACTAAAGATGTGAGAATTGATTATCACCTCAACAATTTCTTATGGTCAAGAGGAATCAAGCATGTCCCATTCAGAGTCAGAGTAAGAATGGAAAGAAAGCGCACAGAGGAAGAAACTGCAGGAGAAGAACTTTATACCTTGGTCAGATATTTGCCAGTCGATTCTTTTGAAGGATTAAGACCAGAAAAAGTTGAGAGCGAATAACTTTTTAATTTATTTATCATTTCTTAGCTTTAATATGATAAAACCAATAATTGTAAAAAAATGCAAATTTCATCAAGGTATGATATACAAGAAAATGCAAACCAAGAGCAAGTCAGGCTTCACTATTTAATGTCAAAGCAGCCATTAAGGGTTCGATCTTGATGCAAGCTTAATAAGGAATATTATATTGATCATATAGCTGTTACTTCATTCCCAGATACAAAATTGCTACCTTTATCATCTACAACAAGAGCATTTTCTACTAAAAATATTCAGGTTTTGGACAATAAATCGTCTTCAAAAGGATTATTTCCTAAAATTTCACTATTATCTAAAAGAAATAAAAAGATTTCGCATATAAAAATTACTTTGCCAAAAATAAAAGAAGCAAAAAATTATAGGAGCGCTTCTTTGACAACTCCTGATTTGAATATTCACCAGATTTATTCAAAATTGGTGAAACCTAAATCTTTATTTTTAAAAGGAAAAGATGAAGAAGCATATAAGGCTACAGGATAATCTAGATTTTAAATAAAATTAGATAATTGTAATTAAATGCATTTTAAAATCATCTCAGATTATTATTATAATTATGAAAAATGGGAATGATTTTAAGTAAAAAAATATTCTGAAATTTAGAATTATATTAAGAATTTGGTGATATAATTACTTCTACTAGCAGCCTTTTGGCAGCTGGTGTGCTCTCAACTTCATTTTCTTGAGAAAAAACTGCATCTATATCAGATAGCAAAGTTTCTCTAGATTTAAATGAAATTTTAATATGGTCTATACCACAGGCTAGTCTCGAATTAATTCTTGCTTCAAGTATACCTTTCTGTGAAGTCGTTAATTTTGATGATTTTCATTCCAAATTTCCAGTAATTAACTCTCCTCTTGAATTAGCTTCAATAAGTTCTGCTTGTGAGTCAGTCAATGCTATCGTGAAGTTTATATCTTCAAGTGAACTTTTCCAATTTTGATTAACTTGGTATTTTAACTGTAATAGATGCTCAAATTCTGATGTTTGGGACATATTATAGGCTGTATACAAAGGGAAATTTTTTATATTTATCGTTGTTGGTGCTACAATATACTCAATAATCGCACTTGATTTTTCAAAATTTTTCAAATTTAGTTTATACACATAAGGGTCGATTTCTTGAATCCCCTCCACACACATTCTTTTCGCTATTTTTGTCTTATCATCCCAATTTATATTTGTCATTCTTATGTTTAAGCTTGACTCTTGAAAAGCCGCTGCCATTTCTGGGATTTCCAATCCTAATTGTCCTACAACTCTCATGTTTCTAATTTTGTTATCTTGAAATGCAACTAAAGCCTTTTCCTGAAAACTGGTTACATCTTACCATTATTGTAATTCTTAAGTTAGGTTTAATTTGAGGAATTTGGGCTGGTTTTTTCTGTTGATTTTGTATAGGAGTTGATGGTAAAAATGATAAATCATTAGAAGATGGGCCAGACTCTATTACTTTTGAGTTTGAGGGAGTTAGAGTCGGAACATTTTCCTCGATAAATTGATAAGCAAATGGATGAACCATGGCTTGGGGTGGCTGGATTTCTGACTGTATAGGAATTGTGAATTTCAATGAAATTAATTTTTCTTCATGTTTAAGCTGATTTTGTGCTTTTGCTTTGGCTGAAGTTAAAATATTGTCTTCTTCAGTTCAAGGCTTGCTGTTATAAATTAGATTGGAGTTTTGGCTTTGTAAAACAGAAAAGCAATTTTGCAGAGGTTTTGAAATTGTAAATAATTCACATTTTCCAAGCCTTCCGTAAGGGTTTAAGGAGTATAAGCAGTCTTCTAAAGCATAATTGATTTCTGTGATTTTTTTAATTAAGTTTTCAGGTTTTATTTCGTTACCTTTGCTAAGACTAAGCAAAATTTCTTTGATTTTTGCTAAACAATCTTCAGCGACAAATGGATTTTCTGTAATTGTTGCAAATACCATTATCACTACATCATTGCTTATTACATAATGCCCACGAAATGTTTTCATTATCACTTGCCCATTTTTTTCCTGCTCTTCGTTTTTAGCCAAACTGCTTATTAATTCTCTACACAAGCTGTGAGCTACAGTTATAGGTACTGTATGTTTAGATTGCACTGCAATGCATCCTCCAGAAGTCATTAAAATTCCAGCAATTTCTCCCATTATAATAATTACAAAATTAATTTTTTAACAATCCTAATTGGACTTTTCATAGAAATCAAGCCTAAAAGTTCAGGTGGAATATCGGTCCTGCGGTATGCTGCTTTTTGAAAATCCATTTTAACGACAATGTCTAAGTCCCCGAACATTTTGATTTCTTTTTGGAATTTAATGGAAACTTCTGTTTTTGCTCTATTAAATTCGATATTTACCTATATAAAGCATACTTTATTGTTACCGTTTTCTTCTGTAGCGACAACAATGAATGGGAAAGGAATTGAGTCGCCATTGTTAATAATTTGTTTGTTTCTTCTGATTAACTCTTTAGCAGCATAAAACCGATTTGCAATATCTTTTAGCCTTTCTCTTTTCCCTTCTATTGCTAATTGTAATTCGTTTTCTTTTGGATTTGCTTTAATTTGGGTTTTTTCAGGGATTTCTTGTGTAATTCCTTTTCAATAGTATCTATTATCTTTTTTCCTCACCATATCGCACGCAATTAATACATTTAATGCATCATAAACTCTTCGCAGAATATTTTTTTCTTCTTTTTCTCTATCAATTTCATCACTAAGCTCCATTTCTTTAATTAATTCATCAGCTACTTCTTTATAGCAAGAAAAGCCTTTTTGGCAGATAATGTCTTTTACACGTAGACTGAGGACTTTAAGCCCTCTATTCATGCGTGGAGTGTTTTGATCAGATTGGATTTGTCTATGTAAAGGAGTAAGAGGTGTAAAAGAAGACATAATTTTAGATGGGATTGGGGATGAAACTTTACTTCATGCCGGTGTTATAGTCCCACCTTCAAAATTATATGTATCGCCACTTGGCTCTTTTAACCCAAGTTCTGTTGGCTCTGACAATATCCCAATATTATTTTCATAAAAAGTTCTCAAAAATTCTTCTCGAATGATGCTATTGCAATCAGTTGTAGGCGTATTATTTTGATTAGAAAAAAAATCCAAGTCATTCTGAATTGGGTCTTGAAATTCCTTTGAAATTTGCAGCAAAACATCAGCCTGAGATGGAATACTTAGGAATGTTCCGTGCTCAGGAGAGTATCCTAAGTTGAGGTAAATGTAAAATAAAGTTGTGTCAGATGCCAAATAAGATATGTAGTTTTTTAAGACCTGAGAAGTATCGCTATGCGATTTTTTCAGGTCTTGGAGCAATGCTTTGATGTGAGGAGGGCAATGAGGATTGCTTGCCATTATATTATAATCTTAACGAATTGGTATAAAAGATATTGAGGCATTTTTTATCTCTTCAGAATTCAGCTGCCTATGATATTTGTATTAATTTTATTAGCAAATTATAGCAGATTTTGTAGTAAGTTAATTAATCTATAATAATATTTTCCAAATATTCGAAATTTTAGAAATATGATATATTTTATGTAAGCATAATAAATTTCAAAAAATTCATCTTTATATGGAAATCTTATAATTTTATTCAAAAAATATCTTTGGCTCTCTGATGAACTTCTCAATAGGAATATTTGGGGATACAGAAGTAGGTAAAAGTAGGATATGCAACCGATTTGTATCAAATTACTATGATGAAGATTATATACCTACTATATCTTGCAGTTACATCAAGCCGTTTGTTCATCAAAAGAGTTTTTATTCATTAGAAATCAATGAAACAGCCAGTGATGAAGGACTTATAACAGATTTTACTGATATTATTGAAAAATCTTTAGGATTTTTATGTATTTTTGATGTTACAAAAGAAACAAGTTTGCATAAAATTTCAGAATTTAGATATCGAATTTTGAGCCAAAAAAATTTAACTAAAGTGCCAATGATCATTGTCGGTAACAAGAGCGACTTGGAATCTGAAAGAAAAGTTTTGCCTGAAACTGGACAAATGCTTGCAGATAAGTGCTGTGTGCCTTATATAGAGGTCTCTGCAAAGCTTGGAACTAATATATCAAAATGCTTTGAAATGCTTTTAGATGAAATACATCCAAAGATCAATCTGATTCCAGTCAAGAGAAAAGGATGCTTAGGATGCATTCAATGGCTTGTAACCTAATTATACTGAGTTCTAATAAAAAATAATTTCATTGTTTATTTTGATACTTTTAAACATTAAAATTACTAAATAAATGCTTTCTATTATTTATTTAAAAACAAAAATTACATATATATCTCCACATTTTAATAAATAATAAAATATTATTTTGGCAGAAAATTTTTGAATAATATAGATAATTATATAGAGCAATTAAACTAATTAAATTGCACTTTTTGATTTTGTCTTCATATTTCTACACATTCTAAAATTCGCTTTCTTTTTTCTCTACTATCAGACCTCTAAACTGTTCAAAATTGATAACTTTGACCATGTGGCCTTCAGATTCATTAAGCTTCTGAAAAATAATATCACTGAGCATCCCTATCTGATATTTTGATGCTTTGTCAGCCATACCCAAAGCTTCCATGAGTTGGTCTTTATCGAGCTCATTCCCTACAGTTTTTTGAATAAATGAAAAGAAAACTAAATAATTTTTACATAGATATTTTTGGATTTGCCACAGATTTTTCTTCTTTTTATTGATCTTTTTAGGGGAAAATAAATTCCAATTATGGCTTTCTTGTAAGTTCTCTAAGCAATTTTTAAATAACTCTATATCAACTCATGGTTTATTGCTAATAGGATCAATCAGTAGACTCCAAAAAGAGTGATCACAAGTGTAACAGTCAAGAAAGAATTGCTTGATTAAAGCACTATGAATTAAGCTCTGAAATTCATCATATTTCACTCATGAAGTTCCTTGATATTTTTCAAGCAAAGATATAAATGTTGAGCTGATACAAGAATACTGTTCAATGGTATAAACAGTTTTAGGTTGCTTATGAATCTCTATATTCAATAAGCTGATCGATTGCATTCTGCGTGATACTAAAGGAGAGATATTAGGATAAGTTGAGTTCTCTTCTATATTAGGAGAATATGTATTTTGTGTTGAGAAGCAAGGCTGAGCTGGAATACTTGAAGATTTGCGATGAGTATTGCGTCTTTTTGTTATTCTTCTTATTCTGATATTGTTGTATTCTTTAAGATTTGAATATCTTCATATCAAACAAATTAGTTCGTTTGATATTTGGGTATCGTTTCTAGCCAGAAAAGATTTTTCTGCCATTAAATGGTTTTATTTTCATTTTTTGAATCATTGCACATTTTATTCATATTATAAGGTGATTTGACTCGCTATAAGGCTACTTTTTGTATTAAAAAGATTATTTGTTACCTAAATAGGAATTTAGTTTTCAAAGGAGTCCTTCAGAAAGAATCAAATTACCATATTAAAGTTAAATATCAAATAATCAATAAGTATAAGAAGATATTTTGCTTTTTCAAATTTATTTTAATTAAGCAGCTGTTTTATTTTTTCATATAATTTTTTGTTTTTGCATTTATTTTATTTTCAGATCTAGTCAGAATCTTCATATCTTAATAAAGTTAAATCCAAATTTTATCTAAATTAATTCCGCTTTTTATTGAAAATCCGAGTAGAAAATATGCCATATCAAATAAACTCACCAAATTTTCTAATATAAAATATGAGCCAATTTGGAGAACTTGTATTGCTAATAGGCGACCTTCACATCCCTCAGCGTGCTGTTGATCTTCCTGAGAAATTCAAAGAGCTTTTAGTCCCAGGAAAAGTACAAAATATTTTTTGCACAGGAAACATTGGATGTCGAGAATATTCCGATTGGCTCAAAGGTTTGGCTTCAAGCGTTCACATAGTTAAAGGCGATTTTGATGAAAATAGCACAATCCCTGAAAGCAAGGTCGTTACAATTGGGGATTGGAAAATTGGATTGATTCATGGACATCAAGTAATTCCATGGGGTGATAAAGAAGCATTAGGTAATCTCCAGCGTCAATTTGACTGTGACATTTTAATATCAGGTCATACACACGCCCTCTCTATAGAATCTTTAGATGGGAAATACTTTATTAACCCAGGATCAGCTACTGGGGCTTATTCATCAATAACATCAGAAGTTAAACCGAGCTTTATAATAATGGCATTTCAAGGTAACGACGCCACACTATTCATCTATGAACTTGTCGATGGAAATATTTCAGTTAACAAAGCACAATTTTCAAAAAGTTAAACAATAATTACTTAACTTAACTCATACTAGGTGATTAATAATTTTAAGCTCCAGTAAAAAATTATCATTTTAAAGTCCGTATAGGGAACATTTTTTTAAAACTTTATTAAGTAGTTTAATTATGAGTGACGGCGACACTGAAGAGGATAGCTGTATGAATAAAGCTCTAATAGAGCTCCAATTGTTTAGAACAGAGCTAAAGAAAAAGAGAAAAATTCAAAATATGCTTGAGAGGTATTTTTTGCAATTAGTTTCTCAAAGAGAAAACTACCTTCAGTACGAATCAACTGGGGATGAGTTGGAAATATTTTTGGCTCCGACTTATTTTGATGAAAATATTTATGATGAATATAAACCAATATTTACATATCATTCAGGAGAGGACTCAAGGACTATAATCTCAGAGAATACGAATGTTGAAGAAGAGATGATTATTAAAGCAACTGAAACTGACAGGAATCAATTTTTTTCTGTTGTAAATTAAATATTTAAGGTAATTTTAGTGTGTAAGGTGAATTAGTTTTTTGCATTTTTTCTGTTTTGGATTGATTTTAGAAGAAATGTCGTAGAGATATGGAGGTATGAAATTTAAAATAATTTCAATTTCCGTCATAATTTGAAACAAGGAGACATAAAGCAAAGCAAAAATTCATATGGCTTTGAGAATAAATAAAAAATTAAATGCCTAAATTCTTTTTGTTTCTGAGTTTTTTGTAAATTCAATTTTCATATCAAATCTAGATCTTCTCACAAATTAACAATATAAAACCTAGTAAATGCTTCTTTATCCTTCAAACATTTATTTTCTATAATAAAAAAATATTTTTCAATTTAAAAATGCCATACTGATATATTTCATGAAATTCCAGATTTTTCTCCAATGCATTTTTCTCTCAAAATCTGATGCGTTTTATTTACTTATTAACTCACACAATCAAAATGTTCTTAATTCTTCGATTAATTATTGTCATATTAAATTAAAATTGTGCTTTTATAATCCTCTCCTTTCGAGGTCAACAAATATTGGCAACCTTTTTTTAGAGATATCTCTAGAGGCATCAAATGATCCTTTCCTGCTTGAAACTCTACTTCCTACAGGTGAGTTATCAGCTGTGTCTGGTGATAGATCTCTATGGATAAATTGGCACCTTGATCCATATATGCAATATCCTAGCTCATGGAACTGTTTACATCTTTGAGTTTTATAGTTTTTGGCCTGAGGCTTATCCCTTAACTCGGATTCGCCATGAGCGAACGCACATTCGCTTCCAAACTCGCAATACCCGTTTTCCCAATTTTTACAAATTTCACTCTTAAATTTTGTTTGGAAGTCAGCTTTTGTTGATTTCTTTTTGGCTTGAGAGCCTTCTGAGGTTGATTTGTTTTGATTTTTCTTTGATTTGCCGCTCTTTGGAGGCTTTTGGCTTCGAATTTTTGGTTGTTGAATTTCTGAAATAGTTTCCATAATGAAATATATTTATATATATTTTGTAACCATTTTAGATTTTATAGGCACTTACTGACCAGTCCCGATCATTTACTTACGACATGCTAGAGCTGGATTTTTGCACTGATTATGGCTTCTGGAGTTTAGTTTTAAAATGCTAGGCCAATATTCAAGGTTTTTGGTAAGGTTTCTTGGTTGGGTATAAAAATTAATAAATTTGCCATTTCTTCTGTCCGTTCATCAAGATATTTCAGATATATGTTGGATTGTGTTTTCTTTTAATAAGAATTAAATTTCATATTTAAATCTGATTTCTTTGAGGAAAATATTTTGATAATTAAAACAAGGGCTCCCTATTTTTAAACTTTCGCTGCTTTTTTAGATAAATACCGTAGCTTATGCTTGCTGTTAAAGATTAGCTTGAATAAGAGACCCCTGAGCTAATTTTTCATGTAAAAATAATGCTTTCCTTGATTCAAGTAGTCGTCGAAAAAGTCCATTTGCAATCTTGATCTAACCAAAAGTCAGGGATTCATCATTGATATTTGAAAATATTTTTTTAATGCTTGCAAAACTTCAGCAATGAAAATTTCTTTAGAACTTTTATATCAGTATGATGGATTTTGAAGCCTGATGAATTACCATTTTTATCATTACCTGTTTAAGTTAAAAGAAGATTTCCAGTTTTGAACTCAATTGTGAGAATTTAATATATTATTGAATCTATTAAATCAAAATTAAGGGAATATGAGCTACTTTTTTTTAATCATAAGAAATCCAAAAATTTCTCAATTGTTAAAAAATTAGATACTATTTCAATATTTTCGCGAAATAAATGCTGCTTAATAGATTAAAAAGATGATATTAATCATATTAATACGCAGTAGGGCTTAATATTAAAATTTTGCAACAATATTCCTATTAAAAATCTATATATGGTAATGTTGCTAAATTATTTTTTATAGATATCGACGAATTAAATTATTTTTTCAAATCATAAAAGCAATTAAATCTTTCTTTTTCACTTTAAATCGTCTAATTATTACAAAATACCCAAAAATCTTCGAATTAATTTTTAAAATATTTTTTCAATGATTTGCCCTCTCTGCTAATTAAAATCCTTATATTTGAAATTTAATGCTAATTTTACACAAATTTACCAGAAAAAAATTTAAAATCTGACTCATCTTTCATTTTTATAATAATTTCCTACGTGTAATGTTTCTAGTCAATTGGTTCTATGGTGCACTCGGTTATCTAGGCCTCTACCAAAAGAATGCAAAACTTGTATTTCTCGGTCTCGATAACGCTGGCAAATCCACCTTACTCCAAATGTTAAAAGATGACAAAATGGCCCAACTTGAGCCTACTACACATCCACAATCAGAAGAACTAGTAATGGGTAGCATCCGCTTCCGTACCTTTGATTTGGGAGGTCACGAAATTGCTAGAAAAATCTGGAAAGACTATTTAGGAAGCGTCGATGGGATAGTCTTCATGGTTGACTCATCAGATAGAGAACGGTTCGATTTATCAAGAAATGAGCTTAATGAGTTAATGTCGATGGAAGAGCTACAAAATGTTCCTTTTATTATTTTAGGCAATAAAATTGACCTTTCTGACGCGGCGAGTGAAGAAGAGCTTCGAAATGCTCTGGGATTAGAAACATATGGGTATTATGGAAAAGACTTAAAATCACAGCCAGGGGTAAGACCGATTGAGCTTTTCATGTGTTCAGTGGCGAGAAGAACGGGATATGCTGAAGGATTCCGATGGCTAAGTCAATTTTTAAAGTAAATATTATGTGAATTAAGTTGAAAACCAGTAAAATTGTAGTTTATAAATAATTCAAAATTTAAGCCTTAGAAGTTATATTTGCTTTTATCTGGAATTGTTTTAGGTATTATTTGTGCTATAATTATTAAATTATAAAAATATTATTGACAAAGGTGAATTAATTCAATGCTCCTTTTGATAAAATTATCATCTAAAATATATTGATTTATCACCTAGTGATCTATAATAATAATTTGGGAGATTTTAATAATTAAAATTTCATATTTTTAAATAAATTAGGCCAATTTATTTTTAGTATTTTATAATTCTGCCCATGAGGTTTAAAATACTTATATTTAATGTCAAAAACCATAAAATACCCAGAGGTTTCTCTTCAAAATCTAAATACCGGCAATCATTCTACTATTAAGGTGAACTCATCTGCAATATATCCAGCTAGATCAATGTCAAAACCGCCATCTCATTCATTTTATATCCCAGCACATTTAACATCACTGAAAAAGACTCGCTATAAATCCCCTGAGTCCTCAGCAAATCAGAGCTCCAATGCTTCACCCTCTCCTCGAAGAAAATACGAAACCAGTGAAGTCATATCTTATGCAAAAAACGCTCTATCACATATAAAAGATGATCAAAAACTGCACGAAAATGCCTCACAAATGAACGAATACTTAAAAAAAGTCAAAAATAAAATGGAATATTACAAAATAAAATCTAAAAACCTTGAAAAAGAGAACTTAAAGCTAAAAGAAAATATTGTAAAATATTCAATTTCAGATTCTTCAACTCTTTCTGGTAGTTCTGAAAGGTGAGACAAATCTTCAAGTGATGAAATTGAAATTAATGTGAATAACCTTGAAGAAAATGTAAAAGCCAAGTATAAAGCGGAAATATCAAATTTAAAAAAAATTATTAGCGAAAAAGATAAGAAAATAAATCAGATGGAATACGAATTACAAAAAGGAAAAGTCTTAGCAGAGCATAAAGAGAATATCAAAAATGCAACGCAAGAAAGCGATACTCTAAAAATGAAGATAAATATCGATCAGTCAGAATATGAAAATCTAGAGATGCAATTTAGAGAACTTGAGGACATGCAAAACCGACTAATTTCAGAAAATGAAACTTTAAAGCAAGAATTAAAAACATATAATTCAAACGGAGACCATTTAGGGCTTATTTATTTTGCAAATGATATACGAAATATAAAAAAAGACATAAGCCAAGTGCTTATAGTTCTTGAAACTCTAAAAGAAGAAAAACAAGTAAGCTTAAAATTGGTTCTAGGATTAGAAGATGAAGACATAAACCCACAATTTACAGCAAAACAAATTAATCAAAATATTTCAATTATCAAATCTTCTCTAACTAAAATAAGGGAGATTATCGCAGATTTTCATGCAGAGCAATGTGCCACTCATTCTTGCGCTATGCAATAGTATATAGAATTGATAGAAATAATTAAAAATTATATAAATTTAATTTATGCTAATTTTTGTTTATTCCGCATTTTTATTGATAAAAAAAGAGAGAACAAAGTATTCATTCTTATATGAAAAATAGGGGACGACCACCATTACCAATTGCTGAATTATTCAAGCAATTCACAAGTACAAGAACAGGCCGCAAGCTGAAAAGTATGAAAGGAAACAACGAAATGTGAATAAATAAATTTTTCAAACTCCTGCATAATAAATTGCTTAGATATCATCTTTGGAACGATTTTGATTGCAGATTTAGCGATTTTTATAGTTATGTTGAAGGCTGTAGGGTGAATGAAAATCAGAAAAATGCTAATGGAGACGATGATTCAAAAAAATATTTGCTTGCTATTCTTGGATGCCCACTGTGGCCTATAAGTTTTTTGAAAAAACAAGGAAAAGAAATATTCACTAATTATGATAAAAATAAAACCAAGCTTACTATTAATTGCTGCAAGGAATTGAGAGATTACATTCCTGGCTTTCAAGAAGTAATAAATGTATTTGTAAAATGCCTTCTAGGCCAAATGAAAGAGACATGCTTTAATGAATCATTTCTAAACTCAGTTTTTCAGCAAGACTGTGATAGTATATATAATAAAGAAATAAGGCAGGAAATATGAAATTCATTGATTTCTGATCATCTTTCCTTTGTCGGTGTAGAGACTGGACGCAATTTAAGAATGAGAAAAATTGAAAAGCTGTTATGCAAACTAAATGGAAAATGTGATATAGATCCTTATAGCTATGAAACCTCAATCGAGGAATCATATCGCCCAAGCATTACAGATATTCAATCAGATCCACTGGGAAAGAGCTCAGCAAAAGAAGGGACAAATATTGATTTAGGTGTAATTTTAGAGAAGGAGTCATCAATTTTCAATCCAAGGATTGAAGAGAACCTTAAAAATGATAAAGATTTTTCTTTTTTTGGATCACCAGACCAAGAAGTCTTTGATCAAACAACTGATAGCAAATCTAACGCAATTCAGGCACGAGACATGGAAAAGTATGATATTTTCCAAGATTTAAATGCAGGACAGGGAGAAATTTTTATGGAAAATGACCGTAATCCAGATAGCAACAATTTCGATACTTTAATAACAGGTGGAGATATGAATGGAGACTATTTTGACGAATTCGAGACATTTTATTAAGTAATTGAGAAAGTTGAATAAAATTTATCCTTAATATAAACAATTTTAGACAGAAAAAATAAGATCACACAAAACTTATCTGTTTTTTGTCTCGGTTATTTTAATTGGCAATACCAAATTTATCTTTAAGAGGTTTTGAAGAACTCTTGCCCCTAATTTTATTCAACTATTTTAAACTTTTGATCTATCATAATAATTTTTAGCTCCTTCATCCTGAAATTATAAAGAAATCCTTATATGGAAATTTTAATGATTGAAAGATCTCCTAAACTAATCTGGATCATTTTTCTACCTTCGAAGCACAATTTCCAGTAAAAAGCAAAAGAGAAGGAAATTGGAAGATATACTTCTCAATGTTATGTCTAGTAATTTATTTAGCTCAATATTCTTTGAGTCACTTTAGTTTTGGTCATCTATCAGGCAAAATAAGAAATATGGTTTTATAGATTTCTATAATTATAGCCTATGTATGAAATGGCATATATTAAATCACCAGTCTTAAATATTTTATATCAATTGGTTATCATAATGGTAATGCTCTAATAGACTTATAAATAGATAGTAATTGAAATATTGAATTAGCTTTATTTTTAATATGCTAATAATGAATTTGGGGAAATGAAAAACTTAGATATACTTGCTTTTATAATACTTATTTATTTTACTTTATTCAACTTTTCTGTCAAGCCTAAGAATCACTAGGCAACCCCTTTCGCTGTACCAGGAAGTACGCTTCAGAATGATTTTCCAGTTGTGAAATATGCTATATTCAGATCAGATATTACTGGCGCACAATTAGAGTAATAGAACTCACCCAAGATCATCGTTTAGACAATTTAACTAATGCCGGAGTGTTTACACAAATAACATCCTCAAGTTCCAGGGTCCTTCTTTCATTTGTTGCACGTCGCTTTTCTTACCTAAATAAAAGTTTGCTTTGCTCTCATCGCTTTGCACTGGTCATTTGCAAAAAGTTCGAAGATGGCTAGCGATTTTAAAAACCCAATTAATTGGCGCAAAACCACCAACCAAGCGAGGGATTTTTCAATTATCATTCTTAATTTTTTTGTTGGCTTTATCAAAATATGACTATATCTAAAATTTTTATTTAACGTATATGTTAGACATATAGCTCATTCGCCATTATTCCACTCTTTTATCAATATTATATGCATATAATGAAGAGCATTAAGAACTCATATGGAAATTCATAATATGAGTGGAAGACCTCGGCATACTGTTTCTGAATTAGAGAAATATTTTAGATCCACAAAAAGTGAAATACAACGGAAAAGAAAATCTCGTCACACATGATGATATCAGACAATTTTCTGACTACTGATAAATGTGATTTTTGATTCTAACCGTGATCCAAGATTTAATGATTTTTTCGAAAGCCTTAACGAAAAAACATTAACTACTGCACAAGGAAAAATTCCTTTGCCAATCTATATAATTACTGAAATGAGAAGTATTAACAGAAAAGCTGAAGTTTCGAAATCACTAATTTCATCAATTAGAAAAAAGATTGATTTTTTTCAAGAAGAGATCATGAAGCCTTTTATAAAATGTCTTGTAGGGACAGAAGGTAAAAAAAATGTGGATGAAGAATTTTTGAAAGCATTTTTTGATCAAGAACTAATAATTGATATAGATGTTCAGAGAAGAGCTGAAATATGATTTTATTTGATTAAATGCCATTCCTTAGCTGGAAGTAAAGAAGAATCAAAGTATGATAAAAAAATTAGAGTATTAATAGATAAAATAAGTGATTCAATCATTGATAGAGATACTGGTTCATCGATATCAGAAGAAACAAAAAGTACATCTTTAGAGACAACTCAGATAAATCCACAGAAAAAGAGGAAAGAATGTAAAGATATCGACTATGAACCTAATACTACGGAGCAATCTGATAATTCAGATGGATTTGATAGGAAAAAAACAGAAGATGTAGTTGAGAATTATTTTGAGGAAAATGTTTATGGTCCAGTTTTCTATCAGATTAGGCACGCTCAGGAAGAAATTGCTGAGGGATGCCAACAAAGCAATGCCTTACAGCCGGAAAAAGATAGTAAGAAATTTATAAGCAGATACGAACAAGAATCATATGAATACGATGAGTTTTCTGTTTTATTTTCACAGAACAATTCAAATGCGAGAGAATCTGAGAAAAAAGATGAAGATAGTCCTATGAAAACTTCCTTTGAATTAAATAGCTCGATGTAAATAATAAGTTTACCAACAAATGAAATTAATTTATCTTCTACTGATTATAAACAAGATTCAATAGAACTCAAATCACAAGAAGATAGTGCTATGGATATTGAAAATTTAGATATCTCTGAGCAAGATAAGATGATTCAGCACTCATCAAATTCTGAGCAAAATCAGGAAAATAGGAATAAACATAAAGATTTGCATAATGGCAATTGTGAAGAATGAAAGGGGGTTCATTTTGATGATATTAACGCTGATTCAAAGAGCCATACTCTTTCTCAACAAATTCAGGAAGAGAAATTTATTCAGGATTCCAGAACACCAACAACTAATTGAGATTCATATCTTGATGAGGACTTGGAAACGTACAGTACTCAAGCAAGCATTAATGAAGGCAATTATGAGGATTTAAACGCTTCAATTGACTCAATCAATAGTAATAGCAGTTAGTAAAGAAGACGTCTAAGCTAATTGATTTAAAAATCAAAACAATAATTTAGGAAATAATTAATTTGTTTTTATTATACATTTTTAAAGTTTATATATCGATAATTATATTTGGAAAAGGTAATCAAAAAGCAGAAATCCCGCCTTTTTGGATTAATTCTAAAATAAGAAGCATTTTCCAATAGCTTTTCATTATATTTATAGCCTTCTTGAAATTATTTAGGGATATCAAAGGCCCAGATTACGATTATAAAGAATTATTTATCTGATTACTATAGCTTTTTATTTTCGATAATATATATAAATCAAAGATTAAGTTTTGCAGAATAGAAGCTCAAGTTTCAATTTCAATGATAAGCTGAAAAAATCTAAGGCATTACTTCTTATTATTAAAGTCCTTAGATGCTATTATCTTATTTTAGAAGAGAGATGGAGTACCTATTTAATTACAACAGAGCTAATATTTCTCAAAAATTTGGCTCAAGCCTTATTTGTCAATTGTATTTTTTTAATTAAAATAAAGAATTGAAAGTATGATTGGAGACTATTTTTAATAGATTTAGAATATTTATAAATAGCTATTGGCAGTTAATTGCATCTCTCTTCGTCTTCAGCATCCAGCTCAGTAGGATTCGTGATAGAGACAACTGGATTACCTGCTCAAGCTGATGTTGATGCCTTCCCCGAATTGCATAAGATGTTGAATTTTTCGAATGGTATGATCTGGGAAAAAGGGAGGAAGGTTAGACAGCTGGCTAAATCTAGTATCATTTATTCAAAATTAATAAGATCACTATTCTACTAAATATTTTTTTTTATAATATGTTTCAAAATTTTAAAAAATCATCAAATTTTGATTTTTTTCCTATTGATGTAGAATGATCGAATTTGAATTAATTGTATATCTTCCTTTTATAAAATTTTCAATTTCCAGATAAATTCTCTTCTGTTCTTATCTGCAACCTCAATTCATGCCATTTTAATGTGCAGAAATTTTAGAGATTTTTTAATTTCTATATATATTTTATGCAAAGAAGCAAGCCAAAGAGCATTAGGTTTGAACTTCTCAAGCAATTTGTAAGAACCGGTAACAGGATAAAAAAATCTGAGTCAGAAATTAAAAAACCAGAGAAAATCCTTAATATTTTTTTCAATAAGTTCTATAACCTTGTCAGATCATTTTGGAAAAAATACAGCAATCCAGAATACAGTCGAGTTCAAGACTTGGCTCAGCCAGAAGTATGGGATCAGCTATTTCTTTCCTGCCACTGATCTAAAAAGTTTATCCATAAGGAAGATAAAATTTTTTATAATATTGAAAGCCATAAAGCCCAATTTTCAGCCAAGAGTTGTAATTTTCTAATGACTCAATTCCTCTGTTTATCAACTATCCTGCAAGAGTATGGAAAGATATTATCAGAGAAAACAGAGGAAGCTTTGGAGTCATTATTTAATTACAGATGTCTTAAAGTTCATAAAATCTCAGGAAATAGCAAGAATTTATGGACTTTGTTAATCATGGACTTGGCATATATAGGAAAAGAAGCAGAAAGAAACCAAAACTTAGAATTTGCTTATGGGTTTCTAAGTTCAATTTTAGAAGAAAACAGCCAAGAGCAAACTACACAAGAGGAAACATATATTCCTGAACAAGACCAGCAAATATTATATGAGGAATTGTTTAAATATGAACAAAATCCATATGATCAGGAATTAGTATCAACCCTCGACACATTAGGCGATAATGATGGAAGATTTTTTGAAAGTCACGTTGAAACATTTTGCGATTTATCAGCCCCAGATTGCTCTGATAATATCGAGTTTGAAAGTGATTATTATCTTTATTAATTTAATTATTTTTAGAAAATTAAATCTTTTAAAAAAATTAAGTCTTTGGGAATCATTATTTAATTTTATTCAACAGATTTTTATAGATTTAGCATGTCTATATAATTTATATCAATGGAAAGAGGCAGACCTAAGAGCATAAGAACCACTATTTTGCTTGAGAAATTTGAAAAGATAGGAAAGAGAGCTAAAACTTCTCAGCTGAAAAGGAAAAAGCACGAAAAATTGCTCAATATCTTTTTCAACAAATTTTATAACCTCTTAAGGTCATTTTTTTACAATTGCAGTGATCCAGACTATAATCGAGTCAAGGAATTGGTCGAGCCAGAACTAGCACAGCTATTTCTTTCCAATTTGTGGCCAAAAAAATTCATCCATAAATCAGACATCAAGCTTTATGACGAAAAACTGCTAAAGGCACAATTTTCAATGGTCAGTTGTAAAAAATTAATGAAACACTTTCTCTGCTTTTCAAGAGCCCTGCAAGAGTTCGGGGTAATATTATCGGAATTGGCAGAAGAGAGGCTCGAGTCATTATTTAGTTACAGATGCATTGAAAGGCCTGATAATAGCAAGAAATTATGGAAAGGTTTGATAATGGATTTGGCTAACACTGAAAAAAATAGCGATGAGCAAAAAATGAACCTAGTAAATATTTATCAATATTTAAATCCAGTCCACGAAACAGGGAATCGCAAGTCGAATTTGGAAGAAATAGATGAGCCATTATTTATTACTGAAAAAAATTCATATTATCTTGATTTAGTCTCTACCCTTGATTCACTTAAGGAAAGTGAAGAAAGAATATTTGAAATTAATTTGGACAATACTTTTATTTCTTCAAGTATTGAGAGTATTGAAGATTTGAGGCTTGCTGACGAATTTGAGGAAAATTTAAATATAGCAAATGATGAAGATATTGAAGAGATAGATAATTATTTAGATAATTAATTTCATTTTATTTAAGCACAACATGATAAGAAATGAATTTGACAATTAATGATATACTGAAAAGATCGATTACTATTTTTAAAAGTATAATACATCTATCTCCCACTTAACTATAGTCATATCCTATAAGGGCTTAGAAATAGATTCTAGCTAGCTCTTCTTTATCTAGCTTGTCTAGGTTGGCTGAGTCTTATAAGATGTAACAGTCCCGATGCAAGCATCACTCTGGATTCACTTAAAGTCTAAATTTCATCATTTCTTAATAAAATTGTTTGAATTCGCTAAACACTTTCCATTTTGAAGTTCTGTATGATTGATATCTATTTCTGATGCTCAGCTTGCATCAGCGAATCTTGCCATTTGGCTCAGTGCATTTTTATACTTTATAGACTTAGCCATTTTACTCATACTTTAATGTTGTTTCAGTATTTGAACTGGATGAGCACTTTATATTTCAAGTTCTCTAAGTTTGATGTCCATTTCTAGTATTAATTGGTCGCAGAGTTTCTAGTAATTTAGCTCAGTGCATTTTTATGATTCATTAACTTAGCCATTTTTGTGCCAATCTTCATGATTGGCTTTACTCCTTGGTTCTCCTTTGTAATTACCCAAAGTACCGGTCAAACCTTGCCTGACTCAATGTCTTGGACGGTCCCCTCCTCTGGTTTCTCTCTGGGCTTCTGCTTCCGCACCTCTTCATAGAACCTCTTAGTTGCCCTACTTCCTCGAAGGGCGATGCTCCATTCTAATCTGTCATTTCTTTAAGTGCTTCAAGAAAATCATGTCAACAGCCTAAAGCCTAGAAAATGAAGGTGAATTCTTAGAACTCTTCAATGAGTCTATATCTTGTGTTTAATATCGTCTTCTTTTTACTTCGATACAAGATTGCTAGTAAGGGTCAATTTCTTTATAGATAGTTGGGGTTGTAATAGACCTCATGTCCTAAGGTCTCTTTGATCTAAGTTTCTTCAGGATGAGGACAACGTATATATTCGATAACGAGTTATCATTAATTTTTAACATTTAGTAATAAGTCAATATATGAATCAAAACTATATTAAAGAGCTTGAAACCTTTAATTGGATAATTAATTAAATATTGGAGAAAAATTATTTTTAAATGATTCGGTTTAAAGTATTAGATATTTTGATACTTATAAAACTAATCTGCTTTTGTTTAAATCATTTTATTGTCAAGTTCAATTTTTTAAAGATTTTTAAAATATTTAATTTATTAGGCTAGTATTGCCATATTGTTCCTCTATTGCAAATTTTTATCAATTATATGCTCGTGAAGCTTTAATTTTATATGGGAAGCAAAAAATATAATTCTGGAAGGCATCTTGAACCAATATCTAGGTTATTATTTCAATTCCAAAGCACACATTTTAAAAGAACAAAACCAAAACGACTAGGTGAAACATGGAGAAATAGATTCTATCGCAAAATACGCAAAGTACTCGAAGAAAAAAACCCTGACCCTAAATTCAATGATTTTTGAAATCGCATGCATTCATCCCTTAAACACCAGACGAAAGAAGGAGGGCAAATTTTCTTGGCAAAACATATAATTAGAAAGTGAGAGAAACTCGATGACAAGAAGAGAAAATTCTCGATCATTTATATTCGCAATTTAAGAAAAAAAATAAGCCAGTTTCAAGAAAATGTTATAGAGCCTTTTACAAAGTGTCTTATCGGAGAAAATCATGAAAGCATTGATTTAGATTTTTTAAACAAATTTTTTAATCAGAGAATACAGACGAAAATAGATAATATAGACATAAAAAAGAAAATTTGATGATTAACACTAAAATTTCTATCCGAGGTTGGGATTGAAAATCAGGGTTTACAAGAAAGTGAACAAGATAATAAAATTAGAGAACTCAATGATACATTAAAAATAATAGATGAGCAACAGAAAACCCTTGCGGAAAATATATCATCTATTGATACAACTATTCAATCGTCTACAACTATTCAATCGTCTAGTCCGTTTAGTTTAGACATCTACCCAGAAACGGAAACCTGCACTCACATAAATTGTTATTCACCTGATGAATTAAGTTGAAATAAATATGAATCAAACACCGAAAATAGTTCGAGCAATATTTTAGATATAGATTGCTCACAGGTTTTAGATGACTACACTTATGAAACGCTTATACGCACTGCTCCAGATGCCATGGATCAAGAGCAAGAAAATATTTTGATTAGCAATGACTCCATTCCAGATGCCATGGACCAAGAAAATATTTTGATTAGCAATAACTTCAAACAAGATAGTTCACCTGTTGAATATCTTGAGGATTTAAGGATGGAGGATTCATCGCTTTGGAATTAAAGAAATATTTAAATGAATAAAATTTATTCTTAGAAAGTTCAAACAATTAAGAATTTAGATTTGCATATATGAATTTATTTAGGCTCTGCAATATAAATATTAGAATATAAATAATTTGTTTAATAATTATATGTCGCTAGCCTTATTTATGCTAAGTACTAATTATTCCACTTTACAAAATATGTCCCAATTATTTTACCCTTAATTTGTAAATATTCCAAGCTATAACTCTTATATGGTAAAGCAAAGACCATGCAATCGAGCCTCTAGGCCGTTGATGAGATTAAGCAATACAGAAAGTGAAGTGATACAAGAAGTTTCCAAAGAAAAAAGAGAGATAAGAAGTAATAAATTTCATGAAGCACCAGATAATACATTCAGCATCAGTATGATATATGAGCATAGAATTGAGAAAATTGATCTTCAGCGCATAAGATAATTCTATATTTCTAACATTTTAGAGTTTATTAAAATAATATCAATCTTCTCATTCACTCTAATAAAAAACTTTAAAATTCTTAAAATTTTATGTCCACAATCAATAAATATATAATTTCCATTTTTTGATAAAATATTCTTTTCGACATAATTTCTAATTTTCCGCTATTTTCCATCTTTCCTATATTTTATAATTAAAATGAATAATAAAGAAGACGAGTACAAGAATCTTCTAGAAAGAAGCTTTGAGGCATCCCTTCTCTGAGGAAGACTAAACTTACTTAATGATAGCATAGATAAAGAATTTAAAGCCAAAATGAGCTCAAACCAGCTTAAGACATTTATTTTTACCCCTTTTTTATGTATCGGAATGCTTTCAGTGTATAAAAGATACAATCAATACTTACCTAAAGGAACTTTCCAAAGAATTGCTATATTAACTGTCCCTGGGTTGCTTGGTGTCAATTTATTTACAAGTTGGCTAGAATCTGATGTGAAATATAAAGAAATGAGAGCATTTTTATCATCAAGGTATGAACAACAGCTTCTAACACTGATTCCTAGTCTAAGAGAAGCAAAAGTTAGGTATAGCTTATCTGGACAACCAAGTCCTCCAGGTGCTTACAGAGATTTTCCAAATCAGAATGCAGGCAATTATGCTCAGCCTTATCAGCAGCCAAATTATGGAAATAGCTATAATCATCAAAATTTTAATACTGGAAGTGCTCAGCCTTATCAACAGCCAAATTTTAATACCGGAAATGCTCAGTCTTATCAACAACCAAATTTCAGTCCTGGTAATGCTCAGCCTTATCAGCAGCCTAACTTTAGCACTGGAAATGCTCAGCCTTATTCTTATCAACCATCAAACTTTAACAGTTCAAAAGGCAATCCTCAGCCTTACTCTTATAAGCCGGGCCCTTTAGATAGTAATCCTCAGCCTTATTCATACCAACAGCCAAACTATAGCACTCCAAATAATGCCCAGCCTTATCAACAGCCTAATTTTGACAGCAGTCAGTCTTCATCCTATTACCAGCAGCCTAATAATTGACAGAATACCAATCCATGGAATAATGAAATCCCTAAAGGTAGCGAATTTTCAGATAGCAGAAATGAAATACCAAGCCAAATAGCTACGCCTAACCAGATTAATCCAGATGAAAACCCTTATTTAGCGACGATGCCAAAGCATTCTTCACATAATAAGCCTTCAAATCCGCCTTCAAAAGGAGGCTATATTTAGTTAATGATTTAGTAAGCCAATACTTAATGGCTAAGTTTATTATCAATTTATGATTTTTAATACTATATCTATTATAAAATAAATTATTAACTCCTATATACCAATATAGGGTAAGAAGTCTTAATTTTCTACCACAATCACCAAATTGCAATTTTTATCAATATAATTCTAATATATAGTTACACCCTATTGAGCATCATTATGAAAATAACTTTTCAATGAACTTCTTTACTTCAATAAAGCGTCCATCTAATTTTATAAGCCAGCAGATCAAATAGCATACCTTTTTTCACAACAAGCATTAAATTTTTAAACTACAATTAGATTCTCTCATTAATATTAAATCAAAATCTCAAATGCATATATTCAGATTCCCAATTAATGATTTTCAGTATTACTGTTCCAACTTTATTTTAAATTAAGACACGAACAAAATGAAATTATTATATTATACTTTATAAGATTAATCAGATTAACGCATAACCGAAGTGATAATTAGAAGAATTAATCAGATCTACTCATTTAAATCCTGATAAAATCCTTAATTATTAATTGCGTCTATGAATTGCCCAGACAACTTGCCTTCAAACACATTTTCAAAAAGAAGGTTTGTATCTAGTTAATGAAGCACTAGCCATGATTTAAGATTAATAGTATTTTTTACATTTAATCCAGCAATAAATTAGTTTATTTAACTTCTTTTTGCCGCTGTAGGATAAGAAGGCATCATTTGGATACCACAAATGCCAGGTCCAGATTTAATAGCAATTCTGATATATCCAAACTCACCCCAACTCAGTCCCCATGAGTTTAACGCAATCCAGTAATTTGGCTTCATTGTAAGATTATACCCTGTGATCAGCACAGAATGGTCTAAGTCTGTACCACAGTAATTAGAAGTAACGACTCCTCCCTGATAATGCATTCAAATAGCAGTATTAGCATCGACATAAGTAGCCACAGGACCTGCTGCAACTGCATTTTCTAAGCTAATTGTGTCATTAGGATTAACGTCAGTAAAAGTGCTTATTTCTGCAACACTTTCTGATTCTAAACTGACTTTGCATTTTTCTTCTTTTGCCTTATAAGGATAAATTTTATCTGAGGTGATACCATTTTTTATGATATATCTAAAAGTACCATCTATAGAGCCTCCACTACATCCATTGTTTCCAAAATTTTTAGAACAATCAACAACTTCTTGCTCAGAAAGCTGGATTAAGGTGCCATTAAAGATTTTCCAAGCGCTTTCAACAGCTCCTACAGCTGCAAACGCATAAGCAGCTTGGCATTTTCCTTGGTAAAAAGGTCCGGCTACAGCTCCTTCTCGAGCCCAATCCCAAGAAGAAGGGATTTTTAAGTTTTCCGAAGCTTTATAGACAGAATTATAAGTAGGTTGTATAGGACTGAGGTAAAATTTCCTGAACTCTTCAAAAGTGAGGTCAGAAAATTGGTTAACACCTAAGACCCAGTCAAGGTTTTGGGAATTTTGATCTCTGATGAAAGCCAAATTGTCTTTGAAATTTTGGAAGCGAATTTGGTACTCTTCTGGGGTATATGTTTTGTGGAATTTATTAATGAAGGCTTGGAACTCTCTTTCTTCAGTATCTAATTGAAGAAGGCCTGAAGAAACTTTCGAGGATTTAGGGTATTCGAAAACTCCAACTATACCAATAAGTCCAATAAGTCCAACAAGACCTAGTATTGCAATATTCCGATTAAATTTTGAAGCGTTTTCACGCTTTGGGGAAATGAAAAAGTCTTCCATTTTAAATAATATATTCACCAGTGTAATAACTTTTACGTCATCAAAAAAAGAAATAAATCTTAGATTTACTAAAGAACAAGCAAAATTATAATGCTTATAATGGCAATATTTTTGTTTAAAACTAAATAATAAAAAGTTTTGATTTAAAGATGAGGTATTTCCATATATATTTTATGAATAAATTATTTTTAGACTTCTTGAATTTTATAGAAAATTATAATTTTTAAATCAAATCAACATTTTCTGTTCTTTTCTTTCTTATTTCTAAATATTTTAAAATATATTTTCATAGTAAAAATGTTTTATTTTCAAAAAGTAATAGAATACTGCTTTACAAAAGATACCTTTATTTAATCCAATACTAAGCGAATAAATAAATGGATTCTGATCGTGGCCGAATAGATAAGTACAGAATATTACGCACCCTTGGCAAAGGGTCTACAGCCACTGTAAAATTAGCATCAAACATCGAAACAGGCGAAAAAGTTGCATTAAAATTAATTAACCCTGACAAGCTATCTTCAATGAGAATTGAATTAAATGCATTGCAGCTCGTACCTGAACATCCCAATATAGTGAAATTAATAGGATTTTCTAATTCCTCCTTATATTTTCGAACTGAAGGAAGAACCAGACTTGTGTCTTACATTGCCTTAGAACTAGGCAAAAACGGCGAAATATTCGACTATGTCCAAAAACTGGGAGGCTTCCCAGAGCCAATTGGTAGACGTTACACTAAGGAGTTAATCTCAGCTGTGGAAGCTTTACATAACTCCGGCATTGTTCATAGAGACTTAAAACCAGAAAATATTTTTTTCTCAGAGAACTTTGAGCTAAAATTGGCTGATTTTGGGTTTACAGCACCTATTAAAGGAAGAAATGGGATGGGACTTTTAGGGACATATAAAGGCACAAGACCTTATATGGCTCCTGAAATTTTAGAAAAAAAGAGGTATAGAGGAGCACTTACAGATATATTTTCATGTGGGATTATTATTTTTATAATTGTAGTCGGAAGACCACCTTTTTTCAGAGCTGAAAGACAAAATCCTCATTTTCAGCACATTGTAAATGGTAATTGGGAAAGATTTTGAAGTTTCCATACAAGTGCCCCGAGGACTCCAGATTTTTCAATGGAATTTAGGGATTTGATAGAGCATATGCTTGCTTATAATCCAGATGAAAGATTTTCTATTGACCAAATAAAAAATCATTCTTGGATGATTAAGGAAAGTGCAAGCTTAGAAGAAGCGCAGCGATTTTTGTCAGCTGGGTCTGATATTTCAGAAAAAAATGATAATTTCGTAGAAGGGAGTAGGATTCAATCAGAAATTAATAGGAAGAAAAGCGAAGATTGTGTTTTATAATATAAATCGATTCTGTTTAAATATTTTTAGTGTAAATCCCTTAATTATGATATAACCTCTATTAGTTATTAATTTTTGTTTATGCTGTTTTAGCTTTAAGATGCAATAAATAGCGGATCCTTACCTGATCTGCATTGTAAACCACAAACTCATTATAACTCACAGGACAATACTTACCTTTTGGAGGTTCTCTAGTTATATTGGCTCCCAGAGGAACTTCTATTCCATTAGTTAAATAAATGCTTTCAGCAGGATCTGGAATTTCCCTTCCCATCCCTTGCACGGATAAGAATTTCTTTGGAAGTTTTTCAACTTGTTGTGCTTCCCAGCACTCCATAGAATCTCCAACTACAACTTCACACAAAAGCATAAAATAGCTGCCATCCTCAATCTGATAATCTCCTGAACAATATGCTTGACTCTTACAGAATTTATCAGCAAAATAAAGCCCAGTTCCAAACATGCTTCCATACATAGGACATTCTGGAGGTAAAATCCTTAGTCCTCTTCTTAAAATTCCAATAATATTATATGAAGGAGTCCCATGCCATAGTAATTTTCTGTTTCTTACCTCATCATATTTCGCTATAGCTTCAGCTTCGCCTTTTCTATTAACTTTGAAAAGTCCTAAGATTTCTTGATCATTATCACTTCCAGCTGCAATATATTTATTGATAATTTGGAATTCAGGGTTTTCTTTTTCCAGTACTGCAAAATTGGTATCAAGGCATTTTAATGTATAGTCCAGTGGATTTGTAGTGGTTTGGTTCTTTAAGGCGCCAAGCAGAATTTTGCTGGCTACTTCCATATTGCGGAGTGCTTCAATAAGGTTCAGCTTACTAGTCACATCGTATTGGTTTTGAATTGGCTGAACAGGCGAATGTAAGAACTGAAGACTTGGAACAATCTCATAAAATCTGCTGGATAAATCTGAAATTTCTTGCTTATACCTAATATTTGCATTGGTGTCTTGGCTTTTAGATAATTTAGTGGTATATTCTGCAATGGTAAATATTATTTCTTCCGCTTCTTCTAGCTTATCAGCTGTAAGAGAAGAAAAGTTCAAGACATCAATATCAATTTGATTGCTTGATAAAACAGATCTGTATAAAGAATTTTTAGTAAATGCTGTCGCTGCTTTGACTAAATGCTCATTTAAACTGCTTGGTGGGGCATTTTCTAAGTCGAAATCAGTGATAAAGTCTCTATGGCTTACTTTTTTATAAGAAATTTCCATTTTAACATATTTTCCTGGAGTCCTTTTGAAGTTTGCGCCCCACTCATTCCCTGATTTTGACTTGAAAATTTTCTTAAATTCATTTTCAGCCTCTTCGCGGCTTGCAAATGGTGTTTGTTGAAAAGCACCAACTTCTCCTATTCTTCCCCATCTGGTGAAAAGAACATATACATCTCTATTTGAGTCATGCAATAGCTGCATTCTATAAAATAAATAAGCAGAAAATGGTCCATATGAGACGTCGACTTTGGTCATTAATAAATCATAGTCGTCGACAACTTCATAGTTCTGAGGAGCATTTTCGTCAGGTTTTTTCTCAAAAGTTTCTTCTTTACGGAGCTGGGCTTGAGCATTGATAAAGTCTTCTGCGTCTTTATGGAAATCAATTTCCATATCAGCTTCATATACAGACAATTTTCTTTCGATTTTGATATCTTCAGTGACTCCATGCTTTTCTAAAACTTCTTTCATTTTCCCTGATTTCTGTAAAGCTGCTAAATAGTAAGGAGTAGTACCGTCGTTATCAGGCTTCTTTATATCAATTCCTGAGGTTATCAAGAGCTCTAAAATTTCAGTATTTTCATATGAAGCAAAATCAAATGGCTGAATTGCATAAAATACAGCGTTTCTGCCTTTGTTGTCACATTGGTTGATGTCTAAAGAGCCTTCTTTAATTAAGGCTGTAAGCATTTTGAGATCATTATTAACAACTGCATAAGTAATCGCATTTCTTCCTAAACTGTCAGCTTCATTTAGAGAGCAGCCGCTGTCAAGTAATGTTTTAATTAAAGCAGGTGACGATTTCTTAGAAATTGCATGCAAAAGTGGCGTCAATTGAATATTTTCTTCTTCAAACATAAATGTAAGTGAAGCTCCATGCTGCTTAAACGTCTCCAAAATATTTTTTGCTGATTTTATTTTATCTCCCTGAATTGCATATGTAAGTGGAATTATTCCTTTATTATCAGGCAAGCTTGAATTAGCCCCTTTATTCAATAAATAATCACAGAGATAATAATACCCAGTTTCAGCTGCATAATGCAATGGTGTTTTTCCATAAATATCAACAGCATGCAAGTCAACCATCCTGTCGTAAAACTGCTCACAAATAATATTTGTAATAGCTTGAGCTGCAGTAGCTCCTTTTTGTGCTAACGTATGGAACAAGTTTTGCTGCTCATGGTTAGTTTGTCTTATGACAGAGTCATCAGCTACCTTAGCCAGCAGTGTTTTTACCAATTGGAATTTCAATTCATACATAGCATCTTGCATAGCTAGCATATAAGGATAGCCATTATAAAGCATTAAATATGCAGCGCCTTGCCATTCCTGTATTATTGCAGCTCTGAACATTGAATAAGTCCCTTCTTTAAGCTGGACTTGTTGTTGGTAATTGTAATAGTTATAACGGTTGTAGTTTTTGGCTTTATTCTTCTTTTTTTCTTTTGGAGGGTTAACTTTGACTGTTTTATTGACGTCGGCGCCTTTTTGGATAAGCATAATAGCGTAATTGGTATGGCCATATCTTAAGGCTAATGCGAGGGCTGTATTTCCGTCTTCGTCTTCTAGGTCTAATTGGGCTCCTTTAGTAAGCATAAACATTGTTGATGTCAAAGCTCCTCGCTGTGCTGCATAATGAATAGGTGTCTTTTTCCATTTATCCTGAATATTTACGTTGATTTCTGCTCTTGAGCATGCGGAACTGACAGTTTCTATTGGATCTATTTGTTCTTTATCATCAGATTTTCCTATTTTTACGAAGGCATAATGTAAAGGAGTTCTATTTCTAATATCCACAGCATTAATATCAGCACCATATCTCAATAAAATGGACTCTAAATCAAAAGATGCATCTGCTGAGACATCTGCCTGATTAAATGCTATATGCAGAGCAGTTCTTCCTTTAATATCAGGGAAATTGATATCACATTTTGCTTCACAAAGCCTTTTAATGATCCTCATATCCTTGTTTTTAACTGCCAAATTGAGCGGTGATTCTCCTTCTTTAGTCAAAACTTCAGTTATTGCGCCACTTTTAAGCAGAAGATCAGCTGTTGATTCATTTTTGGTATGAATTGCAAAATAAATAGGACTTTCGTTAGAAGCATTAAAAATATTAGGGTCAGCTTTGCTTTCCAACAGCTTTTTTACTGAGTCAAAGCTGTCTTGACTTTTTGAGAACAGAAGTAATGGGGTGTTTCCATAGAAATCTCTTGAGTTAAGGTCTATTGATTGAGAAATAAGGTACTCTAATATTGGCAACTGACAATTTCCTGCTAATAAATGAATAGCATTTCTCAGTCCTTTTTCTCCATATTCAATGTATTTTTTGGTACCGTCTAAATCAATTATAAAAACTTTTTTTTCTTCTGGTTGAGTAAACATTTGGTTTCCATAATCATCATAATGAGAAAACGCAGGGATTCCTTGATTGGCTTGATTCGATAGTTCCTTTTCTTCAACATATATAAGGTTAGGATCATCTCTGTATTTTTTAAGCTTATCAACTGTAGCATGCTGGTTTGCCCCATGATTGACCATATCTTCAAGGACTTTTACTACTTTTTCTACAATAGCGTTAAACCTTTCATCAGTCAATTTTGCAAGTTCAACAATGTCAACTCCTGCATCGCTCACTGAATTTAAGTAATCTTGAAATGCATTTCCGTTTGGAGACTCTTCTTCAGAGCTTTCTTTACTATCATCACTTTCTTCACCTTCTTCTTCGCCTTCTTCGCCTTCCTCTCCTTCTTCGCCTTCTTCTCCTTCCTCTCCTTCTTCTCCTTCTTCATTCTCTTCATCTTTTTCTCCATCAATTTCCATCGCATCTTTTTCCTTCTTTTTTTCAGCTATCATTTTTGCTATCATTTTCCCTTTTTCTTCGTCACAAATCTGACGCTTTACCTCATGAGCAGTAGACCCAAACAAGTTTACGAGTTTTAGGAAAGGAGTAAAGCCTTCACTGTCAAGAATATTAAGAGAAGAAGTGACTACATCAGGAATTGATAATAAATAATGGAAAATGTCTAAGAAAAGAGGGTCTAAATTGGCAATAGCATGGAATACTCCACCTCCATCTGGGCTTGAAATAGTCAAATTTGCGCCTTTGTCCATAAGTGCTTGCACTATTCTTATATTGTTATTGGCGAGTGCATAAAAGATAGGTGTAAGGCCATCTTTTGATATAGCATTTAAATCAGCTCCTCCACTTACTAATAACTCTAACGCTTCTATCTGCCATTTCCATGCATTTTCTTCCCACTCAGCTTTTTGCTCAGGCTTGAGCTCATTATTCTGGCACACTGGTTTAGGTCTGTTGCATAAATGGTGTAAGGCCCTCATGTCTTTTATGTCACCAATATTAGGGTCTGCGCTTTTTACGCTCAAAAGGTATTTAATCTGCTCCAAAGTTTCTACAGAAAGCATTTCAATGGCTTGGGAAAGCAAAGTTCTACCACTTTCATCCTTACAGTTTACATCAATTCCAGGCTCTTTTAGCAGCCTATCCACACATCCAGTTTGTCCTTTTAATAAGGCTACAAGTAAAGGTTGTAGTCTCCAATCATTTTCTACATTAATATTAGCCCCAGCTTGAATAAGAAGGTCAATGCATTCAATCCAGCCATAAGCAGCAGCATAATGAAGTGGATAATTTTTAGAAGAGTCTGGATCATTATAATCCGACCCTCTTTCTAACAACAAGCTTACAACCCTAGCGTGGCCATTTTTCACGGCCCAAGTCAAAGCAGTTCTTCTGCATTTGTCTCTCCTTAATGGTTTTGCACCTTGATCTAGCAGCTCTTCTACACAGTCAAAATGGCCATTTATTGCTGCAAACATTAATGGAGTTTTTCTATCAGTCCCAGGGTGGTCTAAATTTCCTCCATTTTTAAGCAGAAGTTTGAGGACTTCTAAATTCCCATTTTGGGCTGCATAATGAATAGCTGCCATTCCTTTTCTATCTTTCAGCTGAATATTGACACCTTTTTCTATTAAAACTTTTGCAGGCTCAGAGCGATTATTTATTGCGGCTACCATTAATGGGGTGGTCTTGAATTTGTCCATATCATTAGGATTCGCTCCACGGTCTAATAGTAATTTAATAGGCCCTGCTGATGTACAAGCTGCAGCATAATGTATAGGTCTTCTTCCTTCCATATCAGCATATCCTATATCATCACATTGGTCTAATATTTCTTCTAAATGTTTTGTGTCAGGATTTATGCACGCTACATGTAGAGGGGCAATTGTATAGTTCATTATTGGCTTTTTCGTAATTGATGGTTTTTTGAAAGGAGTAAGTCTGCCTTTTTTAAGGACTTCTTCATGAAGATTGTTAAATCCAAAGCCGCCTTGTTTGAAAAACCATGTAAGCAAGTGTCTTGACAGCTCAACATTGCCAGTCCTCACACATTCAGCAATATTCAGACCCAAAGTTTGTGAAAAATTTGGCAAAAGTGTATGGAGAAGGTTCAATGTATCTGGGGTTACAGGATATTTTAAGATTTTTTTAATAAAATCTTCTTGGTTTAACTGGTAAATTGTATCATTTGCTTCTGTTTGATCAGCTAAAAAGGCATTGTTTCCTTCTCTGCCGCCTCTTGACATTTGCACAATTCTGGTCCTGACTCCATAAGCTTCAATTCCTACATGGCCTGTGCCGACAAGTGCTAAAGCTGAAGGTGGAGCATAGGCTCTTTGTAATTTGTGGTCCTTTAAGTCTTCTATTAATTCCCTAATAAAGAACTCATTATTGGTCATTATCGCTAATTCAATAGGTCTTATGTTGTGTTCTGGTCCCCAAGGCTCCATTGTGGAACTAATTTTGTCAGTTGAGGTCATAAGGGTTTTAAATAGCTTTTTATTGTTAGTTATAATGGCTCTGTGCAGGTTTTTATTATTGCAGCGAATTGAAATACCAAAAATTGGCTCATTTGATGGGTCGTGCTTCCACTGAGTATGGTCGATAGTTTTTACTGATGGATTATAGATGCCTTTTTTGAAAACAGTGCCTTTTTCGTTCTTAGCTTTTTTGGAAGGAGCTGCAGATTTGCCTTTGGATGGGCGTTTCTTTGGGGAAACGTCGTCTTCAGAGAAATCGTCATCTTCAGCTTTTTTGGGTTTTCCACCTTTTTTCTTAGGCTTTTCGTCTTCACTTTCATCAGATTCAGACTCAATAGGCTTTTGAGGAGTTTTTGCTTTTCTGTCTCTTAAAGGTCTTTTAGGAGTGGTTTGCTCAACTTTTTTCTCTTCTTTTTTAGCCTTAGCTTTGGGTGCACTTTTCTTTGCTGGAATTTCCACTTCTTCTTCCTCTTCTTCTGATTCTTCTTCTACTTTTGCTTCCTTGACTGATTTAGCTTTGGCTTTTTTGCTATTTGTTTTCTTAGCTGGTTTTTCTTCCTCCTCTTCTTCTGGTTCTTCTTCCTTAGTCACTTTTGGTTTAACTTTTTTATTATTTGTCTGCTTACTCTTCACCACTGTTTTCGCTGGTGCTTTTTTGGGCTTTGGTTTTTGAGATTTTTTGGCTGGCTTTTTTTCTTCAATTTCTTCTTCCACCTCTTCATTTTCTTCTTCAGATTCTTCATCTTCCTCTTCCTGGTCACTTTCTTCTTCTTTTTCCTCTGTTTTCTTTCCACTTCCAATTAATTTGGTCAATTCATTAACATCTCTTTGGGTAATCTTAAAGATTTTCCCTTCTTTTTTCATAGTAACTGGCGTAATAATTTCCGAGACCTTTATTTTCTTTTCCCTGTCATTTTGGAACCGGAGTTTTGAGTTAGCTTCAGCTAATAACATAACCGGAAATGATTGGGACGAATTTGGAACGTCATTAATAGGGTAACACAGTTTAAATGATGATCCGTCTTTAATGGCAAGGCGCTGAGTGCATTTATATTTGATTTCAGACTCTACCTCTGCGACTTCGTCAGTTTCTTTTGATGACTCTTGTGCCCGAGTCGAGCGACGTTTGCGATCACCCATATTTTATATAAGGGGATTAAAATGTGGTCATTAAAAGAGTAATGAGATAGATATTGGAATTAAAAATTTATTCCAAGATTGCTTATAAAACTACTGGAAATGAGGCAGATTTATTGGAATTATAATAATTTTTTAGGAAATTGACTAATAAAAGAATTTATGCTAACAAATAAAAATAATAACTTATCTTTGATAAATAGTCTTATATAACAGGATATTCATTATGGCAACTTTTTCTAACATCAAATTAAAATGGGTTTAGAGTATTTAAAATGGATCAAATAGAAAAAGTTATCCTTCTCCTCCAAATCGAAGATTTATGTGGAAAACTTGCTCCACTCATAAAATCTGACTTTAAAGCGATCCAAAAAGAAGTCCGCGAGCTAACTACCGATTACATCCGTCAAATCCCATACTTTAAAGCCAACACGCCAAAAAAGACTCCTCAAAAAGATAAGCCTAAAAAACTTAATCTCTCCGAAATCTCCCTAACTCCTACAGCTTTACCTAAAACAGAGTCAAAAACTTCTTTAAAAACCCCAGAAAAAGAGCGTCCACGCAAGGTAAATCTTTCTGAAACAACTCCAGTCAAAGCTAATTTAAGCCTAAACGGCTTTAAAACCCCCACAAAAAATGAGCCAAAAAATTCTTCACAATTCAACACACCATCTACCTGCAGCTCACAAAAAAAAGACAGAAACAACTCATCAATAAAGCCAGGAAAAGTTAAGAGGAAATTAAATTTTACACCTCAAAAACCACTTTTTACATCACCAGGATCAGGAATTGGGACAAAGTTTAATTCAAGCCTTGACGGGATGACTCCATCGCACAGCTCATGGGAATTTAAATGCCAGCCTGTTAATATTCAGCCTGAAAAGCTTTTTTCTACAGCTTTACCTCCAAGAGTGGATTTATCAAGGATATTTTTTGGGGAAGCGTGGAAGCTTGATGGTTATCGTAGCTCAGAAGAAGGGTTCAGGTAAATTTAATTATATTAAATTATTAATTGGATAACGAAGGTTGTATGTCTTCATAAATATTTAATTTTCTTCTAACAATTTCTGGGCCTCCTCCATAGATTTTTAAATATAAATTCCAGACGTTCTCGTTAACTCCTCTATAATGTGCGACTGGTTTTAATTTTGATTTAATTTCGACTGGATTTTCAGGGTTTGAGAATAATTTATTGTTTGTTATAGGGCCTGGAGGTAAAACACCGATTTTTTCATTTGGGGAGATGTAGCGAGAGCTACGAGTTGATTTATTGAAGATAAAGTTTTTCCAGTCAGCAATTCAGTCTGCATTTATGATGTATCAGAGACCTTGCTCTTCAGACTGGACGTCGAGATTGCTGATCATTTCTAGCTCAATTTCTCGACGTTTTTGTATTTCAATTATTTCTTGTTGAGTTGCGTTGCTGGGGTTATTTATTATGTTTGGGTAGCTTTCTAAAGGTCTAAAACACTCGCATTTTGTGCATAAAATTTCTCCATCAGTCATTTTTCCTAAACATTTTCCACATTTTCATGTAATTTTTTGTGCTTGTTTAAATTTAAAAGAAAATGAATTTTGAAGTAGTTCTTCGAAAGCTGTTATAGAAGCTTGATTTAAATTGATATTAATATTTAATGATGGGCATGTAATTTCAGGTAAAGGTTCTTCAGAGTCTTCTACAAGTTTTAATACTTCTTTATGAGCTTTTACTATTTCTGCATCATCTTTATCCATAAGTAGCTGCAATATTCCAGTTATTTTTTCTATATTTTCAGATTCCTTATTGATGGTGTCAACAACTTCTTTATTTTCTTGATTATGCGCAGATATTAAACTTTGTAATTGTGTTTTTGAAGAGATCGCAGCTTGGTTTAAATTAATTTTTAATGTTTGAAAATGCTCTTCTAATTGCTGAATAAGACCTTGAGATTTATTATCTAAATTTTCAATTTTTAATCCAAAATAAGTCTCCTTCTTTTTCTGAAGAGCTTCATTTGCTTTTTTCAAGTCTTCTCTCGCTTTTTCAACAACTTGTGGGAACGCATAAACTTGTAGCTTATAACTGGAAATTTCTTGTATGCATTTATCACAAAGCATACTAAATGGTTTTGCAGTATATGAGTGAATCATCAAGTTGTGCTCTGGACATTTCATCCCATATCGGAATTCTCTATGAGAAATGATCGATGTTTTCGTGCGGCGAATCGCAGGGCTAGGCTTAGATATGACCAAACTTAAAAGGGTAAAATTTCGAGGGAGCGATTCAATGCAGCGAAAGCTATATTCTAGTTCACTTTCATTAGGAAGTCTTGATATTTTAAAAATATGAAGACCTGTGCATGACGGGCATGAGATTTGTTCGTTATGATATAGTTGAAGAACGCATGCCTGACATAAGCTGTGACCACATTTCAGGATTTTTGGAATTGTGGTTTCTGGGTTCCAGTTGTTAAGACATACAGGACATTCCATTTTTAAGAAGATTATAACTAATCTAGTTATTGAGCCTTTATTTTATTTAAAATTATTAATTATAATATTTTTTGTATTATTTGGTTAAATATTTAGGCTTTTTGTTTATATAAAAACTGTATTTTAATTACTTTAATATGATTATTCATTTATCATAAATAAAACGCACAAATTATAAAAATTCGCAATTTTTTATATAAATTTCATATTTTTTAAATGAAAAGTAAAAGTCACCGCAATGATGGCTCTGCTATGCGAGATATAATTAGCCCACCAAATGGCTTCAGAGGAACACTAGAACGAAAAGGCATCACTCCAAAAAACCATGAAAAAGACAATAAAAATCTTATTAAAGAAATTCAAAAAATCCTAAAAGATCAGCCTGCATGTGAACCTCCTAAAAATCTAACTGCTAATAAATTCGAAAACGTCCAATCAAAAGTTATTACAAGAGGAAAATCTCCAAAAATTGACCAAAACAAAAGCCTAGATTATATAAAAACAAATATACAGCGGATTCCTACAATAAAAGGTAAAAAATTTGAGCCAATCCCAGACATTGATTTTCGGACAATTTATACAGACCATTGCAAAACTCCAGAATATATAGGAACAATAAAAGAAGAGCTTAAAATTACGAAAGCACAAGTGTAAGGACTTATTTAGAGACTATGAGTTATCAAAATTAACGTGGCCAAAAGGAACAATTTTGGTACCTGAAAATGAAAGGCAAGCTCATCTTCAAGAATTATATGAAAAAAGAGGTGGCTATTTGGCTGCATTAAATAGATTGCCGTTTACATCTAATACTGAAGCAGTGAGAATGAAGAAAGGAAAGATAGAAGAAAAGCTTAAAGAAGTCGAAAGAGAAATATCGACTTATTCTTTACCAAAGGTATTTATTCCCAAATAAATTATTTAAACCTAAATTAAAGTTGAAGATTATTTAAATTGCATCTAAAGCTCCGGTTAAGTCTCTAAGAATATCATCAATGTGTTCAACTCCAATTGACAAACGAATTAATGAATCTGAAATTCCTAGTTCTGCTCTGACTTCTTCAGGGACTGATGCATGAGTCATTATCCCAGGGTGCTCCAAAAGGCACTCTACTGCCCCCAAGCTTTCAGCACAAACAAAGAGCTTCACATGCTCCAAAAACCTCCTGGCTTCTGCAAGCCCTCCTTTAAGATAAAACGAAATCATCCCCGAAAAATTCTTCATTTGTTTCCTTGCAATTTCATATTGAGGATGTGATGGCAATCCTGGATAAAGTACCTTATCAACCTTAGGATGGCTTTCTAAAAACTGTGCCACTCTCAATGCATTTTTCTGATGAGCCTTCATTCTCAAATGCAGTGTTTTCATCCCTCTCAATGCCAAATAGCAATCAAAAGGTGAAGGGACTGCTCCAATTGTATTTTGTAAAAACTTTACTTTGTTGTAAATTTCTTCATTACTAGTACACATAACACCCATGACGACATCAGTATGTCCACCAATGTACTTTGTGCAAGAATGTACAACAGCGTCAGCTCCAAGCTCAATTGGGTGTTGTCCGTATGGTGAACAAAAAGTATTGTCCACGTACACATGAACGCCATGCTTATGAGCTATCTCTGCTATAATCTGTATGTCAGAAATTTTTAATGTTGGGTTTGTAGGGGTTTCTAACCATAAAAGCTTGGTATTTGGCTTGAAGGCAGCTTCTACTGCTGCAGGATCTGAGGTGTTAACGAAGCCAAATTCGATTCCTTGGTTTGGGGTGCACATTCTTGTGAAAAGTCTACGAGTGCCACCATATACATCGTCAGAAGAAAGAATGTGAGTGCCTGGACCGTACATTGCCATGATTGTTGCAGTTGTGGCACAGCCTGAGGCAAAAGCGAGGGCGAATCTTGCCCCTTCTGATGCTGCTAGACACTGCTCGAATGCTTTTCTTGTAGGGTTTCCGGTACGGGAATACTCAAACCCACCATAAGTGCTGCCTGGACTGTGTTGAGCGAAGGTAGTTGAAAGAGAGATTGGAGTTGCGAGAGCTCCAGTTACTGGATCTGGAGGTTGGCCAGCATGGATAAATCGAGTTTCTTGATGATATTGTGACCAATCTTCTGACATATTATTATACCACAAAAATTTTAGGTGAAATTATTGAAAATATCATAGAAATTAAAAATAAGCAGGTATTGAATTATTAAGATTATATTTTTAAAATCAGAAAATTTGGTCAAATTCAATAGCTTTTTATTTATTTCTCTATGAAAATTGCTATAATCTAACTTAATTTTATTGCTAAAAAATATGAGCTTTTCACCTGCAAGCAAAAGATCTATTTCTTCAAGGAAAATATCACATCATGAGCCTTTATCTGTAAATCGATCATTTGCATTTACTCCGTCTGAACGCAAGCTTCATGGCTTTATAAAGCAAAAATCAGCAGATTTGCTTGATGTAGCATCATCAATTCCTAATAGAAGACTGTTTAACCCAGGTCAGGAATTATCTGACGTTTCGCTTCAGTTAGTGAAATTAAGAAAAAGTTTGGATGAGAAAAGACAGATTATTTTGGGAAAAGACAAGTCTATATCTATTATGAAAAAAGACATGAGCTTGATTTCAGACATAAAATCAAGAAAATTACCAGAAATTGAAACAGTCAGCACAAGGTTAAAAGTGCTAGAAAACAAGCTTGCTGAGGCTAAAATCAGATGCGAAAACGAAGAGACAAACTATTCTGCGAATCTACATTTATTGGAAAGAATGAGAACAACGATGTTTTATTTGGAAAAAAAAGAAGTTGAGTATAGAGAAGCTATAAGTGCGCAAGGCAATTATTTGCAGTATGAAGTTAATAAGTGCGAGAAATCTAAAGAATCAAAACTTCAAAGCAAGTCTGCGTTTGCAAAGCTTCAAACTTCACTAATGTATGGGAAAAAAGAGAATGATGATACTAAATATGATATACAGAAGGCTTCAGATAACTTAGAAAAAACAAAAATGAGAAGAGAGGCTGTCAAAAAAAGACAAAAAGAATTTCTTGATAACGAAATGATAAAAGATCAAATAAGCCAGCTTCAGCATAAACATGAATCTCTTATGTCTTTCAGGTTTTTCTATAATTTAATTACCTTTCAATATGAAAAACAAATGGAATACTACCAGAAGCTTGAGGACTCTTATTTAAAGATGAAATCAGCCTCTGGGATCTCAGAAATTGATTTAATGATAAACCGATGTTATACCAGAGAGCACGATTATAAAGAATTAATAACCCTAACAAACACCAAAAAATCACAATTAGAAGTAAGCCAAAAAAATATCTTAGCAATAGAAGCTGATATTGAAGAATTAAACAAGCTGAAAAACAGCTATTATTTAAACGAATTTAATGAGCCTGCAAAACAAAAAGAAATAAATGATTTAAAGCTATCAATAAAACGATTAAAAACTAAACGGCATAACTTGATGAAAGTTGCAAATAAATTGAAAATTTGGACTAAAAAAACTAGTGAAAAATTAGATTCGGTTGTAGAGAAAAACTTTTTTATTACCGAGATGAGCTCAGAAAATTTTGAGAATTGTATCGAATTTTTGAAAAAAATAAGAAATGAAGTAAGAAATGCGTTGAAAAATATACAAAGTCCTAAAAAAACAGTTCAGGATTTTATATGGAAGATGAGGTCGAAAAGCATTTCTACAATTATCGATGAAATACCAGCTAGTCAGTGTCGAAGTATCATGGTAGAAGAAGAATACGGTGCTGAAGACTTAGACGGCTATGTAAGTCCAGATACTGGAAAACATAGTGAATTCCCTAGTAGAAAGAAAAGTTTAGGCCAATTTAGCTACAAAAGAGGCTAAGTTCTGTAAGGTACTATAGATCATATTTACTTGAAAAATTAAATAATTATTTTTCAAGCTCCATATATTAAATCAATAAAACTCAAATTTAATTTATTATTCAGTTAAATTTATTAAAACAAATCTATACTCCGCCTTCTTTTATAATTTATAATTTTATTTACCGGGAATATTAAAAATGCAAGCAGCTGAAATGCCCGCGCAATCAGTCGAGTATTGGAAGAGCAAGCTTCCTGAGTTTAAGAACAAAATTTTAGAATTCTCAAATCTCGCACTCCCTAAATATCACAATTATAAGTTAGATACTTTGCGCGAAGAAGGCTTAATTGATAAAACTAACGTGGATACTCAAATCCAAGCAATCAAAAAAATAATTAGCACAACTATAGACTCAAGCCAACTGCCTCTATCTCAACTCTTAGACATTATAAAGCGGAACCTCTTAGAAGACGCTTCAGACATCCCACTTAGCACTGAAGAGCTTACAGATATAATTAACCAAATTGCAAGCAGAGTTCCTATTGGAATCATAGACAAAAAGAAAAACACTTATGAAGATACAGACCCTCTTTGCATGTGGTGCTGGGAACTTGATGAGTATCCTCAGCCAAGCTGCGTAAAACAAGAACGAAATTTGATTGGAAAAGCTATTAGGAGCTTAAATAAGCTTATTAAAGAACTGGAAAAAAATTACCCAAATGCTGAAGTTATCCCAAATTTATATGATGCTGCTAATAAAGCTGTGAAAAATTATGAAAAAAAGATTGCTGAGGATAGAGAAAGGAAAAGAGTAAGGGATGAAAAAGAAACAGAAAAACAGATGAAAAAATTAAAAATTGAGGAAAAAAAGAAACAGGCTGAAGAAGAAAAATTGAGAAAATTGAAGGAAAAAGAGCAGATGGAAGAAGAAAAAATTAAAAAGCAAAAAGAAAAAGAAGAGGAAATTAAGAGGAAGCAAGCAGAAAAAGAGGAAGAATTAAAAAGAAAGCAAGCACAGCTAGAAAGAACTCCTGAAAAATCTCCAGAGAAGAAGCAGGAGCAGCAGACTATTAAAAAAGTAATGCCCATGCTTAAAATGGAAAGTTTTTTCAAACCTGTCAAAATTGAAATTCCCCTCGAAAAAGAAAGCCGCAGCATTCTCCAAAAAGTCCTCATCAATACCAACCAAGATGACACAATTCCTGGAGACTTAAATTCCTGGAAAGCTAAATGGAAAAAAGACATAAAGCATTTTAAACCCAAAAGCCATTTTATCTATATACAAGACAGTGCTTTAAAGCCATATTTTGAAGGCTTCCCTAAGATTGTCGAAGTCAAAAGAAACCCTTATTTTATTTATCAAGACGTTAATTATGATATAGACAGTGAAGAAGAATATGAAGAAAAATTTGGCGAAGATATAGAAAAAGAAGACGATGAAGAAGAATCAGACTCTTATACAGAATCAGAGGAATCTGATGTTAGGTTCGTAGTTCCTGATGGGTATTTATCAAATGATGAAATACCTGAAGGAGAAGAAGCCCCAGAAGTTATCAGTTATAAGCCTCCTGAAGAAATTTTGCCTATGAAAATAATTACTTTGGCAAATGATGAAACTGCGCTTTTGAGCTCATTGAAAGCAATGAATTTGCAAAATATTCCTTTCCCTATTATATATAAAGTGGAAAAAACACCTTTACCTCCTCAAAAACCTCCAAAAAAGACAATCGATGACCTTATTGAAGAATTCAAAACTGTTGCACAAGGGAAAAACTCAAAAAAAGAAATTGTGGCTTATTTTGCTGAAAAGTATCCAGAAATTTCAAAATTATCAGTTTCTAAAAAAATCCAAGAGCTGCTTGTGAGGACGAAAATTGGAAATGATAAACAAAAATATTATTTAAAAAGCTCTCTTGAGGTTGCAGATCCATTTTCCTCATCAAACCAAGGGATTACAACGGCAAATCCAAACAGCCAAGCCTTTGTAGATGCGAGCACAGGTGTATCTTTGCCACTTCCTTTCTCTCCATGTCAACCTGCAATTAAAGCATTTTTAAAGCCAAAAGTGACAGCATCACAGACAACTGGCAGCACCCAATCATAATGATTAAAAATATTTTTATTAATCCTAATTTTTGGCATTATTTTCTTGTGCTTTATATTGAAATGTTATTTAAAGAACTTTTAAATAAAATATGAGAAGGCTTCATCTAATAAATAAACACCTCTGTGGGGAAAGAGAAGTCTGCATTGTGGCAGCTGGCAGATCTCCAATAGATAAAGTAGGAGGAAGCTTATCTCATTATTCTGCTGTAGAACTGGCATCTAACACCTTGAAAGGAACTTTAGAAAAATTCAGAATTCCAAGTGAAGAAATCGAAGAAATTTATTTTGGGACTGTTTTTTCTTTAAACCAAGGGCAATCCCCAGCTAAACAAATTGCAGTTAATGCAGGGCTTAGAGATTCAGTAAATTGCATGATCCTCAATAAACTTTGTGCAAGTGGAATGAAAGCTACCATGCTAGGGGCTTTATCAATTTCTACAGGAAATGCTGATTGTGTAGTAGTTGGTGGTGTTGAAAGTATGAGCCAAATTCCCTATATTGTTCCAAAAATTAGAGAAGGATTGGTCAGAGGAAATCATAAAGCCCTTGATGCTACAGTCTATGATGGGATTTTGGATCCAAGATTTAAAGTAATCCCAGCCTTTTGCTCAGACTTGATTTCTCAAAAATTAAATTTTTCAAAATCTGATCTTGATAATTTTTCTCAAGAATCCATCAAAAGAGCAAACCAAGCTTTGAATTCTGGAAAATTCAACAATGAGATAATCCCAATTCCTGATAAAAAAGGAAAAATCATTAATAAAGATACAATAAAAGATATTAACTTACTCAAGGCTGATCTCAAACCTATTTACAAGGGCGGAATCACCACAGCTGCCAATGCTTGCCCAATAAATGACGGAGCATCCATATTAGTATTATGTAGTCGACAAAAAGCTAATGCATTAGGCTTAAAAATTCTCGGTGCAATATCATCATATGCTGACTTTGAGCATCATAAATTGAGTTTTCCTACATCTCCGACCTTAGCTATATGAAAAGCATTAGAAAGAGCAAATTTATCATTATCGAATATTGATTACATTGAAATTAATGAAGCTTTTGCATCTGTGGTCCTAGCAAATTCAGTAGCTTTACCTTTTGACATAGGTAAAATGAATGTTTATGGAGGCGGAGTTGCTATTGGGCATCCTGTAGGAAGCAGTGGGGCAAGAATTTTGGTAACTTTATTGAATGTTTTAATGCAGGAAGGAGGAGTTTATGGAGCTGCTGGAATTTGTAATGATGGAGGTGGGGCTGGAGCTGTTATCATAAAAAGAGAAATTTAATTATTAATTCCGAAATATAAAGAGATAGAAATTTTTATTAGAAATGGCAGCCAGATTATCAAATTTTGCAAGAAAGGTTTTGATGATTGAGCCAACTAGGTTCTCCTTTAATGAAGAAACAGCTCAAGATAACGCTTATATGATCCAAGGAAATTCACAAGTCCACGAAAGCTGCTCACAAGAATTTTCTGCCTACAAAGAAATTCTGATCCAAAATGGTATCACTGTCCAGCACTGGATAAACTCAGACCCTCAAGCCCCTGACTGTATTTTCGCAAATAATTGGTTTTCAGCCTTAAGTCCTCCAGATATAGATACCCCTACACTTATTTTATATCCTATGAGACACCCATCTCGTCGAAGAGAAAAACGTCAAGAATTTATTAATGATTTACTTATAGATTACCCAAATATTATTAATTTAAGCCACTTTGAAGACCAAGATTTAGCATTAGAAGGCACAGGAAGCTTAGCTATTGATAGAAAAAATAGGCAAATTTTTATGAGTATTTCTCCAAGATCGTCTGAAATTGTATTAGCTGAGCTTATTAACAGAATGAATTTATTAACAAAAAGCCCTTGGAGATCAGTTGTATTTAGGAGCGTAGATGAGCATAATAATCCTATTTATCACACAAATGTTATACTTTGTTTTACCCCTGGAAAAGCTGTGATTAATATTTCTGCAATTGTTCAAGAGGATCGTGAAAAAGTCATAAATGCTTTAGAAGGTTATGAAATTTTTGAAATAACTCATGAACAAACCAGAAAATTTGCAGGTAATTTAGAATGCTTATATTCACCTACAAGAGGTACCGAAATAATTATCGCAAGTTCAAGTGCAAGAGGATTATTAAATTTAGATAGAGAAATCATATATGTTGATATCCCAACTATAGAAAGTGTAGGAGGAGGGTCCGCACAATGTATGCTAGGGAAATTATTTTAAACTATTTTTAGTAATAAATTATGGAATCTCCACATTGCTATATATCGGATTGCAGTAGACGGTCTGATTTTAAGTGCAGCTGCCTATCTTCTGAAGTATTTTCATGCACCCTTCATTTTGGTGATCATATTTCTTCAACTGACTCTTCTTTAAATCACCAATTTAAGAAATTATATGAAAAACCAAATGAAGAAACTAAAAATGCAGCTATAAAACATTTAATTCAGAAAATGACCCAGCTTAAAGAATATCAAAGAGAAGCCGTGGAAAAATCTAATGAAAAAATACAAAATATTTGTAGAAAATTGAGAATCCAGCTAAATTTTGTTAATGAAGAAATTAAAAAGATTAAAAAATGTGCAGTTAAAATAGTTAACGCAAAAGATATTCCAGTAGAAAATGCTGAGCCATTGTATGAGATTTTGAAGTATACTAGCCAAGGTGTTGCTGAAAAAATTGAAGAAATTATTAGTGGGATTCCGAAAATAGAAATAGAACAAATAGATGAGCCTTTATTGGGGCCATTAAATCAAAGCAGACAATTATCACATGAAAATGCATCTGAAAATAATTTAGCTGAAAAAATAAAGATCCAATTATGAGAGATAGCAAAATTAAGCGACGAAATTAAAGAAAAAAATAAAATTATTTGTGAAAATGAAAAAAAGATTAAGGACTTAATTGATGAAAATGAAACATTGAAAATTGATATTAAAAGTCGTGTTTCCCATGATGAGCTATCACAAGTAGAAGCAGATCTAAAAGAAAATAGAATAAAAGGTCAATTTGCAATAGAATCTTTTATTATAGAAGCACTTCAGCTTGTTTCCCCTATACAAGACTCCCAAAGTGTGACTATAACAAATCTCTCAAATTTAGAAAAATTTCAGGTTAATTTAGATATTGAAGAGACTTTAAGTACTCAAATAGGCGTGTGCATGATTCCTGATCTAAAATTATTTTTCTATGGAAATTGTAGGGAGAAAAAAAGCTTCATCTTTAAAGACCAAAAATTTTACTCAGGAATTACTTTTATTTTAGATCTTTATGCGAATAAAGCAAGTATAATGGAAAAAGGATTTGATTGCTGTGAAGCTGGCTGCATTTATTATAACAACAAAGTTTATGCTTTTGGAGGATTTAATGGCGAAAGTTTGTCACTTGCAAGAAGATATAATTTAGAACTTAATAAATGGTCAGATATTAAAGAGATGCCAGAACCATCAACACGGGTCTCATGTGCTATGTTTCAGAAAGCAATACTATTATGTGGATTTGACCATTCTGTGCTTTATCGATATGAAATAATAAATAAAGTATATGTACGGTTAGGATTGAATTTATATAAAGGAACGAATAAAACTGTTTGTGTAGGAAATGAAAGAGGATATGTCATTGAGCTTGGATCTGATATATATGAAAGTGAGCATAGAGATGTAAGAAAGTGGCATACTCTTGGAAAATGTAATTTATCATCAAATTTAAAGGTAGTTTCTCATGGAATTCTTTTTGAGAAATCAATGTTTTTCTATATGTTTGATGATATTTCTCAAAATATAATTGAATTTCATTTAGATAGCAAAACACTTAAAGATCATGGAAGAATTATTATATAAAACTGAATCTTTTTTAAATATGCAATAATTAATAGGTATTTTAAAAAATATTAGAATTCAAGAGCTATGGTGAAATTATTTATAAATGTCTGATAATTTGAAGGATAAAAATATCTATAGTGAAGTTCGTCTTATAAATTGGGTTATTCCTTTGGAGGTAATAATTTCAGGATTAAAAATATTATTCAGTTCTCCGACAGGAAGGCTTGGCCAAGCTGGCTCTGTGTTTCCAAGAATATTAGTCCCTTTTACTCTATATTTTTCCATCCTTCATTCTTTCTGTCCATTCCCCACATCAATTTTTTTCAAAATGCTATCATTATCTGCAAAAAGTCACTTAGCTATCCCATTCCACATAATCGGGACAATTTCTCTTGCTTTAAAATTTGCAATCTCAACCCCATTTTCATCTCTTGAAAATGATACTTCTTGATGGAGAAATAAATGGATTGACCATTCAACACCTTTAGCGTCTGGCCTATTCTGCCCATCAGGATCTTTTGCGAAATTTATGTGTTTATCCATAATTTCTTGCTTATCAGGACCATATCTTTCTCAGAGAGACTCAAAGACTCCATTCGGGGTCAAATAATTTTCAGCTAAAACTCGAGCTGCAGATTCGCTTTTCTCAAAAAATTCGTAATCGATTTTTAAGGCAAATTCAGCCATAAATTCTTTGACAGCTTTTTCTTCTTCAAGAGAATAGACCCTCCTCTTTAAATCTTCGAATTCTTGTAAAAAATTTTCAATTGTGGCTAATCTTTCCATTTTTCTTATTTATAATGATGAGAGATTTAATATAACTTAAAAATGAGACATTAAAGGCTAGACTTAAAAGAGGTATTAGAATTCCTATATTTTTATTAGAAATAATAAATGAACAGCTTATTAATATATGTATTAGTCCTATTTTATATAAACGTTTGGTAATGAAAATGCTCCCAAAAGAAATTAGCATTAATTAAGGTAAGTTCATTGATATTTTGCTTAATTATTTTTATAGGCCTTTCTTTCAATGATTAAATTTTCTTATCACTTTTTAAATTAGTATTCTCCCATTGTTGCACATATTGTATAATAAAAAAACATTTTCAAATAGCTCCAATATCATGAAGAAATTATTAGATTAATATAAAACTGCTGTAATATTCTAATTATTGAGAATTTCTTTAAAATAAAAGTCATAACTAATTACTTATGCTCAGATATCGTTGAGTAAGGAGATGCTGACAATGTCGTATAAGGAGAATAAGCTGATTCAGTTGTTGCATCTGAAATCGTGCTTTGAGCCTCTGACGAATTCCCTGACGAAGGAATACTTGACGCTGTCGATCCTGAGCTTGAATAATTGCTTGTCGTCTGTGAAGTTCTAGCTAAAACAGCTTTCAAGTCTTCTTTATACGTCTTTCTCAGCGGCTGGACATCTGAAGCGTTATGGACTTCTGAAACTTGTGGGGCTGACTTATTTATATCATATGTCTGGATTTTTTTCTTGAAATTTCCTCTAAATACATCAATAATGTTCTTGAGCTCATAGAAATGTGCCTTGTTTTCGTTTTCTCTTTCGATTGATATTTCTGAGTCTTCTCCAAGCTCATTAAACATTTTTATTGACAAGTCAAAAGACAGCAGATTGAGTCTGCAAGACAAGGAATATAAGTCGCCTCTGATTTGGTTACCATGAGGCGTCTCTTCAAGGAAAATATTTTCGAAAGCTTGCATCGAGACATCTGAAGGATACCTAAGAATGTCTTGGATTTTGGTAGCGCCAACACAAGGAATTTTATTTATGCGACTTACTTTATGAATAAAGCGTCTGTATTCTTCTTGAACCATCCTCAAGTTTTTGAGTGTGATATCAAAGGCTTCCTGCATTTTTTTCATTTCGTTGAAGACAGTTCCCTCAACAAAATTTCCCAGGGCTGTCAAAGTGTCTAGTCTTTTGTTTAAAAAGTTCAGCATTTCGCTCTTAGAAAGCTGGTTTGGCTCAGTGTACATTGGTAATGTCTCATGACCAGTCTCTTGCTGATGGTTAGTGATATGCCTTGAGCATAGATAAATCCCTGGAGAACAGATAGAGCATATAAACTCCACGTGGTCTCTGCACGTGGCAAAATTGCATGGCCAGATGTCCATATTTAATCGCTATTTAATTGAACTATTAGATTGGTAAATGTATTTTGATTTAATATATTTTGCAGATATTATTTTTATATCATTATAAAAAAGAACAAAAAAAAAGTTTTTAATAACTTATCATTCTAGTTTATTTCAATTAAGGAATTTATTTTAATTGGGAATATAATAGCTCATTTTCTTTTTTATAATTTTCTTTAAAGAAAACCCAACTTAATTTACAGGCTAAACCCATTTATTATATAATCGACCTATAAGATATTATTATACAGCTTTAATAAGCTTCAATTCATAGATTCCATGCAACTTTAATAAATATGGTTTCCAGAGCAAGTCCACTTGCAAACCAAGACCGAGCAAACCCACTCAACCAAGAAACAGCCAAGCGCATCCTCCAGACAATGTTTTTTATCAAGAACTCTGACAATAAGCTTGTTCAATCCCTTCTTGAAAAAAACCAAGACAGATGGGCAGATCTCCCAGAATTTTTTGTCTGGTGTATCCTCTCAGGAAACCTAGAAACAGCGTCATTTTTACTATCTAGAGGAGTTTCCCTTGAACACCCACCAGTGGCAGTATCCCCAGGCTACACCCAAACCCCTGAAGTCGACAACTTCCTTAATAACTACAGACAAGCGCCCTATATCATCATGGCAGCCATTGCAGGACAAACCCAGATTTTAGAGCTCTTGATCCAAAGTGGAAGAAAAGTATCAGAGACAGGGCACATTGGGTATTCTAAAAACAAGCTTAACTCAGTCTCAGGAAATGTGCTTACTGCTGCAATTTTCCATGAAAAAATTAATGTAGTGAGGTGGCTTTTTTCTAACTTTAGCGCTGATGAATTAGGACTTGAGACTGTAATTGCTGAAGAAAAAGCTAAAGGGACCAAAGGTGGACTTAATAAAGAATACTTTGGCTTTACACCTTTACTACTAGCAGCTGCCAGAAGCGGAGTTGACATTATTACTGAACTGGTAAGCCACGGCGCAAACACCAATGCTGTAGACTGGCAAAAAAATACAGCACTGCATTTAGCAGTCAAAAGAAATGACCCAGAAGTCGCTGAATATTTTTGCAAAATTCCAAATTTCGACTTAAATGCAAGAAATCAGTTGGGACAAACCGCTTTAAGCTTGGCTAAGGAAAAGAATTTCGAACTTGTCGATAAAGTTTTAAGCAATTATGTGCAAGATTCATCTCAGCAAATGGCCGATGAGCTTTTTAATTTGCTATCAAAAGAAGAAGACAAGAAAAATAAGAAAAAGCAAAAGAAAAAGAAGAAAAAAGTTGATGAAGCCAAAGAAGTTAAAGAGCCTTCAGTTGATGTAAAGCCTGAGCCTGAAGAAAAGAAAAAATCATTGAAAATCTTGAAATTGAGTGAAATCCCGCCACCACCGCCAAAACCAGCTGTAAAAGTTGAAGAGAGCAAGGTAGCTGAAATCAGTGAAAAAGAAAATAAGCCTGAGAAAAAAGAAGAAAAAAAGGTAGAAAAGAAAGAAACAGAAACAAATAAAAAACAAAGTGAGCCAAAACCTAAAGAAGCACCTAAAGAAGTTGAAGTTAAAGCAGAACGTAAAGAAGAGGCAAAAGTTTCTCCTCCTCAAACTGAAATAGTAGACAAAGATGCAGAAATTGCGAGATTAAATTACAGAATTTCCCTCCTTACAGGTAAAGGTGATTACACTAAACTTACTCCAAATGAAATAGAAGACTTAAAAAGCCAATTAACACAAGCCTTGGCTCAAATATCAAATCTTTAATAAAAACTTACTTCCATAAGCTTTTTATAATTTTCTTCTCTTATTGCACCCGTCGATAATTTTAAGTCTCTCTGCAGGGTCTCTTTTTGGTAATTTTTTCCAAAGGTCCTTCACAAATTGGTCGACTGGCTTGCTGTTAATTTCTACTGTATCATCAGGGTTTTTATAAAAAAGCACATTGAATTTTTTATCTTTGTCGGTGTTATATATAGTTCTAATGAGGCCTTGTTCTTTTAATGTTGAAATGTCTTTTTCAATTCCACGGTAGCAATCGAATAAATCTTGGTTTTCCGGAATCCCGTGAGGTCCTGATTTAAGGAAATCTAAAAGAGAAAAACGATCATTAATTGGATAAAGTTTGTTTAGGGAAAACCGCTCCTGGATTGGGTCATAACAAATTTTCCTTGTATCTTTAATTATGTCTAAGAGATCTTCTTTTGCGCTGATTGGAATTTTTATTATTTGCTCAATTTCTGAGAGTAGCAATGGTCGACTAGCACATCTGAGGCATTCAATTACTTTCAGAATGATGTTGTTTACATGTGGATTCCTCTTCTTAATGGCTTTAACTTCCATTCCTATTATTAATCTTTTCTATTATTAAAACTCTATCTATTTAATTACTTTTGCTCAATTACTTTAGGAAGACTACTAATGATAAATTAATTACACAATAAATCGAAAAATATTTCTAATGCATCAATCTTGAATAAATCCCTTTAAAATCAAGCCAATTGTTCAATTTTTTCAGCATCCGAATTTTATCTAATTTTGTATTATTTATGATAATACATTTATCATTATTTTCTACCCATTTAACGCATCTTCTTCACTTTTGCTTCTCATAACAGTCGGTCTCACCATTGCTCTACCAATGCTTCCAATCCAAGTTTCTTTATCATTTGCATCTTGAGCGCTGAAAAAGAAAACCCTATCCCTCGTATCAATTCTAAACGCGAAATCTTTTTTCGTCTCTTCTTCAGCTGATTTTACAGTAGAACAGTCAGAGAGCCTTATTTTCTCGGTAGCTTTTTCTCTATATGCCTGCTGTTGCTTAAAAGACACAAGGTATCGGGGAGTCAAAACCATCCACCTTCTTCGCCATTCTTTAAGGAAGCGGCTGCGTTTTTCAATCCAGCCTTCTTTGATGATGGTATCGAAGTTTTCTGTGTCTTGTCTCTCCATTTATTACTCCTATAGAAAATTATCAATGGAACAAGTATAAATATTAGGGAAATGTTCTGGGGATGCTGCTTGAAACAAAATAAAGGGGAGATATTGGAAGGTAAAGGAAATGGGAGGATTTTACATGTCTCGCATGCAGTTTTGGATATGAATGGGTGGAAGAGCAAGGAGTGGAATACGGTTTATGTAAGCTATGAAGGGAAAAAAATACCGATTGCAGAGCTAAATGAGACGCAAAATAGTGTGGATATTGATTTAATGGTAAGCAGGACAAGTTCGCCACAGTTTTCGCTGAAAGGGGCATCTGATGTATACTTATTAGGGTATTTTGAGCCTAAAGAAGAGATTGCTGAGGAGAAAAAACAGAAGAGAATTGTGATTAGTGATGAAAGTGACAGTGAAGACTCAAGCTAACCTTTTTATAAATAAGCACAAATTAAAGCCTTTCTCTAATACTAAACCCTTATCCAGATAACCTTTTCCAAAAATCATTATACTTTAATAAATGGAGCCTGACAAAACCCATAAGAAAGAAACCCTCAGAGATATCGCCCGATCTCACTCCTCCACAGCCAGATCCCGCAAAAAGCCTGCCCCTTCCAAAAAAATCAAGCACCTCCTCAAAGACCCTATAAATGAAGAAAAAACTGACATTGTTGAAAAACTATTTAAAAATGCCAGAGAAAACATCGCAAAGCTGGAAGAGTAAATTTAACACAGAGAAAAGCAGCAGTCCAAGCCTAATAAAGCAACACCTATAGCGCCTCAAATAAAAATAGAAAACGGGAAAATCGTTATTGATAAAGAAAAACTTGTCGGTGCTTGTGCTCAGTCTAAAATTAAACATGAAGATATGGAAATTGTGAGGGAAACTGGGAATTCGTTGAGGTCAAATAAAAGATTGCATAGTGAGAGGTGAAATCCTGATGAAACTGAAATGTTTTATACAGTAATAAATAAACAGGCTTTGCAATTGTTTGGGACTGATTTTGAGCTAATCGCGAATTTTATGAAAAAGAGGACGAGGAATCAGATTAAATCAAAATTCAAAAAAGAGTCAAAAAATAACCCTGGGAGGGTGGATCATGCGATTTGAAACCGTATCAATTTGACGAAAGAGGCATATGATGATTATATAAAAACACTGAAAATTGAATCTCATTAATTAATATCAGAATAAACCTAAGAATTTAGTAGCCAAATTTCTCTATGAAAATTTTTTCTAAAGAAATTTTAAAACAGATTCATAATTCAAAATCAATTGGTTAATGTTAATTAAATTTCTATCATATATCTAGTTAATAGTCTAATTAATACGAAACGTCCTTATATATCTGTATTAACAGAAAATAAAATATTTCCCTCAAATAATCTAAAAGAATAATAAAATCTGAGGATGGCAATATAAATTTCTGAGTGAATCATTGACAAATTCTCCAAAGTTTGATAGCTATAATTAATCAAAATGAATTCTAATAAGAATTGTCTTCAAAGCTGTACCCAATACTAAATCAAACCAAATCTATCATCAAAACCTATTACCTGCTATAATTTGTCCAAATATTTTATAGATATTGAATCCAAAGAAATATTAAAGCTTATTTTCGCTTTATATTTCACATTGTTCTTACTAAATTTAGTTTATATTGAAATGGCTTCTTATTTATATTGAAAATAATTAATTTGATTCTGTAAGTCTCTATTTATAAATTATGTGTCTACTTCAAGATAATTAGTAGCTTTATACACGATTATATATCATATCTTTTATGCAAAATGTTTCTCCTTAAACTTTACAATTAATTAAAGTCTACTTAAAATAATCCTTATTAGCTTAAGATTAGGCAAATGCCGCTAAGACTAAAGCTGAGAGGGTGAAGAAAGCTGCTGAGCTATCATAGTCATCCTTAGCTGCTTTATAAGCTGCAGCCACATTTTCTAGAACGCAATCTTCTGCATTTATAACATCTGGATAGTAATTAACAAGGAGATTGTAGTAAGTCCAGGCTTGAATGTTTTTCGTGTCCCATTGAGCTTGCTGGCATAATGCATCAAGTCTTCCTTCAGTGTTGCATTTATTTATTCCAGAACTAGAAAGCCACTTCTTTGTGTATTTCAGGTAAGACTGGAAGTGGCTATCACCAGGGTTGAGGGCACAATAAGCGTCACCATTCTTATTATGTCCACAAGTGCACACATTCTCGATTTTCTTGTCTGTGATGCTGTCTTTTTTGGTAATGCATGCAGAGTCATTGCCACCTGGGGTTTTGCATTTTACTGGGACGCTATCGTCGCTCTTAACTGAATCAAGACACTTGAAGCCTGTGTCAACAGTTGCGCATAGAGTTGATTCGCAGAGAAGATTTTGGCCTACATTGGCTCCAGGAGCGATGGAGCAGGTCTGGACTACTTTTCCAGCTTTGACTGACAGTAATTCGACACATATTCCGGTTGCTGCACCAGCGGCGATATCGCAGTATGCGTTGTTAACACAATCCCAATTAGCTGTGCATGTTTTTGCTCCTGCCTGCAATTGGGCTGTACAAACACCTTTAGTTGTGCCTGCAGTTGTAGTGACAAGGCAGTATTGTCCTGCTGAGCACCATCTATCTTCTCTTCCAGTCCCAGCGGCGTCAAGGCATGAAGTTGGAGAAGTTCCGACACAAACGTTGCTTGTGCAAGTGGAAAAAGCAGAAGGGGTGACTAAACAGCCGAGGGTAGCTGTGCAATATTCTCCGATTAAAGCTGTAGCTGTTTGTGCTGGGATGGCCGTGCAAGTATAGTTGCTAGGAAGTGCTCCGCTTGGTGTACAGGTTTTTGTGGTACCACAGGCTCCTGAATTGGAGTAATAAGTCTTTGCTTCAGTATCGTAAAATATGCAAGTCTCTGCAGTGAAGATTTGCTTGGAAGCCTTGCAGGTATATGGGGTGCAAGTGGTTGCTTCGAGAGGCTCCTCTGTGACTAGATAGGATTCTTGAGCAAGGCTCCCTGAAATTGAAGCTAAGATGACAGCTGTCAGCACCATACGATTGATGACCAGGACCATTTTTAATTATTCAACACACGTCAAATAGGGAAATTTTAGGATAAAATGTAAGATGATAAGATCAGTTTTATCTATCAATTTAGATAATTGTTGGCTATTCATTTATATGTTTAGCCAGGCGAATTAAGTCTTTATAGTGAAGATAAAGAAAAAATTGTTTCCTTGGTAGAAGGAATTATCAGCTTTTGCCTTAAAAAATCAGTTTTAAAGCATTGCTACTTGAAAATTCTTGTTCCTAATCATTAATTTGCAGTAGAATAAATTTTTTGAAGCCAAATTGTTATGAGGAACTTAAAACATTATTTGACTACAAAAAGTATTGAACATATTTTCAATGTCCATCAATTTACTTAATTGTTTGAGCGCAGGGCTCAGTAGATAGGAAATGCTGAAATCGATTCACAACATTGGTGGAGAGAATAAAATGAACAACATATAGAAATATACGTAAAAGCAGTTGCACGATGCTTCTATTTAATTATTAGATATTAATTCACCAATTAAGTCATATCAAAACTATATTTGATAAGAAAATAAGCTAAGCCTAGTTATGCAGAAATGTGTGCATTCACTCAAGTTTTAAGCTAATACGAGAAATTTAATAGAAGCTTTTAGATATTGTTATATTTTATTATAGCTATTTTATTCATTGTATTAGTTAGTAAATCCATTGCGTTAAAATATATAAAAATTTGATTTAAATAATGAATCTTTATAAATAAAAAGTCTTTAGAGTATAAACATCAAAAGGATTACTAAGAAAAGTTTTTCTATATATATTTAAATTATTTTATATTTTTCAGACAATATCGGTCCTCAACTTCCACACTTTCTATAAGACTGGCAGCGAAATCTCTATTAAAATATGGCATATCAATATCAAAACTATACAGTGGAATCTGCTATAATGCAGTGCCACTATGATCCTCAATGCAAGCCTTATATCATCAACGAGCTTCACCAAGTCATAATGAAATACCCTAGCTTAAGCGCAAAGCCTACTCCTCTAATGATGGGCAATCAAAGCTTTACATTTATATGTTTAGATGGGACTTTGCCTATCCCGTTCAAGCAAAATTATTATAACATCCCAGTCCGCATTATTTATCCTAATCAATACCCTCATTATGCTCCATTAGTCAGAGTTATTCCGTCAGCTGAAATGATTATTAAGCCTTCAGAATACATTGATGAGGATGGAGGGGTGAAGCTAGACCTTTTTAGAAGCTGAAGCTATCAGAGAAATACCTTTAACATTATTGACGAGGTTGTTAGGGCATTTTCTATCAAAATGCCAGTATTTAAAAAATCAAACAACCCAAGCAATGTTTCTCCAGCACAGCCAAATATTATCCCACCTCAGCAGTCAAGCAGAATAGCCCAAGAACTGCCAAGCCAGAACCAGCAAGCTGGAGCTTTGTCTCAGGCAACAATTCAAAAACTGAATGATACTTATAGAAAAGTTATCAAGGAATTGACGACAGAAATCGATGAACTAAAAATCGAGAATGTGAATTTAGAAAAAATGAAAAACGACATAGTAACTGCAGGAACCCAAACAAGCCAAGAATTTTCCAGCCACTTCAAAGAAGGACAAATCAGAGGAGAAATCAACAGAATCAATGACTGGATTATTGAAGCTAATAATTTCAGCACTGAAAATTGGAAACCAGAAGATTACTTGGAATTTAATAATCAATATGCAAACCAATATTTGCAGGCTAAAAGTGCAGAGCTTGCGTTCGGGGAATTGATAAATAATATTGTCTCTGGTTTTAACTCGGGAGTTATTCAAGCTCAGGATATGGTTAAGTGTATTAAAGACTTGTCAACGAAACAGTTTATGGCAGCAAGGTTGAAGGAAAAGATTATGAAGGCTGGAGGAATTGCAGAATAGGGAGAAGCAGAAATTTATAAAAATAATTATAATCTTTTGATTTAAATAGGGTTGAAATTGGAGTAAAGTAATTTATATAGTCATTTATTAAGTTTAATTTTTGAAATCGTTAATAGAAATTGTAATTTTAAAAGAAGATTATTTTGCTAGGGAGTAAGCGCTTATATGATAAAAAATTTTGAATATAGGTATTTCATATTATTCGCAAAAATTGTTAAATAAATAGTTTTTACTAAAAAATATTCTAGATCTGCTCCCAAATCAATACAAAAAATTTTCTCATTACTTTCTATTCTAACCTATTTCTACTTCAAAATTTTTATCTCTCCAAATATCCACAAAAGTCATATTTAATTTTTCGCCAATTCTACAAACCAAAAAATTCCCAGCACTCACCTTGTTTCCCTCATATTTCCTATACCCCAAATCTTCTAGAAATTTCTCTTCCTTCTCTTTCTCCTGTATTTACCTTCCATAATCCATATTTATGCAGGCCCAACAACGTGGAGTAGTAGAAGTACTTGCAGCAGTCAGACAACAGCTAGAAAAGCGTGGCGCTCGTGGCATTCGTGAGCTAGGTCGTACCTTTAGAGCCCTAGACTCTTTCGATGGCAACAAAAAAGTCGATCCCCAAGAGTTCGCTGTTGGTCTCAGAGAAAATGGGGTCGTTTTATCATCAGCTGAATGCTCAATCCTTTTCAGATATTTTGATAAAGACGGTGATGGAAGTGTCAACTTTGACGAATTTCTTGTAGGTATAAGAGGAACTCCTAATGCCAGAAGACAAGCACTTATTGATAAAGCCTTTCTTAAATTCGACCGTGACGGCAACGGTTACATTGATGCTGCTGATCTAAGGGGCGTTTATAATTGCCAATTCCATCCTAAAGTGCAAAGAGGACAAATGACTGAAGACCAAGCTTTGACGGAATTTTTGAGCAGTTTTAATGACAGAAATAGAGATGGCAGAATCACAAAGGATGAGTGGGATGAATATTATGCAGCAGTTAGCTCATCAATTGATAATGATGACCACTTTGTGCAGCTTATGAAGACAGCCTGGAGACTTGACTAAGAAAGCTTAATTCTTAAATTTCATTAACTAAATTATTGAATAAAAGGTTTTAGTCATTTGATACTTTTACTAAATGATATAATAGATTGTAAAAGTATTATATTGCTCTGGATAAGTAAGGACGAAGCTAGTTTAGGAGATATTAAGATTAAGTTTACATGAGTATAACTGTTTTTCGTTATTTCATCTCAGATAAAAATGAAAGTACACCTATTCATTTACAATTAGTGCACATATACTGTGATTGTGACATACAATTAACTTAATTATTTACAATATTTTTCACACAATAATTATAATCTGTCTAAAGTTTTGTTATTATTAAAATTTAAATCATAAAATAGTTATTATAAATATTGAGGGATGTAGCATATAGCCAAACAAAATGTTGATGTCATCAGATTAAATCAATAATTTAAAAATTTCCTTAAAATTTGTTTAACAATGGAGAGTGATCACACCCTTGAGCGGAGCTATAAAATTAACGCGATGCAGATTTTACACCGAGAAATTTCACAGGTATAATCTCCACAGCTTGAAACCCAATCTTCTAACGCTTTTAAATCTTTAAAGCTTGAGAAAAATCGCCTAGAAAAACTGTCATCAAAACTTCAATTAATTAAGCATCAAATCGAGTTTTACACTCAAGAAATACACAGACTATCAGAAGGAATAAAAGATGCAAATTGAAAATTCACTAAAGAAGTTTGCCATGATTTAAGCAAGATAAAGAATCCGAATTCTTTGATATCGAGCATATGTGAAAAGTTTATGATTGTTTTAGATCAACAAGATAGATCCTGAAAAGCGTTTTTACGTACAGTAAAACATTATAATCCACTAAAAAGCTTAATGTGTAGTGTGAACCCAGAGATTTTTAGTAAAGAGCTTATTGCTGATTTAATGCCGATTTTAAAACATCAACAATCAATTCAGCAAAAATTGCATAAAACACATAAAAGTGTATCAATTTTAGCTGAATGAATAAGTTATTCAGTCGAATATAAAATAAAAAAAGATACCTTTGCTTCCTACAAAAAGAAACTCCCCGGTATTGAAAAAAAACTAAAATCTCAAGTTGAAATTATTGCAGAAATAAATGCACTAATATTAACTCTAGAAGAACAAATTGCAGAAGCAAAATTAAACATTGAGCAGTCTAAGCTCAACGAAGAAGACACAGAAGAGCATAAATCCAGCTTTGATTGAAGCTGGAGCACTACAAAAATTAACAATATAAGCTCAAAAATCCTAGACGAAAAGACCATTAATTTTGCTCCGCTTCATAAAGGAACTGCTTCAGGTGGCATTTTAAGGTCTTCTTTTCTAGAAAAAAAGAAACTACAAAGAGAGTTCCCAGATTTCAATTTGAAATCTGAAGAATTATATGTGGAAAACCCTAAAAGTTTTAGTATTGATAAAGGAACGAACTTGGATATGGAAGGGGCAAGCGAATTGCTTGGATGTTATAGAAGCAGATTTTTCTGTTTTTAATTAATATTATTGATAAATTACCAAAATTTTAATAGAGACTTAGTAAATATTTTTCTCGCCTAAGCATCAGGCTGAATAAATATAAAAATTAATTTCAATTAAAAAATTATATTTTTATAAAAGATTTCTGATTTTAGTTAGCAATGTATTGTGACATTTTCCTTTTAGCAAAAAATACATCTAAATCAAAGATTCTTTTGTCATTCATGAAAAATGTGGACATGAATAAGAAAACTAAAGATTTCTTTAGCTTAAATCTCATTATCCAGCCACACTTCTTACCTTATCATCCATCAGAATGTTATTTCCACATTCCATAAAATATTCTCTACACTCTCAGCAAATCAAATCACCACACTTTCTCATCCTTTATTATAGAAATTCTCAAAATCCCTGCAATTTTCTATTTTTCATTACTCAAAAATTTCAATAAATCATAAAGCTACCTTTATTTTAACCATAAATTACGTTCTATTATTATCATACATTATATTAAGTAATGAGTAATTTTGCAACTCAAAGCTTTTCAAAGCGATTGAGAAGCCAAATTCCATATTATCAGGCTACAAATAAGGAAATAATTGAAGATCTTAAGATGATGGACATCGATTTATCTTGTCCCGCTGAAACTTTCAATAATGATATTTTACCGAGGCCTCGCAAAAGACCGAGACTACCTGTTATAGATGATGCGCAGGAAGAAAATGATGCTATTGAAGGACTTTCAGCATTAATTTTGGTAAAAAATAAGACGAAAAAACCAATAGTCCCTGATCAAACTGAAAATAAAAAGGATTTAAAATTGCCACAACAGCCTAAAGAAGAAGCTAAAACTCCAGCGGTACAGACAAGGTATGACATGAGAGCGCTCCAGATGCTTCAAATGCAGCAGTATTTACAGTTAATGCAGTTTCAGCCTAATGCTTTTATGAATACAGGTGATTGAAGAAATATGAATTTTCCAATGCAGTATCAATATAGACCGAACCAGAATTATGCATATAATATCATGTTGAGTAGGAAATCTGGGATTCATATAAAAATTGCTCATATGATATCTCACCACCAGAATCAAATGAATAGAAATAATGTGATCTAAAACAATATTATATAAAATTTTATTGAATTTTGAAATAATTTTAGACTATTTATATGAAATTAAAATAACTAATTAAATATTTAATTTATACTGCAAAGTATAAAATCTTAAAATAGTGTAAATTTTTAAAATATAAGATTGTAGAAAATCAGAAAAAATAAATAAAAATTATGAATAAAGATCATTAAAAACAATATTTTATAAGATTTTTCAAGTTAGAATATTTATATGTATTCTAATACCGGAACCCATGCAACTGTACTCAAGATAAATGAAAATACAAACAATGTGATGTCACTAATTATTTCTATCAAAACTTCTATCAGCTTGGAAATTTTTTCTATTGTATGAACTGGAGGTAATGGAGTCAGCAAATAAAATGATATGACTGTAATCAATTTATAAGGTAAAAGTGCAGCTAAGAAAAATGACACAATATTATATCTATATCCAATAGCTGGTATATACCCCAATATGATTGACAAAATGATAATAATTGCATTCTTATAATTCGATGTTTTTTTCTACCTAAATCATACTTGATAAACTTCTAAACTTTCAGCAATAATCAATTTCTCCTTCACCGAAAGTTCTTCTTCTTCTTTTTGGACTTCAATTTGGTCAGGGGTGACTCCAGCTCTAGCCAAAACTTTAGCCCGTCTTCTTTCTCTGATCTCTTTTGGGTCCATTTTATAATTTATTTTAACATAGCACAGTAATAGATAAAATATAAAGGAAAAGTTAATACCAGTATGGAATCCCCACTAAATTTAGTAGATTTTTATGACTCACGTGGCATTGGGTATTATTTGGACTATAGAACTTCTCAGCTTGGCAGCTCTCAAGCATTAGGGCAGCCTGATTTATGCTACTTTATATGTGAAACCCGCAGATCTGGGCTTATAAAATACATAAAAAAACCATCCACGAAGGCTTATTATCATTTTGTATATGGCTTGAATACGTCATCTTCTGAAAATATCCAGAATTATTTAAAATCTTTTGAAAAGACCATGAAAAAATCCAAATGAAAAATTTCTGTGATGTATTATTGCGCCTATGATTTATTTTCTAAATTTGACTTAAGAATTGAAATAACTGGCACGACTGAGACCCATTATTTAATTAATTCTCAGTCCCAACGAATCCAAGCTGGCAATATACATTGACAAGGAGCTTATGCCAGCTCTGTTTTACGATTTTTATATACAGAACCTATTCCAGGCTCAAGACTTTTAGATGGTCCACTAACTGTAAAAGAGATAGAAAATTTCGTAGAAATTTCAGCACAATTTTTGGATAGAGTTGGATTTGTGATTGGCGATATTAACGATGTATGCAAATATAGAGAAAATTTGCTATTTGCAAAATTTAGTAATTATTTATTGAAATATAAAAGGTTTAAGCAACATAACTCCTTTTTCAGAAAACTTAGCTTAAAAGACCCAATGATGATTTTCTACTTATGTAAGTCTTATATTAAGCTTAAACGGTTTGAAGAAATTATTGATATCACAACCTGCCAAATTACTATAACCCCATTCGCTTTTCCTTTATATTTTTTAAAAGCTTATGCTCTTTATCGATTAAATGAATATAAAGAAGCAAGAAGTATTTTGCAATACTTAATAGAGCTGAATTTAGAAGTTTTTTGCTTCTGGGAATGCTTATGCTGGTGCTATGTAAAAGAAAAGAAATACGAGGCAGCATTTTTATGTTTGAACTGTTTTCCGATCTATGAGTCTGAGCAGAAAAATAAAACTGATTATCCTTCAGAGGATGAGCTTATAATTCCTCCAAAAATACCTACAAGTAGTGCATGGAATATTTGGAATAGGCCGCTCAGGTTTGATTTTAAGACAAGCGATGATTCGAAGCCTTGAACTAGCAGTGAAGAGAGCTCATTGGAAAGATTAAAATCATTGCAGTCAGCTAGATTAAACCATTGTGAAAAGAAATTATATAAAATTTTGGTTTATTTAGAAAAGCATGTGGAATGGGAAAATTTATTGAAATTTAAAAAGAAACTTTTTGCGCAGAATAATGGTAAAATTTAAATAGGAACACTCCACGAAAGGGATAAGTTTAGCATGACTAATATAAGTAGCCAAGAAATATTTAGGAGAAATGTATCATTGGCTACTTCAGATTTTGATACAATGGGGTTGGACAGCGAAATTCAGACGGAAGGAATTTATGATCAAAATTTTCAAGGATCAGCCATTACACCCCGTGATTATTTTATAACTCCGTCAAATGACAATCGCCTAGCTCATTTAATGCATCCTTCTATGAGAGCAGTCTCCAAAAAACTCACTGACTTGCTTAGCTACATGTACTTGGACCTTAAAGCTCTCTATGAGTGGCAAAAACAAGCTGCAGAATCTGACGCTTTGCAAGACCAAAATAAACGTAAAATTTAAATAGCTTCCACCCTCACAACTAAAGGAGAAATTTGAATAAGAAGAGGAGCTCTAGCAGAAAGAATGCAAAGATCAAGACTAGCAGAAAGAGCTTATAGGCACGTCCTCGATGCTGGATTTTCTTTATTTGCATTATACAGATTAATGAAGCTAAATGTAAGAAGCGGAAACCCGAAATCTGCAGTTACCTGCATTGTTCAAATCCTTAAACAAATAGAAATGGAAAAATTTATATTTGATACAGAATTTCTTCCTCCCTGGCTTGGGATGATTTTAGCTGAAATCTGTAGCTCGTGTGGGTATAGACAGTTGCATTCACTTGCAATGGAAAATGAGGGGAATAATTACCCTATTTTAATGAGGTCTATAGAAGCCTTGAAATATTGGAATACGGATGGATCACATAAAAAATAGTGTATTTTAAGCTATAATTTATTATAAATTTAATTCAAGCCATCTTAGCAAATTAGGCTAATAAGATTAATGTAGCAATAATTCTATATGGAATCAATTGAAATTCCACAGATCACTGAGAGATGCGCAGGGATTTATTCATTAAACACCTGTATCGAAGAAAGACTGGAAAACTTAGTGAATGTTTGGGTCAAATTAGTAATCAAAAAACCTTATATTTTTATTGTCCTCTCTTTAATAATAGGCTCAGCTTTGACAATTGGACTTTATTTTTCAAATGTGAATAACAATGTTGACGAAATATGAGTTCCTAATAATTCTGCTGCAAAAAATCATAAAGATATCGTTGAAAAAGCTTTTGGGAAAAGTGAACGAAGATATCAAATTTATATAACATCAGCAACAAATAACACCAATTTATTAGAAGTTGAGCCTTTTGAAGAGCTTATTACATTTAATAGTCAGCTAAAACAGTTAAATATTTCAGGAATTTGTATGAAAACAAATGCATCAAACCCCTGCAGATTTTACGAATGACCTCTAGGGTTTTGAGAAAATTTTGACAATACAATAAGTTTTGACGCAAAAACTCCTTATCAAGTCCAATACAAAATTCAAAGTGGAAAAGGCTTAACAACTCTATATCCAAGCTATGATGATCGATATATTTCTATTATCGAAATGCTGTCTGGGCGGCTTCCTTATAATTTAACTGTTGACTCTGATGGGTCTAATAATGTATATTACTTCGAAGCTATGCAGTATGAATATTATACTCAGCCTAATGATCTATCAGACAGTGAAATTTCTGATTGGGAATCAGATTTACGTGATTTTGTTAAACATTTTAACGAAAAAAGTGTATATATTACTGTCGATCTTTATTTTTTAGGCTTAGTTAAAAGTGATTTTGTGGACTCTTTAAGTATTGATTTAGTGCTTTATGCTGGAGCTATGAGTTTTATATTTTTATACTCAATTTTTATCATAGGAAGATGCCATCCTACATTATGCAGATTTCCACTAACTCTTGCAATGATAATTTCCTATGCAGTTGCGATTTTAGAAGCCCTTGGAATTATGGGATATGCAGGTTTAGAACTTATTTCTTCAAATCTCGCAATAACATTTTTTCTAGCAATAGAAACGATATTATATTGCTCATATCTTGTGAGGTCAATAGAAAATATTTCTATAGAGTCTGGAGAAACTATTTACTATGATAGAAAATTTGTTTTTGGGTTTAAAACAGTTGGGGTATCACTATTTAAAACAATGTTAATTACTGTGACAGCATTCTCTATAGGAACGATATCGAATTTTCCAGCAATTTCAAGCTTTTGTACTGCAAGTGCAATTGCGACAATATTTTTGTATTTTAATTGTATGACTTTATTTTCAGCATGCTTGTTTTATGATTTTAAAAGGGTTTTACAGAATAAAAGAGACTGCTGTGGGCAGTGCTTTTGTTCGCCAAAAAGTATTTTATGCTGCAAAGGAAAATGTGCTGCTGATAGCCAAGAACAAGAAATTTCAATTTTCCAACTGTTTTTTGAGCATAAAATAGTAAAGCTACTGCTCAAGAAAAGTATTATATATTTTGTGATCTTAGTTTATCTTGGTATTATTGCTGCAGGTATTGCAGGAATTTTCCAAATTAACCAAGAGCTTAAAGTAGATTGGCTTGTTAAAAACCATTCATCACAAATAAAAAGTGCTATAGACATTAAAGACAAATATTTTGGGGATCGAGGGCACATTGTAGGGTTTTATATAACAAATGCAGATTTCTCTTCAAAATCTTCACAGCTAAAAATGATTAATTTGTCAAGTGCTATGAGAAATTGTGATGGATGCAGCAAAAGATGAATAAAAGATGGAACTGTGCAGTCATTTTATGATTCATTAATAGACTGGGTAGGCCAATCTTTTTGTAAGATAGATAATTCCAATCAAGCTGTAACTCTTGAAAGTGGTGTTATTCCTCAATATTGATTTAATTCCTGTTTGCAACAGTTTTTGCAAACTCCACTGGGAATGTATTATTCTAATGATTTAATCATGAAAAATGGGTCACTAGACACAGCAAGATTTTCAGCCCGATTAAAGTTCGTGTCTACCAAATCTGACTGTGTGCAACTGAAAATCGATCTATCTGATATTTCTGATGAAGGGCCGGGATACACATTCCCATACAATAAAAATTTCCTTTATTATGCACAGCTAGAAAATTTATCAGATGATTTTCTTATTTTTTGTTTAGTAGTAATCCTTTCAGCCAGCTGTTATACATTATTTTTAACAGTATTCCCGTCATCAATAGTTCTGCTAGTGGTCAATATACTTGCAATAGAATTAGGTGCTATATTCTCTATGTGGGTATTAGATGTAGCTTTTAATGTAGTCAGTGTGCTGCATTTATATATGATAGCAATAGTGGCTTGTGAATTTTCTGCCCATATTATTCATTCATTTATAACTCAGCCTGGCTCAAAAAAATATAGGCTGAAATGCATGTTTAAGTATATAGGAAGCTCACTACCTCATGTGGTTTTATCAGTTTTGATAGCGATTTTGGTATTTTTGATACCGACAGAGTCATATATTTTTTCAGTTTGGGCCAAGATATGGGGAAGTTCGATGGCCTTTATACTTTTTGACTGTTTTTGTGCGTTGCCAATACTTTTAAGCTTATTTGGGCCCCAGACAGTCACTTTTAATGAATTAAGCTCAAAAATAGAAACTGGCGAAAATGCACATAGAAAAATAGAGGTCATTGACTACCAATGGGCTAAAAAAGAATCGGTCGAGTATCTAAAAGAAAACAACGAGGATAATGCTCGCTTTGACGTTAGTGACAGTACCTTTGTAGAAAACAATGAAAGAGTAATATTTTATAAGTAGCTAAGCTAATTTTATTCATAATTTATTTAAATCACCCGCTTGCAAGTTCCGCAATTTACCCTTAAATCTTTTATGATTTTTCAAAAATAGAATTATTATGATTTTTATAGGCTAATAATGCCAGTTTAATTTTAACTTCAATACTCTTCCTTCTTAATTATATTGAATAAGGCGCCATATAAAGAAATTTTAATATTTAAAATGACTAGTCCAACAAGCCCAATTACAAAACACTGCTCAAATATTATGCCAAATTTCAGATTTGAAAAACATATAGGATCAGGAAGTTTTGGGTCCGTTTACAAAGCATTCGATAGAAATAAAAATATTTATGTAGCAGTTAAAAGATCGGCGAAAATAGGAAGTCTTGTCTCTAGAGAATACAAAATTCTCAAAGAGACTGAAAAATGTGAAAATTGTGTACAGTTATTAGATATATTTTATACTGTCAACGATCAAGGTGGCTGCATCCAGCATCTCGTTTTCGAGTATGTCCCTGAAAACCTATCAAGGTTTATTAGAGAACGTTGTAAATCTCACAACTATTTGACTTATGATGAAGTTTCTAACATTATGAGGCAAATTCTCTTGGGCTTGGAATTTTTGCATTCCAAGAAAATCATGCACAGGGACTTAAAACCAGAAAATATTTTGATAGATCCCATCACTATGAAAGTTAAACTTTGTGACTTTGGAAGCGCAAAGAAACAGAACGGGAAAAGTGCACCTTATATAGTATCAAGATATTATAGAGCGCCTGAGTTAATATTTTGCAACACAGAATATGGTCCAGAAATTGACATTTGGGCTGCAGGCTGCATTTTTATTGAATTGTTTACAGGAGTGCCTACATTTATAGGAAAAAGCGAAGGAGACCAGTTTATCCAGCAAGCAAAAGTTTTAGGACCTCCAAGTTTGTCAGATATCACACGACTGGTAGAAAACACTGTAATTAAAGTCAAAATTGCAGCAAGGGCTACTGAAATTGGAGTTAGAAGAGATATATCACAAATGCTGCCCAAAGGGAATAGGTCTGCAGAAGCTCTTGAATTAATTGAAAAAATGCTATCATGGGATTATACGAAGCGACCAAGTGCGAGAGATTGTCTTGAACATCCATTTTTTTCTAATAATTAACAAAGGTCAATGTAAAAATTTTAAATCTTAATAAATCTGCTTCCTTAATTGCAAAATCATAATATGCAAGACAAAAAAATATGCATTCAAGTAATATCTATTAATTAGTAATAAAAAATTTAAGGCTCAGGAAGATTGTTAATATATTTTTAATCAATTAGAGCATTATACAATTTAATCACAATAAAATGCAATTTTAATTAAGAAAAATTCTCAATTTCTTTACTTTAAATAATTTTTTCGTCATAATTAGTCTATAAAATATAGTTTACTTGAAGAGCTGGTCTCTAAAAGATTATTAGAAATTAAAGCATGAGTTCGCTTATAATTCAATAACTGTCAACGATTAAATATGGAGTACGTGTTGAAAGTTACTCTTAATATAGCTAAATGATAATTAAATCTATTTTATAAGCAAAGCTCTCATGCAGAGATTTTTATGAGAAAAAATCTTCTTCGTATATGCAGAGTTTTGCAAAGCTTACCCCTTCTCCATATTGAGTACCTTGGTCAACCATCATCATAGATCTCGACGATGGCTCATCAACAGATATGCACTGAGGCTCGAATCTTCTGCACAGAACGATTCGTTCTTTGTATTTCTGCTTCAATAAATACTTTTGAGCATGGCTCCTTATCTGATTTTGGGATCTGGTCTTTACCACTCCTGCTACCTTTTTCCAATCATGACCGAAGATCGCTAAACCTTCTTCGAATAGTTTTTGCTCTTCTCTGGACCACTTTCCTGCGTTTACTCTGTTTTCTGTAGTTTGAATTTTCATTATTCCAAGCTTCTTCTTGGCAATTATTTATTAAGGATACTTAAGATACGAAAAGTTATGCATTTTACGAATGGATTATATTTTCATTTATTAATAAAAATTTATGGGAATTTTGGGCTTTGAGGAACTTTTTAAGATGCCTATTGGGCTGAAAAAATCGTTGATTTCTAAAAAAAATATGTCAACAATCTAAATTAAATTTAATTATCATAAAAATCCATTCATTAAAAAATTGAAAAAATAATTCTTTAGAGATCATAAAAATATTTTTTTCGGCATATAAATAATATACTATTTCAATTTCCCATACTCTAATTTTAATAGGAATCAAATTTTTGTTGCAAATATACAAGCATAATGATTAATTTTATAAAAAACATTATCAAAAACGAAGCCTTTGCAAAAATAATGTGTTAGTTATAATATACTACTCTTTCCCTTCTAAATGCTCCAGACTTCCTGTTAATCTTTTCCCAAAGAAATTTTGTAAATCTTTTAATTGTTTTTCAGTCAACCCTTGGGCATTTTCTGAATAATTTTCTTTTCTAAGCATTTCCCACACTTTTCTGATATTTTTTATATCTGTTAGCACCTTCGCTTTTTCCTCAATTTCTTGTATAGTATATCCTTCATCAACCAAAGCTTTTACATCATTTTCAAAATGATCTTTAATAAATCTATAGTCCTCATCTTCTTCTTTAAACTCTTCTCTCATATGTTTAGGTAAATCATTAATAATCCAATTTATATAATCATTTCTCAATGCAATTTCATCAAGTCCAGTAATTTCATTATAAACATCTCTTGCTACATGCTGACAATTATGCCTAAATAAATTATAGTCTTCTTTTAAAGCATGCTTCCTAAATATCCTATTTGTGTCTGAAACTCTTACCCCAGGAAGAGCTCGAGCTTTTCTGAATGAATCTGAAGGCATATAGTCTCAATAGTCATATTTTATATCAGGCTCAACTGAGTCTTCTGTGTAGTTATAGCTTATTTTTCTTCCAGAAGCTGTAGTTGCTATTAAATAAGAGTGCTTTCCACTCAAAATTTTTAGAGGATTAGATAGATCTTTGCATCTTTCTTCAATCCAAATTATTTCTTCTGATTCATATGGAATATCTACCCTATAAAAGTGTTCATATGCAGCTGAAGAAGCTATAGACGCAGCTGAGAAACCCAGAGAAAGCTTGAGATTTCCCATAGTTTTGAGTTTGGAGTTATATTTAATTATTCTTTTGATGTTTTTAATGGAGAATTTAATGTCATTAATTTTGATTATTTTTGTGTTTGCCATAAAGAAAAATAAATTGTGATTAAGATTGAAATCTTGAGTAAAATATAAATTTTAATACAGTTGGATTGGCAGATTTTATAATAAAGCATTTTTTTAGTCAGTAAACTTAATTTTGTCTTATCTTTTCCAACCCAACAATTTCAAAAACAAGAAAAAATTATATTCATGCTAAATTAATATAAATTTCTAATGAAAACTCCAATTTGTATATTGCTGCTATTCTACCGAAAATTGATAATTTAAATTCCTTACCATTTTTGAACGCAATGATGATTTTTATAATCCATAATTAGCCATCAAATACAATAATTCCAGCTCTTCCCTTTAAAATTGAAAAATATCAGCTCAAAATCTAACAAGAATTTAAATCAATTTAATTAAATTTTATTTTAAATATGAATTCGCTATTGTACTTCTTAATTAAATTTAACCTCAAAAAATGAAAAGTGAAGGAAGTAGTGATGAGTCCAAACTCACCTGCAATATATGCCAGCAGACTATAAAGCACTCCTACTCTTTAGAAAGGCACATAAAAGTCGTCCATTATGGCTTCAGACCTTTTAAGTGTGATTGTGGCAAAAGCTTTGCCACGAGGGAGCAATTAACTCGCCATCATAACAGTAAACACTCAGAAGAGAAGCCATTTGTGTGTGAAAAAGGTTGCACCAAAGCATTTGCTTCTTATAGTGCTCGGTCATATCACCATAATATTGTACATGAAAAGCAAAAATTCAAGTGCCCTATGCTCGGTTGTAGCAAAGAGTATTCATCAATGCATCATTTGAGGAATCATCAAGCCAAGCCTCATGATCCGCTTATACAAATTCTTAATTCAATTAAATGGTTACCTTAATTAAGTAAAAATATCATTTTTCTTAGAAGAAGTTCCATTCTACTACCATTTTGAGAGCAATTACTTCTATTGGCTGCCATATTAAATCAGTAAGCGCTGTGTAGCTACTTAATTAATTACTTTTCATATTTCAAAATATTTTTGTATATTAATTAGTTTTGAGCTCGAATGGAAAAAATTTCCTCCACAATAAATTTTTATTATAGCTAACCTAGGAAATAACTTCTCTTATAAAATGTCAAGCCATAAATATTGAAAAGAATTGCTGAAATCATCTGATTTTTCTTCAAAAATACCAGACGAAACTATACACTTAGAATTGCTTTTAAAAGAATATTGAGAAGGGAGATCAATATTGACAGAAATTGATTTGGATGATAAACATGATGAGAAAAAAGATCAAGAAGGAGAAAGGAAAATAGATAATTTAAAGCTAAATAGTATCATTTCAATTACTCCGAAGCAAAAATCGAGAAAACAAGCTTTATCATTAACTCATAAGCCTGTTGACAGGTTTGACCATAAAATTATAAATAATACAGAAGCACTGAAACTTCCGCTACACAGGTTAAGCCATACTCCTAGACGACACTCAGCAAAATCTGACAGTCTAAAGAAGTATCGGCGCATGCCAAGTATAGAAAGTTATGTGGTTAGGCGACAAACTGACAGAATTCGGCTGAAACTTAAAAAAGAGCTATTAATTCCTGAAGGATCAAGGTTGTAAGTAATATTTATATTATTTTATAATCTATCAATATCTCTTAAGTCAAGCTTAACCTCTTCAGCTGAATAAAAGCTGCATCTCTGCCTGTTCGGCGATTTATATTTTCTGCTTAATAGAGCATTCCAATCAATTTTTTTGAAAAATGGGTGCAATTTTATATCACGTATACTGAGACGTTTTCTAGGATCTTTTTCCATAAGTTTTTTTATTAAATCTCTGGCTTCTAAAGAAAGAATGTCAGGAATTTCAAGTTTTCCAGTTTTTATGGTATGAAAGAGCTCTTCTATGTCGTCAGAATAATAAGGAGGAGAACCTACTAGAAGCTCGTACATCATTACCCCAAGGGAATAAAGATCTGAAGGCTTACCTACAGCTTGATGCTTTAAGACTTCTGGAGGCATATAAATTGGAGAGCCTACTAATGTTGCTGAAGTTTCTGGCTTCGTGACATTTTCTTTGGCAATTCCGAAATCGGCTAGCTTTATGTGGCCTTTGCTATCAAGAAGGACATTTGCAGGCTTTAAATCACGATATAATATATTATTATCATGAAGATACTCCAGGGCCAGTATAATTTCAGCTAAGTAAAACCTCGCTTCGTGCTCATTTATAGCTCCCCTGACCTCCAAAAGGTTTTCTAAATCCCCTTCACTGCAATATTCCATCACCATATACAGATTTTGAGTATTCTGAAATGCGTAATAAAATGCCATAATATAAGGATGCTTAAGCTGCTTCATCAATCTGCACTCAGTAATTGCATATTTTAGTTTTCCTTGCCTTTTCAGCTGCTTTTTCCCTAGTGATTTCATAGCAAAAATTCCTCCAGTATCAATCTTCTTAACCATATGAACTGTTCCAAAGCTTCCAGACCCTATTTCTTCAATAATTTCAAAACAGGCCAAACTGATTATTTCTTTTTCGCTGTCTTCAAAAGATTTTCGTACGTCCATTTGTGGGTCTTCGTCTTCCTCAATTTCATACTCTTCAAAGGCCATATTATCATTATCAATGCCTATTTTATTAATTTGACAGTAATGAATAGCATTGGTTAGCTGGCAGATCCATTCGTTCCTGTAGTCTCTATTTTTGGTTGAGTATTTTCTTTCACATTTATTGTAATAAATTTCGAAATTAAAATACTTTTTTGTAGAAAATGCTGAGTTTGAGGATTCTTTGACCTGTTGAATATCCATTAATTTATAGCGAAAACTGGCAGTTTCGCTTATATTCCCATGAACTTTATCATATTCTTCAAGCATCCCATTTTCCAAGTTGATTTTTAGCTGAACTATTTTATCATGTAAATAATATGATCTAGTTAATAGTAATTCTCCAATAAAAGGGAGAGTCTGAGGGTTTACCCCATATTTTTCTAATTCCCATTGTCCCATATAAACTGGAATCATTTCAATTATTTCTGGGTTTCTGGCTAACTGTAAAGGAATTCTTCCAAAGTTATCTTCTATTATACAGCAGGCTCGGTTGTCTAATAGCAGTTTAACTATTTCTGTGTCGCCTAATTCAACTGCTCTATGAAGAGCTGTCCCTTTAGATGTTAACTTATTTATTTGGATACTTTGATGCCCTAAAAGAAGCTTGACACAGCCTATATTCATATGAGTGCATGCTAAAATTAAAGGAGTCCAGCCATCTTCAGTTTCTTGATTGCAGTTCCACATTTGATTAATTAAAATTTCAACAAAGCTTTCTCTCCCATAATAGCAAGAATAATGAAGCAAAGTCCACCCATTCACATAAGTCTCATTGATTAAGTTCTGATCTAGGGCTAAAGCTTTATCCCATACAATCTCCAGCCCACGAATATCATTATTCTTAATACAATTCACAGCATTTGCTAACAATTTTTCTAACTGTATTAAAGGAGAATCTTCATGTGCATGAGTTTGCAGAAGAATAAAAGACTTGGGGCCAGTCAGAAAGAAGGAAAGCGGCCAGGAGTCTGTCATCATTATTTTTTGGTTCATTCTCATTGTATATAGTTGAAATATATGTAGGTTAAAATTAAATTTGTTCGAAATTTCTTGACGGAGATTTCCTACCTTCATAGAGAGATCTAAAGTTAGAGATGAAAGCTTTTCTCGCCTGCAACTTAGACCGTCAACTTGATAAAGAGCAATCTTCATTTATAAAAATATTTTTAAAAGAAAATCCTCTGCATTTAGGATTTTAATATTGGAAAAAATCTAGAAGTATTTAAGACGAGGAAGCAAAAAAGAATTAATTGAAGACTCACTTATAAGATTTATATAAAATCAAAAAGGAGAAATCAGTTCAACAAAAATGGCTTCACTTGCAATATTTTTCTTTAGCAGCATTGATTTAATAATAAATCGATGAATACGCTTAAGATCTCAAGCTCAATGCATTTTATTTGTTTATTTGCCAGTTTATCAGCTTTTGTTTGACACTTACGTTTCTTCTTCTTCTTCTTCTTCATCTTCTTCTTCTTTTTCTTCTTTTCCAATTAGCTTGAGCCAGAAATGTTTTAATAAGATAATCTATCTGAATTTTCTTGCCTTTCCTATATCCCTCTCAACATTTTTTCAAATTTCCTGCCATAAAGCCCTTATTTCATTAAACCTTAAAATTTCTTAAATTTGTCTATTGATTCACATAATTATTGAATTAAATTTACTCCTTATCATCATAAATCTACACTTTTCAATAATGAGCTGAACCTCATAAGCTCAATTTATTAAAACACTATTAATTATTTATTTATTTAATTAATGTATTGGTACTCTTTACATTTTCTTCAGTTTATTTTATCTATGATTAAGCTGGACATTATAATACAAATAAAATTGATGCGAGGAAATCTCTAACTTACTATCAATTTAACTTTTATCAAAAATTGATAATAATTGTTTGTAGGAAAATTTATTAAAGATGGGTGAAATAAATTATTCTAAATGATTTCTCTAAAAAAGAAGTAATTTATCACTGATTTCTTGAAATAGCTCCCAGATTTAATTGATAACTATAATTTGACGCATAAAGTATTTAATCTTAAATTTCAGTTAAAAAACGAAACTCAAAACACTCGAAAAAAATTTAAATTTTCTTTTTTGGATTAAAGCTTAATTTCTTCACAAATTATTATAATTAATATTTTTATGTTAAGTAATGAAATTAAGTCATTATTGAATTAAAATATTTGTATTTTATCAATTATATCTTAACCTTTAAGGATTCCAATTTCTGCAAAGATCTAATCAGGTCGCAGTCGTCTTCAATCATAATTAAACGATGCCTCCTTCGTCTTAATGTGTCTATGCCTCTCTCGTTTTCAATTGACTTTTCTTGATCAATTGTTCATGAAAATCTTTGAGATTCATGGTTCGGAGCATCTAAAATAAAATCAAAATTATAAATATTTGACTTTGTTGCTGCAATTTCTTGAAGTTCTTTCTTCATTTCTGCTATCAAATCTTCCATATTAATATTTTATCTTATGGAATATTGTAATAGCTTTCGCGGCATATTAAAGAGAAAAAAATATGTATAATAATTAGATAAAACGTATTTATCACGTTGCGCACATAACTGAGAAATATCAAAATGGCACAAATTGTAATAAATAATTTATTTTAAATTTCTATAAGATTATGTCATTTTTCCATTAATGACGTTTAATACGGATTTTGCCGAATTTTAAATGATTTTCAAAGAATTTCCAAAAAAATCATAAAATATCCAATTTTTTGTGATTTTCCTAAAACAATGAAAGTATTGACATCATCACTTTGAATCCTTCATAGAAAATTCTAAGATTTAGAAAATTTAATTAAATGGAGCCGTGCCTAGTGTGCTATATAGAGCACCCTCAGACAGATTTTATCTCTTTATCTTGTGGATGTCGCTTCTGCAAAGATGTGGTACGCGGGTGGGTGACATCTCAGCTAATGAAATATTTCGTTGAAGACTTTTTTATTTTGTGCCCAAAAGGTGAGCGAGGGCATTACATCAATGAAAACGATATCAAGCTTTGCCTTACAGATGAAGAGTATGCAAATTACCAATTTATTTTGCTTAAAAGAAGCTTAATCCATGACGAAGAATACAAAATCTGTTCATCAAAAGAATGCAACGCAATAGGCTGGATCGATAACTCTATTTCTTGTACAAAGCCTTTAATCTGCAATGCCTGTAAGAACGAATGAATTGATCCTTTTCTGCGTCCCTGACAATACCGCTACTATGAAATCTTCAAAGCTGTTTATTCAGGTGAGGTTGAACTATGAAGCTGCCTGTGAAAAGAGCTTTGAACAAAATTATGCCCTATGTGTGGCTTTCCTATAGAGAAATCAGGTGGATGCCCTCATATGATATGCCAACATTGCACCCATGAATTCTGCTGGAACTGTTTGAGTGAATACGACAGTCACAATTATGGAAAATGCGAATACAGATTTGCGTATAGAGGGATTTACTATGCATGAATTTTTATATTTTTTATTTTGAAAATTTTTTATTCATCTGAAGTGTATGCGAATATTTTCAGCTATTTAGTTGACGAAATTAAAATTTTTTTTATTGCAGCTATAATTGCTGCATCGTGCGTAGGGACTTTTGCTTTAGCGTGATACTTTTATAGGTCTAAGCATAGAATGAAATATCTATCTGTGGCTTTGCTGCCACTGATAATATTGTCGGATTATATGTTTTTTTCTTATCTTTCACAATTGGATGAGATTGAACAAGTGATGAAGTTAATTACGAAATTGTTGGCGAGCGCAATTTCTGTTTATGGAGGATGGAAATTGCTGTATTAAATATAAATTTTATTATTTGATTATTTTTAATAGAAATTTATTATTTATAATTTTCTACTTTTCTTTATTTATATTATTGGTTTAGAAATTTTATCAAGAATTGTTCGTCGGTTGCTATGGACATGTTTAAGCCTATTAGAGGTCGTTTTATACTTTTCACCATCATTCGTAAAGCTCTGAGAAATTGTGTCCACCTTAAAACTTCCTTCAGGATTTAGTTCGAATATTTTTTCTGAATATGATTTCATAGGACTTGGTGACAGTGTGTATTTAACCTTTTTATCAAATTCGTCAATAGACACATCAAGAATGTCTTTGGTTTTTACACTAATTTTATCCAAATTTTTTACTATGATTTTCTTTCTATTATACAGTCCTGGTCTTTTATAAGTGGATTGGATTTTTCTATGTCAGTCTTCTGTTTGTTGGGATATATGAGTGTCAATTATTTTTAGGACTGATTCTTTATTGTATTCCATTTTCCTCATGATCACTTTTCGGATATGTCTTGAATCTCTCGCTTTTGGGCTTCTTTGTGGATCACCTATGCTAAAATGTCTTTGCATCATTGGAGATGAGCTCCTCATCATAGAAAAAGACTTGCGAGAGTAGTTAGTTAAAAAGTTTGATGTCATACTTAAATAATATGGATTATCTTATTAATCTTGTCAATTATTATAAAATTCCTCAATTAACTTTAAGGGATCGTGCAAAATCTCAATAAAGATGTGTCTCCTTCGACAAATGAATCTTTTCCTCCACAAACATATATAACAGTCTGTCCTGCTTGTGCTAAATTATGGTCCTTCGCAATATTCAGGGCACTTTCTACTAAATGTCCAGCAGTTTGGTCCATTAAAACAGGGTAAACACCTCTTACAATTCTTAAGAATCTTAATGTTTTTGAACAGTCAGTTATCGCTAAAATCATGCAAGCAGGCTTATATTTTACGATCTTCTGGGCCGTTTTGCCTGTTTTTGTGATACAAATAATTAGTGAAGCCATAGTGCTGGAGACAGATCTGACTGCAGAGTAGCAAATATTTTCTGTGATGCTCATTGGGAGTTTTAGGTCTCTGAATACTATTTCTTGTTCTTCTTCATAATGAATGTGCTGCTCTGCTTCAGAAATTATTGATTCTAAATACTGTACAGCTAATAGAGGGTTTCTACCATATGCAGTTTCTCCTGTAAGTATAATTCCGTCTACCCCATCAAAGACCATATTGGTAATATCGGTGACTTCTGACCTTGAAGGCTTTAGCCGACTGACCAAAGAATCTAAGACTTGTGTTGACAATAAGACAGGCTTTCCTTTATCATTGCATTTTTTAATGATTAATTTTTGAAGGCGACAAACCTCAGACAGCCCTGTTTCTACTCCTAAAATCCCTCGACCTATAGCAGCACCATCCGAAAGCTGAATAAAATTATCAAGATACCCAATGCTTTCTTTTGTTTGAATTCCTGCAAATCTTTTGGTCTTTGGCGGAATCCTTATACTTCATAAGCTTTCTAAGTCGTCTTCTCCTCTGACTTGTTTATAAATAATCACATCAAAATCAGCAGAACTTGCCCACTCCAGCAGTCTGATATCTTCCATATCATTATTTATATCAGGATCAAATATATTTGTGTGTGAAAAATTTACAGGGATTTGATCATTAATGACACATTTATTCTCAGCCCTGCATATCACAACTTTTGGCGCTTTTGCTGTCTTAGGTTTTACACGCTGGTATCTTTGGAAATTATTTATAGGCTTTAAATCGTGGCTGGATTCAGGATTTGTGTCATTTATGATAGGTGAGCTTTGACCCTCAGTAGCTGGATCTGGAGTGAGGGATCTTGGCTTGTAAAATTCGACGTTTAGTACTGTAAAAACGACTTTTCCGAATTCTAGCAGAAGTTTGTCGTCTCGCTTAACCAAATTTGGTAGCTCTCTATTGTTGCATATAGCCACATTAGTGTCATCAACTAAAGATGCATCATTCACAATTTTCACGATATCTCCTTCTTTCAGCACAATAGGATTTTGAGGGTCAGGGCTTCCTATACGAATGTCGCTTTCTCTTAAACTCAAAATCACGCAGACTTCTCTTTTGGCTTCTTGTTCAGCTTCTCTGAGATTTCTCATTATGAGATCTTTGTCTTCTGGTCTGATAAACCTTGTGCTTAATCTAATTCCGTCAACTCCTGCTTTAATTAGCTCGTAAAGCGCTTTTTTGGAAGAAGATGCCTTGCCGACTGTCATAATGATTTTTGTTTTCCTGGTTTCCATTTATATAGATGCTGAAATTTTTGGCAAGGTTTGGGAGAGTTAAAATTTTAATTTAAAGGAAATTAATTTTCTACAGGAGAATTTAAGAGAAGTTATCATAAATTAAGATATTATGTCTATAACCAATGATAGAGAAGTTACAAAGGAGAAGCATATAAGGAGGCCGAGGACAGAAATGATAAAAAATATTGACTCGGTGAAGAATAGCAAACAAATGTATGCTATCCCGAGTCCAGCATATCATAAATCACTATCACATGGCCTTCCTAGTAACCGCTCCTCAATTCACGTCCCGTCATCTGACGAAATAAGACAAATCACTGAAGGCTTTGTCTCAAGCAAAAAAAAATCAACTGAGACCAACTTTTATTCCACTTTTAACACCGCTTCTTTTTCAGACTCCCAAAGAACTTATAAACTCCCACGACTAGTCTTAATAAAAGCACTCAAAGGAGTCAATACAGGAGCAAATTGGTTTGATGAAAACGAAGAGCTTAACCTTCATGACGTAAAAGGCTCAACCCGATTTTCAGCTAAACCAAACACAGCAGGGCAGTCTTGGAATAAAATTTTCCCTACAAGAGAAGTCCCATTCCAAAAGGTCCCAAAGACCCATAGTGAAAGATTTTCTCTTATAAACCCGAAAGAAGACCTAGAGCTGGCAAATTACGTGGTAAACTGCAAAAATGCATTTAAAACGGAGTGGTCTAAACATAGAGAGCTTAAAGACAGAAAATTCTTCCCTGAGCTGCATCCTGAGTTTATTGGGTTTTCTAAGGAGTATGGGCTGAAAAGGGACAGAATTGTGATTTTCAGAGAAGAAATGCTAAAAGTACAGAATATGATGAAAGAGGCATGGACGAAAAAGAAAGGGCCTGGAGCCAAGGTATAAGAATAAACATTCTTTATATATTATTTTTAGTTTTAATAAATCCCCACAATATGGAAAAGAAAACAACTAATGACTTGCTCGGGATCATAAGAGCTTTATCATGTCTCCCTTGCTCCAGACCTTTTCTTAAACCTGTCGACGTTCTCGCATTAGGCATCCCAGACTATCTAACCATAATTGATCGGCCAATGGACTTAGGCACAATTAAGACAAAATTAATGAAAAAAGAATACGCAGACAAACAGCAATTTTTACAGGACGTTTACCAAATTTTTGATAATTGTAGAAGATATAACACTGACCCAAGAAATCCAGTCAGAGTTTTATGTGAAGATTTGCAAACACAATTTGAGCTGCAATGGACAAAGTTGGAAGATGGGAATAAAGTAAAAGACATATAGGTCGATAAAAATAAAGAAGAGACCATGATAACTATACCTACTAAAAGAGAGCCAGAAAATACCATTGAGGTCAAAAGATTGTCAAGCTCCTCAAGAAAGCAAAAATCATCGTCAATAATAAAAATCCCAAATTTTGATATGGAGTTTACTGAGGAAAAAGTCAGAGAAAAAAAGCCAAAAAGAGAAAAAATAGTTGAAAAACCAATAGAAAAACCTATGGAGAAAATAATAGAAAAGCCAATTGAAGAAAATCTAAAAAAATTAGAAATGCAGGTTAATAAAATTATAGAAGAGCCTGATGAGGTTTTTAAAGAAGAATTTGAAGAGCCAGCAAAGGAAGATAACAGTGAGACCTCTGTGCAGATATTTATACCTCCTCAGCCGCCTTCACCTCCTGAAGCACCTGTTTCTCCACCTCCTCCTCCTCCTCCACAAAAGACCGCCCAAGAGTTATGAACAGCACCAATCCAAAAAAAGAGAAAAAATGAGGAAGTTATTTATGAAGAAGAGCTTAATTATGATAAATTGACAGGAAGAGATGAGTCTGATAGCATAATCAAGCTTAAAATTCCAGAGCTTCCACAAGAAGAAATAGAAAATAACGAAGATGCTCCAGCGCCGCTTAAATTTGATAGTAATGAATATATGAAAGCTGTTTTGCAGCCTATAGTTGATGCAGATACCAAGAGAAAGCTGAGAAGTATCCTATACAAAACAATGCTAGCAGCCTAATTATATAATATTTATGTAATGGATCTAAATTTAAGAAATTTGTAATACCTACTCGGCATATTTTTATATGGCTCTTATAATTTAAAATTTGATTTTCAATGCAATATTATTCTGCTGACATAAAATAGAAGAAGAAATAGTCAGTCTAAATAAAAAAAGAACTATATAGAGCATGCATTCTATTCAAGCCTTATTTGTACTGATATAGTTTTTATTTAATTAAATGTTCATTTTAGATCATTTTTTCTCGAAAATCTGTTTCAATGCAAGCTATTTTAATATTTAATTAAATATATTAAAAAAAATTAATTTATGATCTTAGGCAGTCTAAATTCCTAAATAATTATTTAATTATATGAACATTCTTAAACAAATCAAGACTGCTTTTCTCGATATCAAAACCCCAATTCTCTCTGATCCTTCTGACCATAATTTCTCCGCAAATTACCATAAAACTGATATTTTGTCGCCAAAAGCCTGTTTTACTAATAATGAACTACAAATAAACTCTGCAAAGGAGCTTTCTCGAGAAGAGGAAGAACAAGTCGTCAAAAAGCTCGACAAAATCAAAGATTGTAACGAGTATTATTGAGTTGAAGCTCAATGAATTAAGGATTGAGCAAGCTATATTCATGGGACAATTAGTCCTGGGAAGTTAAAAACAGCCAAACTAAGAGATACTACAGGCTCTATCAAAAAAGATCTGAGGATTGGAATCGATTATCGGGCGCTTAATAAAGAGCAATGGATTTTTTTATCACATAAATACGGAGCAGAAACACCTGTCATATCAAACTCCCCTATCTATTTAGAAACAAAGCTTGAAGAAATAGAGCCAGACGATTCGCTTACCCCAAGATTTGATGCCACAAACTTAAAATTGCCTTCAAGTGTCAGAGACACCGAGCACGCCAAATCAGAAAGAAATTCATCAGAAGGCGCCACGCTCCTCACAACAAGAAAAGAGACTTTGGAAGTCCCTATTATAGAAGGAGACACAAGTAGCCCGCTTACAGAAGCTGACGAAATTGAAGTAAAATCTTCTAATGAATCTATCACTAGAAGTACTTCTAATACTGTAAATGACTCTGAATTTAGTTTTCAGTCGTCAAACTCACTTAAAGTAAGGAGTGGAAGGGTGGGATTAGAAAACCCAGGGCTGTTTTGTTATATGAATACAGGATTGCAACTGTTATTTACTATTCCAGAACTTAAGGAAAGCTTGTTGAAGATTAATTCAGAATTTTCTGAAAATAATGTAGCTAGCATACTGAGTGATATTTGCAAACAAATTTTTTTGGGAAAGGAAAAAAAAGTCAAGCCTGAGAAGCTTTGGAAATATATTAGTTCCTACTTTCCTATAAGTAGGCAGCATGATTTGCCTGAATTTTTGAGGTTTATTGTGAATAAGCTAGAGACTGAGCTTCCGATAATTCCACAGATTTTTAACGGCTTTACTTGTAGTAAAATCACTTGTAATAACTGTTTTCAAGTCTCACGAAAATACGAGCCTTTTATTGACCTCCAGTTCGAGCTCAGCTCATCAATAGAAAAAAGCTTTATCTTGTTTACAAAAGAAGAGCGCCTCGCCGCAAATTATGACTGCGAAGCCTGCAATGAAAAATCAGAAGTATCCAAAAATTTCAAAATCTCGAAGCCTCCCTCGTACTTACTAATCCAAGTAAAAAGATTCAGGCAAATTCCTTATCCTCATAAAGTATCAAGTACTTGTAAATATAAGAAAAGAATGAGCATTGAAGAATTTTCTTTAGAAAAAGCTGAATATGAGTTGCAAGGGGTAGCTGTGCATAATGGGTCGATTGATAATGGACATTATTTAGCTTATTGCAAAAGAGGCCACTCGTGATATTTATATGACGACGCGAAATGTACAAAAGTCTCGCTAAAAGAAGTTTTGAATTTAAATGCATATGTGCTGCTTTATAAAAGAGTTGAGACAAATTAATAGCATTGCTATGAAAATGATAATAAATTTATACATGAAATTAATTGCTGGTAATTTTGGCTATATTATTTTTTATTTTTATATTAAAGTAAATGGATTTCGCCATTTAAATATGGGAACTGGGTGCACAAGCATGAACTATAAGCGTATGATTAGCAATTCAAGCAAAAACCCTCAATCTACCAACGTAGCTAGCTCTATCATTACAAGGAAAAAATCCAACCCCAACTCTCAAGAAGAATTCCGAAAATCTCGAACATTATCTCTAACAAAGAAACGGAGCCTTGCAAAAGAAAAAGACATGTCCAATTATGTAGAAGCTTCTGCAGCTGAAATTGATCCTTATGCTACCAAAACGTCAGAAGATAAAGACATAATTTTGACTGCATTGAATAGTCACTTTATTTTTACAAGCTTAACTGAAGAAGACAAAGAACAGGTTGCAGAATCAATGCAGCTTTATTTATTTGAAGCTGGCGCAGTTGTATTTGAACAAGATATGATAGCGAAATCATATTATGTGCTGAGAAATGGGCTGCTCGAGGTATATGTGAATGGAAAATCGGTCAATAAAATTAAGCCTGGGGAAGGTTTTGGAGAACTGGCACTATTGCATGATAACCCAAGAAGTGCAACAGTAAAATGTGCTGATACTTCCGGTCTTTGAGGAGTCGAGCGTCAGACCTTCCGAAAAGTTATCGAAGAAATGAACACCCAAATTTACGAACAAAACCGAGAATTCATCGAAAAAGTTACCTTACTCCAGCCTCTAAACCCTCGTCAAAAAGACTCACTTGCTGCCTCTCTTGTCATTTATAAATATTACAATGGCCAAAAAATTATCACAGAAGGAGAAACAGGCCAGCAATTATTTATCATAAAAGAAGGAACTGTAAGTGTCCAAAGAGGAACTCAAGAAATAGCAAGACTTCACACAGGTGGGTATTTTGGGGAAATGGCATTGCTTAATAATGCTCCTAGGTCAGCTACTTGTTTAGCTGTTGATGGGCCTGTTAAATGTTTAGTCCTAAGCAGAGAAACACTGCAAAAGAACTTGTCAAATCAACTACAGGATATTATTGAGAAAAATACCATTATGGAAGCTATAAATAAATCAGAAACTTTGTCGTTGCTGAATAAGCACCAAAAGGAATTGATTTGTAAAGACATTGACCATAGAAATTATAAAGGAGGAGATGTAGTGATACCACAAAACACACTATGCAAGCTAAAATTATATATAATTATATCAGGAAGATTGCAATATGCAAGAACTTCCCACACCTTTGCAGACAAAGGAACCTGTGTTGGTGATCAATACATAACCAAAGCCAACCCAGAAGATGTAAAATATGAAGATGATATGATCTCAGCAAGCGACATGAAGGTCGGAGAACTAACAAAATACAAATTTGAAGTCAGTATCGGTGGAAAATATGAAGACGTCGTCAAAGAAAACGCAGCCACCAATATTTTACGCAAGGTTTTTCTGTTTAAAACTCTTGACAGCTCACAAATGAAAGATCTTTTCAGCATTATAAACACTGAAAAATTTTCTGATGGTGAAGTAATTTTGCGAGAAAAAAGCCAAAGCCAGCACGTTTTTATTGTAAAAAGAGGAAAAGTTGATATCTGCAAAGGAGAAACTGTGATAAGGACTGTGACTAAGCATGATTATTTCGGGGAACGAGGGATTTTGTTTGAAAGCGCTGCAAGTGCGACTTGCAGAGCAAATGGAAGTGTGACATTATGGGTTATAAACAATAATGATTTTATCAATATTCTTAACGAAAATATGAGAAAACAGCTGCTTCATAGAATAAACATGTGAGACGAGAGATCTGAGCTAGAAGATTTGGCTATTATAAGACCTATCGGCAAAGGGATGTTTTCTAAGGTATATTTAGTCCACCCTAGAGACTCAAAAATTTTATATGCGCTAAAAGTTGTAGAAAGATGCATAATTGAGAAATTTGCAATACAAGAGCAGCTATTGGTACTAGTTATATAGCTTGAAAAACACATTTTAAGTTTAATTGACCACCCTTTTGTGGTAAAACTTATCAGGACTTACAAAGACTACAAAAGGATTTATTTTCTGCTTGAATATGTCAAGGGAATGCAATTAAATGACATTTTAATGAGAATTGGTCTTTTAAGCAACAGCGACACACAATTTTACATTGGGTCTTTAATATTAGCAATCCAGTACCTTCATGAGCGAGATATCATTTATAGAGACCTAAAACCTGAAAATATCATGATAGGCGACACAGGCTTTATAAAGCTAATTGATTTCGGCACTGCAAAAATTGTCCCATCTCGCACTTACACCCTTGTCGGAACCCCTCAGTATATGGCTCCAGAAGTAATAGTAGGTAAAGGCTACAATAAAAATGCTGATCTCTGAAGCTTGGGTGTCTGCATGTACGAGTGCTTATGTGGGAGGATCCCTTTTGGAAATGAAGAGCCTGACTGTTATAAAGTCTACGAAGAAATATTAGAAAAAGAGCTGGAATGGCCTGACGATATAGACCCAATCAATGAGGCTGCTAAAACACTGATAGAGCAGCTACTTAGTCGATATGCAGAATCAAGGGCTGGTGGCTCTATTGACAACTTAAAAAAGCATGAATGGTTTACAGGTTATGACTGAGACAACCTTATTAATGAAGCCTTAATCCCACCTTACACTCCAGACTTAGGCGATAATTCTGAAGATGTAGAAAACAACGGCGGTCACGTTTACATGTGGGACGCTCCATTAGAGAATGAAAGCCAAGGTACTGAAGAGTCGCTCCCTGACGTTTCTGACGCTGATTTAGAAGCGTATAAAAAAACCATACCTCAAAATTGGGATGAAAATTTTTAGTATAAAGCATAAAGAAAGGGGGTAACACATAAAGTTAATAATTATAAATGGAAAAGGCGGAAAAAGCTTCAAAGCTCGTGGAAAAACTCTTCTCACAACTAATTGACCAGGTTGAAGGCATCATTGACGAAGAAAAGAAAGAATCTCACCAAAACATCGCAAAGTCTTTAGAATCAGCTTTTCCCGCAATTGAGAAAAAACTTAATTTTCAGGCTGGTTCGGTGGCTTTACAACAAATCTTGGTTCAAAGTGGGGAAAATTTCAACCACAGGTAAAGAATATTTAGATCTACCAACAATCAGGACAACCTCAGTGACGATATTGTCTTCTTAGGAGCTAGGGTGAAACATGAAGAGATCACCATAGAATGCGTCAGAACGCTCATAATAAACCCCACCGACGCCATAAAAAAAGCCTACAGCATTCTCCTTGACCTTCTTCAAGTTTCAACCTCCGCTTTACAGTCAGGGACTCCACTTTCCCAAGTTTACATAAAAACTAAGGAAGCCTTAAAAAACATAGAGCCTGAGTACCTAAAACTTTTCCCGCCAACCATTGGTTCTTGCAACACAAAAGTCATCAGCGAAAATTCTCAAGAAATCGCCCAAACTGGCGAAATCTACGCAATTCAGCTGGCTTTTAATAATTTTCCGAAACCTGAGAGTTTTAAGTGCAAAAATGACCACTTCAGCCTTGCTATTTGTGATTCAGCCATAGTAAACCAAAATGGTCCTGTGAGAATCCTGACGGAGGTGGCGAGGGATTACCAAGACATTTCTTATTCTCTGGAAGACGAAGAGGCAGCCACCCCAAAGCCGAAAAAAGAGAAAATTGACATGAAAGAACTGGAAAATCGAGGTGTTGTCAGAAGCTCGAGACTCAGGCACCAAATTAACAACCAGCAGTTGGAAAATGAGAAGAGGAGAAAAGAGCACCAGAATGAGCTGAGGGCAAAGAAATACGAAGAACTTAAACAGAGGTTTTCAAGGTTTGATATGGGGGAAAGAGATAATTCAACCGATCAGAGGTCTTTAACTGAGGTTATGTCATACTCATCAAGAGACACATTTCCAGACGCAGCAAAGAAAAACCAAATTTTTGTTGACGCGAGACATGAAAGTGTGCTGGTCCCTATTCAAGGCCAAATTGTACCATTCCATGTATCGACAATTAAAAATGTCAGCAAAAATGAAGAAGGGAGCTATTTTTTCCTCAGAATTAACTTTTTGCATCCAGGCGCTGGAATAATTAAAGAAGGTGGCTACACCCTTCCAGACCTTAAAAACCCTAGCACTTTTTACTTAAAAGAGCTCACATTTAGAAGCAGCAACCCAAAAAATCTCAACAATGCATTTCGGCTTCTAAAAGAGCTGATAAAAAGAGTCAAAGTTAAAGAATTCGAAGAAATCGAAAAATCGTCCTTGGTCGACCAAGAAAGACTTATGATTATCAAAGGAAAAAGACCCATGCTCCCAGATGTCACAATTCGTCCTAACATTTCAGGTAAAAAAACTCAAGGCAGCTTAGAAGGCCATCAAAACGGGCTCAGATTTACCTCCAGCAAAGGAGAAAAGCTTGATATTATTTACTCCAATATAAAGCATGCTATTTTCCAACCAGTGGAAAATGAATTAATCGTCCTTTTGCATTTCCACCTACATAACTCTATTATGGTTGGCAATAAGAAAACAGTCGATGTGCAATTTTATACAGAAGCTGGCATACAAAGTGATGATTTAGATATGAGGAGAAGAGGAGGAATGGATTTAGATGAAATCCAGCAAGAACAAAGGGAGAAAAAGTATAAGGAAAAGCTCAATAAGGAATTCAAAAATTTCGCTGAAGCTGTCCAAGCACTTTCTAATGAGTCTGTGGACTTTGATATTCCATATAGAGAGTTAGGCTTTTATGGTGTTCCTGCGAAGACTAATGTGTTTATCATGCCTTCTGTAAATTGCTTATTAAGCTTGGTGGAGCAACCATTCTTTGTGCTGAGTTTAAATGAAATTGAAGTAGCACATTTCGAAAGAGTCCAGTTTGCCCTTAGAAACTTCGACCTCGTGTTTGTGTTCAAAAACTACTCCAAGCCTCCCATCAGAATCTGCACAATCCCCGCTGAATACCTTGACCCTATAAAAGACTGGCTCAATGACATTGACATTGTATACAGTGAAAGCATCAACCCACTTAACTGGGGAAATGTCATGAAAGAAATTTCCAGAGACTTGCAAGGCTTCATTGAAGAAGGCGGCTGGAATTTCTTACAAGAAAGTGAAGATGAAGGCCAAAGTGAAGAAGAAAAAGAAGAAAGGGGCGAGGAAGACGAAGATTCTGAATTTGATGAAGAAGAATTAGAAAGTGAAGAAGGCGAATCAGACTTTGAGAGTGATGAAGAAAGCGAAGAAGAGGAAGAAGAATCTGAGGAAAGTGCTGAGAGTGAAGATGAAGAAGAGGAAGAAGGAATGGACTGGGACGCTTTGGAAGAAGAAGCCAAAAGACAAGACGCCAAGCGAAATGCCAAAAATGTGGCTTCTACAAAATCGACTAAAAAGACAAAGCATTAATAAGATCATTGGAAAGTAAATTGAAACATTGGAATAAAATATTGAAGGTATCATAGTTTTTAATTTTCTTAATTTTTGATTGACAGAATAGATAATGATCCAAAATAATGAATTGGATAGAAATAATAATTTTAAATTCATATTGATTGGAATTATATATCCATTGTAAGAGATATAAGACATATAAAGATGAGTGGGAAATTTGTATTTCTTTTATCAGCCCTGATTGTAATAGGGAATTTCGGTGTAACTAGCTTAGAATTTTCAAATTCTGATTTATCATATAACTCTTATATCAATGAAGCTCCAGGCCAAAATAACGACGAATCTACTTTCAACCCTGACTCCAAGTTGACAGCCCCACCTCCAATCTACCCAGTAAACCCCTCATGTGGAACTAGCTATGCACCTTTAGGCATTATGGCAGTCATTATCTTTATAATTTTATTTTTCTTGCCTTTATGGCTTGTTTGGGATATTTATCACGAAGACCCTGAAGACCAGAAAGGAAATATTATGTACGTTCCTCCTCCTCTAAAATCAAAAGCAGAAAAGAAAGAACCCCGAGACTCGGGCAGGGCCCAAATTGATATTCTCGATGACAGTGTTAAATTTGAAGAAGAGCCCAGCAAAGTAATTGAACCCGGCAACGAAAACAAATATCCAGAACTTCCAGTTGAAAAGCCTCGCAAAAAAAGAGAAAGAGGCAAATTAATTCAGCTGATCGAAAGCCACTTGCTGTTTGGGATGTTTTTTTATAGACCAAGCTTTACTAGAGTTTTAAGAGCATTTACTTTAATTACAGTGGTCATGTTTGAATTTATGCTTGAAGGGGCAATGCTAGAAGCCTTTGAAAATACAGACGTAGGTAAAGTAATGGACGCTTCAGATATAATGAGCAACTATAAGAAAGAATATTTTGCTTATATGGTATTAGCTATTGTGATAGCCTCACCAGTGGAATTTTATTTATCAGCAGCATTAAGCACAGATAGATCTAATGGGATATGCTGGGTTGTATCTGCTATTATTTTTGGGTTTTCTGTTCTTATAGGGTCTATTGCAGGAATTATTGTATTGTCATTTCAATTTTGCTATGAATGGAGTGGGTATTGGTGCTTTAACTTTTTATTCGGAATTCTTATAGAGATTTTTATCATTCAAGCTGTATATATGATTATAAGGTTTTTCAAAGAATGCATCCATTCTTTTATCCGTAGACACCGTCATAGAGCTTAATTGAAATCATAATAAACCTTCTTTTAAACTATTTTTCTATATATAATCGTTAAATATAGTCATTTATTTTCTAAATTAATTAAGCCAATTATGTTGTCTTGCAACTCTATCAAAAGCTTCTTGAGCTTCCCCTAGCGAATAATCAACATATGACTGATTCACGTCCAGCTTAGCCCCACCCTCTAGCATATTAAATAAAATTTCAATAAAGATACTCTCCACAGTCCTCACTGGAATCCACCCTGAAGGCGTCAAAGATTGCATACAAATAGATCCCCCGATTGTGACATGCCCAGTATGGAAGGCAAATCTTGGCCTCACAATTCTTACAAAAGGAGGGTTAAAAGGAAAGTTTGCATCAAATCTGACCTCAAATATAATTTCTTTTTCTCTGCCATAGCGCTTAGAATAGGCTTCAAATTCTTTCTGAAGGTCTTTAGAGATCTGAAATTCAGTGACGTTAAGATGCACTTGCCATATATACATATTAGATCCTCCTTCAAATTCAGCAGTCAGCCCTTTGCATTCTTTGGATTTTAATAAATAGCGGTATTCTTGAAGGATCCTTTTATTTGATGTGGCGGATCCTTGTCCAGAAAATGCTTTTTCTAGCTTCTTTATTTTTTCTTCAGTTTCTATTTCTTTCTTTTTTTCTTCAGCATGAGCTGGTAGGGATTTTTGTTCCTCGAATATTTTTTGTGATCGATTTTCATCTTGCTCTTTTCTCAAGGATTTTCTGATTGCTTCATCAATGCGAGCTTTGCGGATAGATGTCTTTTTGGCTTCGAATGCTTTTTCAAACTTCTTCAAGTGGTCTGGAAGCTCTAGATCGTTGGCGTTAGCGTTTAATTTGCTATAATCGTTAGAATTCCAGAGCAGCAGATATCTAATGATCAGCTCTTTGTCGTTTTGGATTACGTACATACCTCTCCCTGTATTAAAGTTTTTGGTGTTTTTGATGACTTCTATAATTGCCATACACCCAGTTGGGGGACTATGAAGTATGCCATAAGGCCAAATAGATTCTCCATTAGACATCCTTGAATAACCTAAAGATGTTCCCATATTTTCAGCACTATAAACTCCAGGCCCCGCAGCAGCCCCTGCAGTCATCATATGAGTATTACTAAGATTTCTGATCCCATTCCTCAGAATCGAGTACCAATTTTCTATCGCACTCCCATGAAATGCAAAAAACGAGCCATGTTTTTGTTTAAGCCTATTAAATTCTCTTTCGCTTTCAGGTGAATGATTAGTCACAATATATTGCTGGATCCCTTCGTCTAATTTTTTAATTTTTCATTCTCCTTCAAGCCTCACTAACGCTAATCTGTTCGTAGCAATAATATATCTAAGCAATTTATAAGTCATCATAGAATTTTCTCCTATAAGAGTCGCTAAATAATCCCTTAAAGTCTGCTCGTCTGAGCATTGGTCTTTCAGCATGTGAGGATTAGGCATTGTCCTAAGTATGGCTCTTAAATATTCAATATCTTTATTAGTGTCCATATCTGATGTATACTTTTCTCCTCCGCTCCTTGACAAAAATCCAGCCTTTCCTCTCATCTGCTCTCTTTTTAACAAAAAACTGGGAAATGGCTCAAATACAGTTTGGGCTCTTGCCGAAGCTGCAGCTTCTCCCGCAAATGAGAGGTCCAACATTATTAAGTTTATATTGTTTCTAAGCTCAGCGTATATAGATAGTCCAGAAATTTCTTCAAATCTGAACTCGCAAATTTCTTGGTTGCAAGCTCTAAGCCTAATGGAGTCACAATTATGCTTTTTATAGCAGATAAAACAGTAATTGGTGCAATTTTGAATGCGGTCTCGCATATAGAAAAGCATATTATAAAAGAAGTTGTTGCAAGGGATGATAGCTTCTGCGAATTCTCCTCTATAGCTGCTAAAAACTCCTGTATTAGCAATATCTAAAGCAGCGTCTAAGTCATTTTCAGAAAGCTGTAGTGCTTCTGTAGCCAGATCTTTTGGAAAGCCCATAGTGATCATCTGCTTTACTAGATTTTTATTGACTCTTGTTTTAGATTTTGCATTTTCTATACTATTTTCTCTAGACAAAGAAAGCCCTGAATTTCCTCCTTTACTTTTCATTGCATTATATACGTCATCTCTATATTTTCTGACCCTCCCCAATATATACTCTTTGCAGCCGTAAGACTCCATCGACCCACCTTGAAGTACCTCAAAGTTCAAGGACCCTAAAAGAGCTGGCGTCCATTGTATTTCGTCTAAAGTTTGAATAATCCTATTATCATTTATAGTTATACTTATGACTAAAGGTGATTCATATGTTAACTCTAGCATAACCATAACACTATCTGGGATATCAAGAAATGCCAAATCAATTTCTAGACGAATATTGCTTAAGACTGAATTGTTAGTGATTTTGCAGGAGTGGCGGAGGTCTGGGCAACTGTTAAAAGTATCGTTTAAGAGACCTATAGCTTCTGCAGCTTCTCTGAAAATAAAGTGGTTTTGGGCGAAAACAGGGAGACCTTGGAAACTGTTATCAGCTTTTCCAGTTCTTTGAGCTGTTTTTACTAATCTTTCGTTTTCAGCTTCAATTATCTCATCATGATAGTCTAAATCCATTTCAGTATCAGATCCGAATTCATTATCTGAAGCGAATTCTTTGTATTCTGAGTATTTATTAATTATTTTGTCAAGGAATTTAGAAAGCAGCATATCGCCAGTAAGTAAATCGCTTGCACAGTCTTGCAGAGTTTGGCTTGCCCATTCTATTCAGGATTTGATAGCAGAGCTCTTTGAATTTGAAGAAATCTCGAAATCGTCAAAATTAATTTTGATATATTGCTCATCTAATAGGAAATTCAGTCGTAAATTTTCAGCAGATTCAAAAGTTACAGGATAACTTAGTGCTTCTCCGTTTTCTTCAAGCCAAGTGAAGAAAGACGTCATTAGGATATCATCATCCATCTTTTATAACTTCTGCCGAATTAAATATAATGTCTCTGTAATATTTACTAATCTAAATTAATCGTATAATTTATTGATTGCTTTGAAAATACTGTAGTCTAGCTCTAATATTAGATGAACCCAATAAATATTTTCTTTCCGTGCCAACAATATCTTTAGCAACTTCTCCCCTATATTCAACCCTTCTCAATAGTTCTAATTAGCCTTTGCTTGCTCTAACCACAGCTTTGTAATCATCTCAAATTGACACCAAACCTCAAACAGTGGTATACAAATATTTTTCAAAAACCCAGCCTGACTTTTTGGCAAGTTTGTATTTTCTCTATCACAATACATAGAAATTGACTGTTTTCTAAATTTTTCTACCTCCCCATACTTATAGAATTCTTCACATACCAGCTCAGTCCACTTTTCATGCAAGTCTTTGATTTGTGTACTGTGTCTGATATCTGCACATTTAAGCTCGTTGATAAAACCAAACTTTTATCGTCTTGGTTCTCCAAATTAGCTCAAGAAGTCTGAGAGCTCTTGTCTTGAACATCCCTAAACCTTCAAAATGCGTTGGCATGTCTGTTTCAAAATCAATCGCAATGATTAATTTTCTCGCTTTGGCCCAATAATCAGGTTGTAATATCTCAAATATATTGCAGCCAGTTTTTGCCATCATACTGAATATCTTCAAACAATCAATATTTTGTAATACACTATTGTCGCTATACTGAATGGCTATTTCATCTCGGTTATTTACTAAAAATCTATTCATAGCACCCGGATGGCCAAAATCGTGGCTTAAACTCCAACTATTACAGAAACAGTGTCAAGAGGACTCAAATTTTTTAGCAATTCCCCATTAAGACAAAAAAATAGCGTAGTGTGTAGCACATCAGCAGCGTGATATGCTTTGTGATGTGGATTATGGTTATATCACTAAATAATCAAGAGTCTCAAAGTATTTATCACACAGATCTTCTGTAATCGCAAAAGTTTCCATTAAATCCCACTTTTGTAGCAGATATTTTGCGACTTAAAAATACTATGCCCAATTGTATTATATACAAATCAGATATCAAAATTCAAGTTTTTAACCACTGAAAAGAATACACTTCTAGTTCTGATACTCCATAACTGTGGAAAGGAAAAGCTGTTTCTTTTTCTGTAATATCACTCATTGTGACTTTTCTGTCTTTTTTCTCTACTCATTTCAGTAGTTACATTCATATAGTTTTCTTTGATGAATGCTTTGTCTTGCTCATTGATATATTTAAGCTCTAGCTTTCCACTATCGAAAAAGGATCCATGAGTAACTCTGCGCTTGACTTTATCAATTAATTCTATAGTTTGTTTTAGTCTCTTTTTTGCATCTTTAAAAATAATAGCATGATAGCGTATTTAAGAGTTCTAACTAAGCTGCTTGAAAACTTCAGCATATTTAATCTTTGCATCTCATCAAGCAGAAAATCAAAAAAAAATTAAAATTTAATTATTAAAAATTCAGCTGACAGCTTTTCACAACACATATTTGATTAATTTTTTATTTCCAATTTCTTTTTCTCTATTTCAACCTATTCATTCATTATTATTGCAGACTTCATTGATTTTTATACCTGCAATTAACAACATTTATTTAAACTATTTTTGCTTTCAATAGCATAAAGATTTCTCTAAGCTAGACAAAAATATAATTTTAATATGTCTTATGATGAAATTCCCATATCTAGCAGCAAGAATCGCAACTTTTCATCAGAATTTGCTGGTTCAATACCAATAGATGAAATTCCTCTGAAGGGTGCTTCAGCATATAATATTTCAAGTGATGGTATTCAATTTAAAGATCCTGATGAAAAACCTTTAGGAGGGACTGGAGCTTATACCTTTTCTTTAGAAGAATTTCCTAAGGAAGAAGAAAATAAAGAAGAGGATACTGGGCCACTTAAAGATAGATTGGAATCGAAATCATGAAATACAAGAATGAGAGCTATTGAGGAATTAATGAATTTATTGAAAAATTGCCAAGATCCTCCATTTGAAGAATATGCTGATAAGCTGGCGAAATTTATTTCTGATTCACATGCAGGAGTGCAGGAAAATGCATTAGAAATATTATCAGTATATATTACATCTCGACCAGATCTCATTATTTCTCAAAGTGAGGCAATCGTGAGGACCCTCATTGAAAAAGCATTAAGCTCTGCCAAGCAGCAAACTAAACAAAAATCCTCTACCTTACTTCTTGACTTCTATGCCTTACATACCAACAATAACTCAGAAAAATTCATTCAAGGACTAATTGGAACTTTAAGCAATAAAAATATCAAAATCCAAGCAGCAGCGATTTCTGCTGTGAATCTGCTTATCAGTAATTTTGGGGTAAAAGCATTTTCATATAAGCCTTTTATTGAAATAATAGAAAAATTCGCTTCAGCCAGCAATGCCCAAGTGCGAGGCGAAGCTCTAAATTTTTACAAAGAAACTTACAAATGAGTCCGTGAACTTATAAAGCCTAGCGTTGAAAAGCTTAAGAAAGCCCAAAAAGATGAGCTTGAAAAAGCCTTTGAAGGAATATTGGACCCTCCAAATGCAATCAGATACATGATCGGGCAAGAGCCCAAAATTGAGGAATCAAAATCAAGCAGTGCGAGAGCTCCTGCCCCTCAAATTGATATTTATGATATTGCAGATGCAAAGGACGTTTTCAGCAAATACAATGAAAAATGAACAGAGTCCGTTTTAGGAATGGAAAAATGAGTTGATAAAAAAAATGCTCTTGAAGAATTGAATAATGAAGTAAATTATCCTAAACTCGCTGAAAAAAGTCCTATTGCCCTTACAACTCTTGCAAAAAGGATGTTTAATGACAGCAACATAAATGTGGTTGTGCAAGCTATGAAACTTATAGGCTTGCTCGCAAAAGGCCAGCGAAAATATTTTGAAGGCTTTGCAAAACAGTTCTTCCCCATGATGATTATGAAGTTTAAAGATAAAAAACCTCAGGTTATACAAGAAGCTCATGTAGGGCTGGACAATCTTTTATACAGTGTCAGTTTGGAGCAAGTCTTTGACGATATAAAAGAAGCTCTAGAAGACAAGACGCCATCATTAAAAATAAATACATCCATTTGGCTTGAAAAAATTATTTCAGCGCAGTCTAATGAATTAGTTATTAGAATAGCAAGCAGAATTGCAGTTGTTTTAAAGAAAAATATAGATGATAGTGCATTAGAGGTGAGAAATATTTCATTTAAAGTACTAAACACTTTATTATTTAAGTGTCCTGATGTCATTAATCCAATTATTCGGGATTTGCCCCAGGCTAAATTAAAAAAAATTGAAGAAGCTGGCAATACGAAGCAAACCAATAATGATGAAATTGATCAAAAAATGAGTGATAAAAATCCACCCCCAGCAAAATCTGCCAGTAAAAATAAAAATCAGCCAGCTCCAGCACTACAAATACAGGCTACAAACCCATCAGCTTCATCAATAGAAGAGGAATTAGGAGTAGCAATTTCAGCAGAAGACGCTGAAACTATTAGTTCTAGTCTTATCCCTAGTGAGGTGTTTAGCAAGCTAAAAGACAAGGCTTGAAAAGAAAAACAAAGCGGCCTGCAGCTTCTTCAGGAATGGGTTTCTAAAAATATTCAAATTGCATCGGAAAATAATGAAACTTTATGCAGATTTATAAAAAGCATTGTAAAAGATTGAAAAGAAAATAATTTCAATGTCAATAAAGCAGCATTTGAATTCATAACAACTTTGGCGCAAAATTGTAATATTTCAAAGAGGTCAGGAGTTATAGCTCTGAATTCTTTAGCATTGGATAAATTTTCAGATAATAAACTTTCAGAGAGTTTGGATAGTTGCATATTAGCATTATGCGAATCTCTTGGGCCTAAATTTGTAATAGGGCAGATTGTTAAAAATACATCTGACTGTGGTAAGCCTAAAGTAATATCAGAATGCTGTGCTCTTATTGGAAAAATTATAGGAGAATTCGGTGCTCATACAGTAAATTTAAAGGAAGTAATTGATTATGCCAAATCTGGGCTAAGCCAATCAAACCCTATTATAAAAAAATCGGCATATAGCTTGACTATTCAGATTTTCAGTTATATTGGTGAGAAAATCCTGCCTTTCATAGCAGATATAAAAGAAGCTACACTAAAAAGCTTGCAAGAAGACTTTTCAAAAACAGAAATAATAAAAACGGTCAATTATAAATCGATTAAAGGTTCAGAAGAGTCCAAAATAGACCCGAATAAAATCCTGGATTCGCTTCCTAGGGCGAATATTTGTCAGTTGATTACACCATCTACTTTAAAAAAAATCAGCGATGCGAATTGAAAAATTAGAAAAGAAGGACTAGAATCGGTAGAAGCTGCTTTAGACCAAAGTGGGATGAGGATTTCACCAACAGGGCTTGAGCAGCTTATTAAGGCCTTAAAAGAAAGACTAAATGATCCAAACAAATCTTTAGTCAGACAAAGCTTAGCACTAGTTTCCAAGTTAGCACAAGCTATGGGAACTGAATCAAAGGTATTTTCCAAGATAATTATCCCTAGTGTCCTAGCTAATTTATCAGATAAAAATAGTTTGTTGAGGCAAGAAGCTCTTGCTTCAATTGATAAATGAGCACAAGAAGTTGGCCCTGAAGATATAATTAACCATAGTGCAACTCCTTTAACTATTGAAAACCCTGAGCTTAGAACTGAGCTGTTAAATTGATTATTGGCCCATAAGGAAAACTTTCCTAAATGTGACCTAAAGTTGCTGATACCAGGTATCATTTCATGTTTGCAAGATAGAAGTTCAAGTATTAGAAATGCGACTGAGCTGTTGTTTGCAGAAGTTTCTAATTTAATAGGAATTGCTGCATTCCAGCCATACTTAAAAGATTTGAAGCCAGCAGTTATGATGAGCTTGTGTTTGATCCTTGATAAATATAGGACTCCAGGAGTAGTATCAGAGGCTCCTCAAATAGAGCCTCAAATTGCTCCTAAAACTTCTAAGGCTTCAAAAGTAAATTTACGTCCTATACGTTTGAAGCTTCATCAAAAGCCAGATGAAGCTGAGCCTCCGAAAAGCCCTACAAGAGAAGATCTTAGTAATGGAGAACCATCACAGTTTTTGCCAAATTTATGTGACCAATCAGGACATAATAGCGCAGCTGTGACAAGGAGTACTATTCACAATGGAGAAAAAATTTATCCTCCTGAAAGGAAGTTTCTATCTGTTCTTCAAGGCCTTAATTCCAATAATACTAAAAGCAAAGTTGAGTGTCTTGACGAATTATCTAGTCTGATCCAAGAATATGGCACCAATATCGCCCAGCCAAGAGATATAAGAGCTATTGCTAAATTCTTAAACAGCCCAGATAACAATGTAAGGCTTTCAGCTGTCGGAACCATCGGAGAAGTTTATAAATACACCAGAGATAAGGTATGAAAACTTATAGGAGACATCCCAGAGAAAGTAAGAGAGCTGTTAGAACAAAGATTTAAAGTCATCTCAGGATCCTCTCTCAATAATAGCAAACATATAAAAAACGAGGAAGAAAGTAACAATTTTAAACCAAATTTGCCTAATATTACTCTGCAATCAGAAGAAATTGTGATTCCAAATTTTACAGAAAATAATGCTGTGCAGGTTTTCACAGAAGCTGAAGAAGTAAAAATTGAAGAGCCAAAAGTTGTGCCAAGACAAAAAATAATAGAAAAAATTGAAAACAAGGCAGAATTAGCCAAAGCAAAAGTTATTGAAGAAGTAACTACATCAGAGCCAGAAATTCTGACTGAGCTAGATAGTCATATACAAACCTTAAAGCTTGGAGATATGAGTTCACGTGTAGACTCATTGGTAGCAATAAATGACTATATGATTAATGAGCAAGAATCTCATATGATAGAGCTGCAATACAAAGCTAACATTCTAACTGAAGCTCTATGTAAAGTGATGGTCAGCACTTTTGAGAGGCCAGTTGAAACGATCCCATTAAGGTTTGCGAAGTACTTCTTAAGCGTCGTAATAAAAATGTGTTGCACTAAGCCTATTATGACTGAACTATCTAACAACTCCCTTTACCAATTATCTGAACAAATTTTAAAAAGGCTTCTTATAGACGATTTAGATAAAATTGGAGAAAAAGGAGAAGGTGAAGCAATGCTGAAAACACTTAATGGCGCTATGCTGAGAATATTAGAAAATGGAAAGCCTACACAAGTGTTTGTTGTATTAATAAAATTGCTGACGAGGTATATAAATGATGATTTATTTCCGAAAATTCCTGGTTTGATAATCAGGTGCCTGCTGAAATTGACAAAAGTGCTAGGAAATATTGTTCAGAATATTCAAGTAGATGAATTGCTATTAGCGATGCATGAATATTTGATTACACATAGGTCAATGAGTGGGGCTTCACCAGCTTCAGATGAAATGGGGACTAAAACAATAAAAACTATCATAAATGAGCTTGTAAAATTAAAAGGTGAGAATATCTGGTATTCGTATGAAGCTGTCAGAAAGCATCCTGAGCCAGACAACAACATAGAGAGGTGGATCAATATGATCCTCTCAAGCTCCAATAAACCTTTAGTTGCCCAGTCTCCTAGACATAACAAAATTTTCAATGACCCTATCCTTTCGTCAATTCTATCAAGACTAAACCACCAATCTACCTATCCACAGGCCATAAAAGAATTTTTTGATTTTACAGAAAAAGATTCAAAAACTGATTTCTCAGCACTTTTAAGCCAATTCCCAAAGGCCCTTTCAAACCAAATTACAGAAGATTTATTAGCGTTAAGGGAAGAAGGCAAAGCGGAAAAAATTGAGCATGCACCGCCATCAGAAAGTTATAATTTCCAAGATTTCCAAAATAGGCTGGCTCTTATGAAGCAAAGATATGGACTTTCAAATAACCAGCCTGTAGAAATGAGCACTACACTGACAGATTTAAAAGCGAAGGTGAATACTTTGTTGAGCAAATCAGGGTCTTCTGAAGGCCAGTCTGTGTCGATCAATGATGTGAAGGAACGTATAAAAAATCTTAATAATAAATAATTAGTATGATAATCTTATAAAATAGTCAATTTTCATAATAAATATCTTAGCAGGTATATAATTTATTGATTGTTTTGAAAAGACTGTCGTCTCGCTCCAATATCAGAAGAGCCCAATAAATGTTTTCTTTCTGTATCAACAATATCTTTGCCAACTGCCCCGCTATATCCCACTGTTGACCTTCTTATTCTCCCTTTATCTTCCCAATAGTTATAATTAGCTTTCGCTTGCTCCAAACATAACTTTGTAATCATCTCAGACTTCAAAAATTGGCACCAAACCTCAAACAGTGGTATACAAATATTTTTCAAAAACCCAGCCTGGCTTTTTGGCAAGTCTGTATTTTCTCTATCACAATACATAGAAACTGGCTGCTTTCTAGATTTTTCTACATCTCCTTGCTTATAGAATTCTTCACATACAAGCTCAGTCCATTTTTCATGTAATTCTTTGATTTTTGCACTGTGTCCGATATCTGCACATTTAAGACCCATTGATAAAATCAAAGTTTTATCGTCTTGGTTCTCCAAATTTAAGTCAAGAAGGCTGAGAGCTCTTGTCCTAAACCTCCCTAAAATTTCAAAATGCCTTGACATGTCTGTTTCAAGGACAATCGCAATGATAAGTTTCCTTGCTTTGGCCCAGTCATCTGGCTGCAATTTTTCAAATATATTGCAGCCAGTTTTTGCCATCATGCTGAATATCTTAAAACAATGCATATTTTCTAATACACTGTTGTCGTTATACTGAATTGCTATTTCATCTCGGTTATTTACTAAAAATCTATTCGTAACGCCCGGATGGCCAACATCGTGGCCTAAAGCTCCAACTATTACAGAAATAGTGTCCAGAGGACTCAAATTTTTTAGAAATTCGCCATTACGGCAAAAAAATAGCATCGTGTGTAACACATCAGCTGCGTGGCAGGCATTGTGATATGGATTATGGTTATATCCCTAAATAATAATTACTTTTTCAACAGTCTGAAAGTATTTATCACACACATCTTCAGTAATCGCAAAATTTTCCATTAAATTCCACTTTTGTATTAGATACTTTGCTACTATAAAAATGCTATGCCCGGTTGTATTATATACAAACCAAATATCAAAATTCCAGTTTTTCCCAACTGAAAACAATACACTTTCTAGCTCTGCTACTCCATAACTGTGGAAAGGAAAAGCTGTTTCTTTTTCTGTAATATCACTCATGGTGACTTTTTTGTCATTGCTTCCTCTGGTCATTTCAGCAGTCACATTCATATAGTTTTCTTTGATAAATACTTTGTCTTGCTCATCGATATTTAAGCTCTGCTCAAGCTTCACATCATCGAAAAAGGATCCATGGGCAACTCTGCGCTTGACTTTATCAATTAATCCAATAGTTTGTTTAAGTCTCTTTTTTACATCTTTAAAAATAATAACATGATATGCGTATTTTAGTTCTTGTCGAATTTTATCACAAGAACTTATGATTATTTCTGTTTCTGATTTTATATCAATCTTATTGGTATGTTCGTCAATTTTTTTACTATGCTCTATTCCTTCCTCTTCTTTTTCTTTTCGTCAGAATAATTGGCGGGTTCGAAGATCAATCTTTTGGGAATCGAAAGTTTGTAGGACGAAAAATAAGCAAATAAGACAAAATTCACTTAGGGTTGAGTAAATTGATAATCGAGAATAGCCGATCTCTATGCTCAAAAATAGCACCAGAGCATAAACTACCAAAATAACTAAGTAATAAAAACATTCGAAAAGAACTAATCTTAGTAGCACTAAGAAGCATACAATACCTATTGACATAGGCAATTTACTTTCTGTGTGGTTTGAATCTATAATTTCTGATAAAATTCTTTGGTCCCCAACTATAAGGTAAGTAAAAAATAACAAGCCTAGAACCAAAAAAAATACTCTGTTTTGAACAAGAAACCACTGGCTTTTATATATGCAAAATAATAATATATAGCCAAAAAACACTATCGCACCTAAACATATGAGATGAAATGCAAGCTGAGTGTCTGAAAGTTTTCCTTCGGAATGTAGTAATAACGCAAATATGACAAGTATTGCTATGTATATCGATAGAAACAAATAAAAGTACAGTAGATTGCTTTTAAACTCAGGACTAGGCTTTGTGCACTCCTCTTTGTTTGTATATAAAGCTTGAACATATTTCTGATTTAAATGCTTATCAGCAAAATTAAGTAAGTTAGGACTAATTGGAAGGTTAGATACTTCACGGTCTTCATGCTGCAAAATGCTGTATATGGGAGAATTACTCTGCTTGGATATCGGCTGATCTATAAAATTCAGTTCAAGGATCTTTGAGGACATCAGTTTTTGATAAAGTAATTATTAATTTATGAAAAATCAATGGAAAACAAATTATATTTGAAAGATTATGGCATAGGTAATTTATCAGGAACTTTAAATTAAATTTTGAATAGTTTTTTTATTTTATATTAGAGAATTTAATAAAATCAAAAGGTTATTAAATTTAAAAAACTGAAGAATTGATAGCATCGAAAGAAGTATTGTATTTGGAGTATATTGAAAGACGAAATTTTAAATTTTATTATTTATTGACTTCTCAGTTTGGATTTATTGTTAAAATTCCTTTTTCAGAAAATTAATTAATAAATTATGAGCATTAATTAATTCTTTGTTAAATTTTAATTTAATTTCAATTTTCAAGAGATTTTTTCTTCCTTAGTAGTATAATGAATAAGCCCAAAAAACGATCTAATTTGATAACAATCTTTGGTATTTGATTAATGCTACTTATCAAATTATTACGATTTCTCAAATTATTATTGAAATAAAATTATTAAATATATGTTCGCTTCTATTGATTGAATTAAATTTTATTGAAATCTCCATTGTTTTTATTTAGGAGACGTCAATATTTTGCTATCGACAAATAAAAAGTGCAGAGAAGTTGATTTATTAAGGCTAGTTTGAGCAATATATCCGCATAAAAAGGATAGAGATTTATCCAAAAAACAATTGACTACCTATAGAAAGTTGGACAGTAGAAAGATATTGCAGAAAATAGATTAAAACTAATATAATATATGATAGATAAACCAAAGAATTTAAAACTTATTATTGCATTTGAAATACCAGAAAATGCAATGGATGCATTTGGCAGAAAGAAATTTTAAAATCATTATTTTACCTATTTATTTTCCATCTTACTTATCAAGTAAAAATTATCACTGAAAAATTAACAATAAATTGTCCATTATAAAATAATGGCAGAAAGAATTTTTATTGATACCCAATCTGCATATGAAATGCTTGATAACGGTTCTGCATACGTAATAGACTCTACACTATTGCAAAACGAAGACTCAAAGATTAAGCATTTTGAAAACAGAATCAGAGGTGCTAAATATTTTTCTATTGCTGAAATCAGAGATTCTTCTGCACCAATATCGATGGCTTGGCCAACTTTTCAGCAGTTTACTGAAGCAATGATCAAGATTAGGCTGCCAAATGATGGTAAAGCAGTTATTGTATATGACCAAACAGGATTTGGAACTGCTGCAAGAGGCTGGGCAATGCTAAAATATTTTGGTTATCCAAATGTGTTTATTCTTGATGGTGGACTACCTAAATGGGTAGCTGAAGGCAGACCTACTGAGACAGGGGAATATCAGCTAAATTTTACAGACCCAGTTGACTGACGTCAATATTTAGTTACTGAGCATCACGAAATGAGAGTTCTTATCGACACAGTCGAGCAAATAGTGAATCAAAGAAACAATGGAGACAACAGTATTACAATTTGGGATCCAAGACCGCCTAATATGTTCCAAGCAGGGAGTGTTCCCACTGCAGTTAATCTTCCAGCCTCTTCTTTCTTTAATGCAGATAAAACAGTCAAATCTCCTGAAGAAGTCAGAGAGCAGCTTCAACAACATGGTTTAGGAGGTGAAGTCATAACATCTTGCATGAAAGGAATGAATGCATCTTTAGGTTATGCTTTGCAGAAATACTCAGGAAATGATCATGTTCATATATACACGGGGTCTTTTGAAGAATGGAAAAAGCTTAAAAGCTAAAATAATTCTTTTTAATATACTGAATTAATTTTTCAGAGTCAATTAAAGACTAAAAAGATGTTGCCATATTCATTTAAAACTCATATTAATGTCTAAGCATAATTTTATGCTTTTCACATTGTTTCTATTACTTGGAACTGCTGTCTGTGATCAAATTGTAAGCGTTGTCTCCACATTTAGACATGGTGCAAGAGCTCCTATGTCACCAGCTTCATGAGATAAAGGGATTTGGCCTCAAGGCTATGCTGAATTAACTCCTGCAGGAATGAGGCAGCAGTATTTGAACGGAGTAGAAATGGCTTACAGGTACATTAGTCAGTCACAGACTATCAGCCCCACTTACACAGCTGCTGAAATTTATGTGAGGTCTACTGATACAAATAGGACTATTATGAGTGCACAAACTCAATTATTTGGGATATATCCAACAGGTCCTCAAATTATAAGTCAAACCTTACAGCAGAGTGCAGTTCCACCTTTTAAAGTAAAAAATCAACAACAATATATCACTGCACTAGGAACAAATGCGCTTCCTAATGGGTTTCAGCCAATCCCAATTCATGTGGTCTCTGCAAATTATGATAACATGCTAGTTGGATACACAGTCGCAGCCTGCCCCAGATTTGCAGAGATTCTTATGCAGCAGCAAGAATCTGAAGAATATCAAAGAAAAGTCAGTATTTATTCCCGAGGTCTACAGAATCAAATTTACCAAGTTTTTAATTTAAATGTTACCTATGAAATAGCTGGATATATGTGTGACACTCTGACTGCTGACAAATATCATGGCTTTTCTTTGCCTGATGGCGTCACTGATGATCTTTATTATGAAATGTATGCTAATCAGAATTACACAAACAGCTATTTTTTTACCCAAGAAGGTGCCAGGCTGGCAGGGTCCCAATTTTTCCAAGCAGTTATAAATCAGTTTGATGGGACTATTAATGGCACTTCAAGCCAAAAATTTGGATTTTATTCAGCGCACGATACAACACTTATAGGATTTTTAAAATTTCTTGGGGTTTGGGATGGAAATAACCCAGTTTATGCGTCAAGTTTAATTTTTGAACTGCACAATAATGCTGGAAATTATGCCGTTCATATTTCGTATAACGGAAACTCAATTTTGCTAGATGGATGTACAGATCCTTGCGCTTATGGCACTTTTAAAGCGATGATAGAAGATAAAATTATTCCAAATGTAACAGAAGCTTGTCAATTGCAAGATAATGGAAGGACTCTAAGGTATAGCTATAATCCATATCTTGATATTGAAGCTTTAACTTAATTAAGATTGAGTCATTAAAAAATAAATAAATTAATTTAAATTCTCTAGATAAGTAAATACAAATTAGCTTATTTTTTATCTCCTTATTTATTCTTTATCAGCCATTATAAATGGAAATTATCCTGAGCTGACCAGGAATAACCACTTTTCTGTCTTGTAATTTATATTTATAAAATAACCATTCATTAATCATGCCCGAATTCAATAAATTTTGTATCATATTATTTTTATTTTATTTCTTACATTTATGTTGCTTCATCTGATATCAATATATAATGCCATCTAATTATTATTTTTCCCTTATGAAGAAAAAAATTATCTAAGTTATCTAAGTTTTTAGTCATATCTTGCCATATTCGGCTAAAAATAAACCACATATAATAATAAAAGGTCATGGGAAATACTGCAGTAAGGCAGAGCTTCACACATATTTCACACACCAATAAGCAATCTAATTTAAACACCAAATTCACTCAATCGGCTAGTTCAGTGCAACCTACAAATCAAACTCAACTTCAAGGAATTAATTATTCTTCTGTATTTGATGAAGGAAAGGTATGGGCGAGCGCAATTTATGTTGACTAATTAACTTCTGAATAACCTTCAGAATTATAAATAATTAATTTAAATACTTAAAACCAAACGATTTAGGATTTTGAATCGATAAAGTTGGAATTTGTCCCAAAACTGAACGAAGTTACTGAAATAAAATTAAGAGCAGCGCTTTAAATATAAAGATTGGCTTATCTGAAAAATATTATGATAAAATTTTAAAAAGGAATGAGTGATATCATAAAAAGCAAATCAAGTATTGCGATTATTTAGTTTATTTATGTGCATTCTAATTTAATAGGAGAGTTCGTATACCTTTTATTATATTTGGCTGTTTGAATTCATATTAATAAAGAAATTATAAAAGGAGGATATCAGTACCGGGATTATAATTTCATATTTAAAATATCAATTTTACTTATTATTTATATATGCATTTCTATTTAAATAATTTTATATATTTAGCTTCAGCTATTTTCTGCTTTATTGCAAAAACCTTTAGAATATTCTGCACAAATTAACCCTTAGTGTATTGTAAATATTTTGAAATATCAAAATTGGGATCCATTTCAAATTCTTTGGCTTTAATTAATTCAAATCCATTCCTTTTTTAGTAAATTTTTCATAGTTTTAAGATTTCATAAAACAGTGTTCTCTTCAAATTTTATTATCCAAAAATACTATCTACACTTATTTTCAGTTTATTTTTATACATAAATTCTTACAGTTTAAGCAATTTATTAGTAATCGAAAAATTCATCTAATTTTCTATTGATCTTGCAAAAAAGACAGCTAGAAATCAAAATAGCATAATGTAAATTAGCCATGATGAATCTCAAAGGTAGTATTTAGAAAAAAATCGAATATTAGAATTTTAAGTTTTCTATTGCTTTTTTGGTCATTTGTGGATCAAGAATTAATCCCTATTATATGGGGAGTTCCTTTATTAATATAAGAGTTTGTATCCTTTTTAGGTACATCTGAATATTTTCATTTAGAAAGATTTTTTTAATAATTAAATACTTAGAGAAAAACATTGGATCTGATTTTAATGCAATGAATAATCTACATCAAATATACTTTCTTAGGCAGCCATTTTTTCGTAATGTTTTGGACATTCTATTTATTTTTCCAAATACTTTTATTAAATAATTAGTTTTCAGCATTAGCTGTTTTTCTTGCCTTGAAGCAAAACCCAGGAGTGTACTCTCCTGTCATCAATTCTCTCGATTGCTGAGATTTTTGAGAAAAGTCAAAATTTGGATTAGTTTCATATCCTTTCGCTCCAACCAATTCAAACCCACTTATTTCCAAAGCATTCTTAACATCATTAAGAGTCCAAACTGTAGCATTAAAAACAAATTTTTCTTGCCTTGTTTTAGTATCCATAAACGCATACTCAATTTTAGCAATTTCTCCATCATAGAATAGCCTTTTCAAGTTTGTATACCAATCCACACTCATCAGTTCCTGAAATTTACTAAATTCTTCGATTTCTTTCGGGTTTACGGTCACAAATGAATAAATTCCACCAATTTTTAAAAACTTATTGGTTGCTTTAAATCCAGACTCTAGCTGTGCTATAGAGTTTGCGTTACAAATTAACCAAAAATCTGCGACTGCGTCAAAATAATCGCTATATATATCAAGCGGGAGAACTTGACTAATTGAATCCATAGAGAAACAGTCAGCCCTATATATGCTATATTTACTACTGTCAGTTCCTATAGAGCTTAGGTAGTGTTTTGCGTTGTTTACCATGTTTGAGTCCACATCAAGCCCAACTACAAGGGAAGCGCCTTTCTCTAGAAAATGTGGAATCTCTGTAGCGGGGCCGCATGCTAAATTAAGGACTTTCATTCCATCTAAAGCATTATTAGAATATGAGCCATCATTAGATAAACTTTTTATGATGGTATACTCGTGGCAATTGTAAAATAGTGGGTCTGATTTTAAGACAACATAATAATTAGCATCAAATCCACCCTCACTTACCATTTTTATTATATTCACAAGTAATCGTTTTTAAGGTGAAATTATTATATAATCATGATATTTTATAATAATTGACACATCTATATTTGACTTATAAAATATGCTAATATTTTTAGTAAATATTTTGAAGTAATTTCTGGCTTTCTGTTAATGTAAAAACTAATTTTAATTCTTAATTTTATATTTGTATTTATTTTATAAAACTTTTGAATTGGAAATACTATAAATTTCCATTTGGATATAATGCATGCAAATTATTATAAAAAATAAGTTTCACAAAATATCATTTCTAAATTATTTACTATTTTAAAAACTTATTTATCCAAATCTCCTAATTTTAGACCTTTTTAACAGATTTCAATAAAAATCTGCATAAAAATCTTTTATATGCATTTTCTAACCATTTTTAACAATTTTTCATAATTTGAAATGGAAAGAATCGAGAGATACCAAAAAATCGAGAAGATCGGTGAAGGTACTTATGGTGTGGTTTACAAGTCAAGAGATAGAAATACAGGAGAAATCGTTGCATTAAAGAAGATTCGACTTGAATCAGAAGATGAAGGGGTCCCATCTACTGCAATTCGTGAGATATCACTTCTTAAAACTTTAAGACACCCAAATGTAGTCAAGCTTCACGATGTGGTGCACACTGACCAAAAATTATACTTGATTTTTGAGTTTTTAGACCACGACCTTAAAAAGCACATGAATGTATTGGGCAGTCCTTTATCTCCAATGACAGTGAAAAGTTTCTTATATCAAATTCTCTCTTCATTAGCCTATTGTCATACCCATAGAGTCTTGCATAGAGATTTAAAGCCTCAGAACATCCTGATTGATAGAGAGGGAAGTGTTAGACTTGCAGATTTTGGCTTAGCAAGAGCATTTGGCTTGCCTATTAAAACTTACACTCATGAAGTCGTCACACTTTGATATAGAGCCCCAGAAATTCTGATGGGAGCTCGGCAGTACTCAACACCTGTTGACATTTGGTCAGTTGGATGTATTTTTGCAGAAATGGCGCAAAAAAGAGCTTTGTTTATGGGTGACTCTGAAATTGATCAACTTTTTAAGATTTTTAGAGTGCTTGGGACGCCTACTGAAGAAACTTTCCCTGGAGTTACAGGATTTACAGACTTTAAGCCAACTTTTCCTAAGTGGCGTGCACAGAACCTTTCGAGATTTGCTGCAAACCTTGATGAAAATGGTTTAGATTTGTTATCCAAAATGGTTTGCTATGATCCAGCTAAAAGAATTTCAGCCAAAGCAGCAATGCTTCATCCATATTTTAATGATCTAGACACTTCCTGTCTAGCTCCCTATAACGTATAAAATAAAATATTAATTTTATTGCACTTTTCTTAAATGGTTAAGCCTAACCCTCCCTTTGCACAACGGACATTCCAATGCATTTTCCAGAAGCCTTTCTCAGCATTTTCTACAGCATACATGTCCGCATTTGGCTGCCATTGGCTCTGCAAACCTCCCATAGCAAATATTGCACATCTCATCTTCGGGTATATCTTCTATAGGATCAGCAGCATTATTCGCTAATGCGATAGCCTTTCGATTAGCTAACAAAACTCTTCGAGAGCCTTTATTTAAGCTTGCTAGTGAGATTTCTTCTTCTTTCGCTTCTTCTTCTGCAGGCTTTTCCTCAATTTCAATTATCACTTGCAATCCTGCATATGTCAGAGCTCGTTTATAGTCTGTTTGTGTTCTTACAGGCATTTTAGAGCCTGCAGAATTTAAAATAGAAAATAATAAGTTGCCTCCTGAGATCCCGAAGCTTTTTTTGACTGTTTTCTTCAGCTCTGCTAAAGAAGTTGGGATGTTTCGAATCGGTAATGTTTCTTTATTGAATTTTAATGTACAATCTATTGATTCCATATTATAATTCTAGTTGCTAGTTAATTTAATCCATCCTAGCCTTCAATGTTCTTGCAGTAATACCAGCAGGAGTAATGATATAAACCACAGCACCCCACCCTGAAAGTGCATCTCTGTCTAGTGCTGACAATAAACATTGAGAAGCTACCTCAAAAAGTTCTTCTGCTTCTAAATCAGGCTTAACAAAGCTTTCACAAGCACCCAACATCAGCTCGCTCGCAGTTCCAATACAAAAGAAGTTATCTCCATCAGTCATACACCCAATAGAATCACTCGTTGATATGTAAGGCTCGTTATTCTCGTCTAGCCCAGCTACCAAAGGCTCTATGAAATATGGGCCAAATCTTCTGCCATAAAGCATATTGGAGATCAGCCATGACAAAGTTTTGGGCTGAATTTGTCTGTTTTCTTTCAAAGCATAAAGATTAAGCTTGTATTTAAGATCTGCACCTATTGTCTGAACATCCCCTCCAAGGCCAATGAAGCCTGCTAAACATTTGTCGGTCATCTTGAAAACACGCTGGAAAGTGGTGCTGACAGTTTTATATTGAGCGCCAAGTCTTCGGTCCATTGCTATTGCGACACAGTTTTTGCCTTTAATTGCAAGGATTGAGCCACCGTGGAAATTGAAGATATTCGACTAAATAGACCTTACCATCTTGTTAAGTTTATAAGAAAATTATTTTGTTATGCTACAATAAATTGAAAATTGACTAAATTGTTATATTATCTATTAAAATCAGCTCAATATAAATTTAATGCCTACTTTTAGAAAAATAAAAATTGCTAATAAGAATTGTTAAATAAAAATAATTGACCCATTTACTTATACAGGACTTTTAAATCTGATTAGGTATCTCTTCATCACCTTCAAGCTGCTTTATCATAACTCCAGTAAACTCTTCAAAATCAATTTCGCCATCCCCATTCACATCAGCAGCTTTTAGCATTTTTGTAAAATCCCCATAATTATACTCATCCCCTCCAAGCCTCTTTCACAGCTCTTCTAATGAAATTTTCCCATTTCCGTCCATATCAAAAGCTTGGAACGCTTTATATAATTTTTCTTTATTTAAAGCAGTTTTCCAATCAGTAGCTGCAGTTAGGAACTCTGTATAACTTATTAAGCCGTTCTGGTCAATATCGCACTTTTGCATCAGCTCATTGGCGTTCATATTTTCAGTTTGACTAAACTTAGCTAGCCCATTAATAAGTTCTTCTTTAGACAGTGTTCCATCTTTATTGACATCCAGAGCTAAAAAAACTTCTCTTAAAACTCTTAGCTCTGTATTCGTCGCTATTTGTGACACTATAAAAGTCATCGTGGCTTTTTGTAGTTTATTGTGGACGTTGAATAATTTTAAATTAGATAAAGACTCACTGGCTAATGAGATGTCTGGTACTGTATTACTCATTCTTGTTTTTATTCATTCATGGTTTAAGACATCTGTGATTTTAGGACGATAAGTGGGAGATTTGTTAAGCATCCACCTTATCAATTCTTTGGCTTCCTTTGAAACGTTGCTTCAGACAGGTTTTTTGAAGGAAACTGGCTTGTTGCGAATTTTCTTATATAGTGATTTTTCGTCTTTGGCGAAAAATGGGGGCAGGCCAGATAGCATGATGTAGAGGATAATCCCGAGGCTTCATATATCGCATTGCATGTCATAGCTACCAGAAATTACCTCTGGAGCCATGTAATAGGAGGTTCCGATAATTTTTGAAAGTTTTGAGTGAGGCTTCAAAAAGTGAGAAGTTCCAAAGTCAATAAGCTTGAGCTTTGCATCAGGATTCTTATTTTCTAATAAAATATTTTCCGGCTTCAAATCTCTGTGTACAATTCCAGAAGCATGGCAATATTTCACAGCTGAAACTATATCGAACATATATCTTGCAGCCTGGTTTTCTGAAAAAGACCTGCTTTTCCTTATTTTATTAAATAGCTCACTACCAGTGCACAGCTCCATAACAATATTCAAATATAAGTCATCTTGATACACCTCGAAAACTTTCACAATATTAGGATGATCTAATTTCTTCAGTATGTTCACTTCTTCTATTAATTTTTCAATATTTGTAGACTTAGAAGACTCTAAAAGAATTGTCTTTATTGCTCTCTCTTGGTTGGTTGTTTTATTCTTGCCCAGTTTTACTTCGCCAAACCCGCCTTGCCCTAGTATTGACAATAGGTCATAATCTTCAGTAATTTTTTTATGAATCAGCACAACAAAATTGCTTTGTTTTATAACGTATTCCTTCCTCGTTTTCCGCTTAACGAGAGCAGTTGATAGTTTTTTATTTGAATTTGACTTTGACTTTGTAGAGCAACAGCCCATTTTGCCCAATAAAAATAATATATTAATATGGATAATGAATACAGTAATAACTAAGAATTATTAGCCATGGCAACCTCAAAATTTATTATATACGATTTGGTTCGTTTTCTTCTTTTTCTGAAAGTTTATTGAGCATAAGTTCAGCAAATTCATCAAAATCGATTTCTCCGTCTCCATTGATGTCTGCTTCTTTTAGAATTTTGATAAAATCATAATGGTTTCTTTCGTTTCCTCCTAAAGATTCTTTTAAGTCGTCCAGAGATATTTTTCCATTGCAGTCATTGTCATAAATTTTAAAAACACCATAAAGCTTTTCTTTATTTAAATTTTTTCTCCAATCCATTGCTGCAGTCAAAAACTCTGTGTATTCTATATACCCATTATTGTCCAAGTCACACTTCGCCATTAATTCGTGAAGGTCCATCTTTATAACCTGATGGACTTTTTTAAACCCTTTTTTCAGCTCTTCTTCGCTTAGTTTTCCATCTCCATTTTCATCAAGTGACTGAAATATCGACCGAAGCTGGGCTATTTCAGCGTTGGTTGATAAGTGTGATACTATAAACGTCAAAGTCGCTTTTTGGAGCTTATTGCTGATATTAAAAGCTGCTAAGTTTATTAAGGAGCGGGATATAGTAGGACTGTCTTCGGCGGTATTTTGGGATTTTTGCTTTATCCAGTCATGCTCTAAAATTTCGTCAATATTAGGCCGCTTTAAAGGTTTTTTATTTAGCATCCATTTTATAAGATCTTTGGCTTCTTTCGAGATGTTATCCCAAGCTGGATCTTTGAAAGAAATAGACTTATTTTGAATTTTGTCATATAGAGATTGCTCTGATTTAGCTTTGTACGGGACTAAGCCAGAGAGCATTATATATAAAAGGATGCCTAAACTTCAGATATCGCATTTATTGTCATAGCTGCCAGAAATTACTTCAGGAGCTGTGAAATAAGAAGTCCCAGTGAACTTTGTTAATTTTTCGTTTGGCTTTATAAACTGTGACTGTTTAAATCCAACTAACTTTAGTTTTGCATCTGGGCTATCATTTTCAAATAAAATATTTTCAGGCCTTAAATCCCCATGGACAATTCCGACTGAATGGCAATGATTAACAGCTGATAATATTTCTCTCATAAACTTGGCAGCTTGAATTTCAGAAAAATACACCATTTGGCCCATTCTTTCAAAAAATTCTCCTCCTGAGCAAAGTTCTGTGACTATATGTAGATACAGTTGATCATGATAAACCTCATATACTTTAATTATATTTGGGTGGTCTAGTTTTTTCAATATTTCGACCTCTTCTAATAAGTTATCAATATCGTGGGTATCTTTGGTTCTAAGAAGAATAGACTTTACAGCTCTTTGCGTGCCAGTTTTTTTTTCTGTTCCTAATCTCACTTCATACAATCCACCATCCCACAGTGTTTTGCCAAGCTCATAGTCTTTTGTGATTTTTTCTTCATGAAATTTAACAAAATCTTTAGGTTTTATACTGATCTCTCCTTTGGATTTTCGTCTTAGTCGTGTATTTTCTGTTTTTTTGACGTCTTCTTTATTACTGCTAGTACAACAGCCCATATTTTAAATATTAATCAATGATTAAATTGCTAAGCTAAATTAGTGAATTGTTTAAATCTAAAAAGGCATAAATTTAATTTTGTTTTATAAAAAAATACTTTTCCATTTCCCGAATTTTTTAATATTAATAGGATCTGTTTATTGCTAATAGTAACTCTAAATGGTGTCTGAAGGAGAAAATTGAACTATTCCTTCGCTTCAACAAATTTGTTACGAAATTTTGGCTGAGTTTTCAGGTTACTTATGTGAAGTTGACCCTATTTCAGATGAAGGAGTTTTATCGATTTGTGCTAAATCAAGTCCATTCGGACTTATAAATATTGAAGAATTATTATCTCAAGGGGAGGTTGACCGATATATAGACACAAATGAGTGCTGGGAAAAGCTATACAAAGAAAAGCTTCGTCAAGATCCCAAATATTTAATCCCTGAAAGGGAAATCTTGAGAGGGGAAGATTATTATAGGCAGGCATATTTGGCATCTTATCTAAAAAATGAACTCGAAAATAGGACACTAGATGACGAAGATCTAGAGAGGTTTATTACCATGTGCTCAGGAAATCTTAAATTAGTTGTCATAGGAAGATTCAGTGGAATTAGCTTAGAATATTTATTAAGTTTATTCCCAAAGGCCCTTCATTTAAGCCTGAAAGATAGCAAAGTCGGCCCACAAGCGGGAGGAATTATAAGAAATTATATAGAAAACAATAAATATTTACAAACTTTGAATTTAAAAAGTTGTGAACTAGGAAATCTTGGGGCTGGGGAAATTGCACAAGCTATAGCGAAAACAAGGTCATTGAGAAGCCTTGAAATGACATTTAACGACATTTCGCTTGATGGGGTCAGAACTCTATGTGAAGCAATCTTAGTTAATAGTTCGCTTGGGATTGTTGATTTATCACGAAATATTTGGGGACCGAGAGAGCTGAAACCAGCTTCTAATTTAGCGAAACAGATGAAGCAAGCCAAGAACATCATAATTAAAATTGTATAAAACGCAATTAACATGGAAAAAGAATTTTGTCTAATAAAATATTGATCTAATGGTAGAGCCAGATCCGCAGTTCAAATTAGTTATACTTGGAAATTCAAATGTCGGCAAAACTTGTATCGTTCATAGATTTGCTAATGAATCTTTCTTAGAAGGATCTACCCCTACTATAGGTGCAAATTTTTTAACAAAACAAATGACGCTATCAGATGGCAAAAGAATAAAACTCGAAGTTTGGGATACCGCAGGACAAGAAAGATATAAAAGTCTTACACCTATGTATTACAAAGGTTCTTCAGCAGCTCTTATAGTTTATGATATAACTCAGCCATCTACTTTAGAAGGAGCCAAGGATTGAATCAAAGAATTAAAAAACCATGGGCCAGCAAATATTATAGTAGGGCTAGTAGGAAACAAATTAGATTTAAACAGAAATGTGTCGAAAGAAACTGGAATGGATGCGGCACAAAGGAATACGTCATTATTTTTTGAGGTCTCTGCAAAAACTGGTGAAAATATTAGTGAAATGTTTCAAGAAATTGCTAACAGGCTGCCTAAAGATCCACCAAGGAAAAGGCAAGGACTCACCCCAGGAGAAGCGAAAAAAGAAACATCATCATGCTGCTAATTAAAAATGAAGGAAGATAAATATTAAAGTAATTTCTACAGACAATTAAAATTTAAACACATAAAATTTATTGAGCCTATATTTTCACAATAATAACAATAATTAAATAAATAAAATAATTATCTTTTTAGCTTTTTCCAAAAACAATAAATTATATTTAATATGTAATTTAATGAGATTTTGTTAGATCAAATATAATTAAATTAAATATATACTATAAGAATCGCTTTTGGGCCCAGCTTGTGATTTTAGGTACTTCAATCCACCTACTTTCATAAGATTTGCATGCAAGAACAGTCACAATTAGCTGCGGATTCGAGCTTGTTGTTCTTACACATAAGCATGGCCCAGCCTTAATTGTATGCCCTGTTTTTATGCCATCAAATCCCTTGCCTAATAATTTATTTGTAGTTTTCCAAGTAACTCCTCTATCTCCATTCGGATTTTCAATTATGCAACTATAGCTTTTCGTATTTACAATAGAGCAAAAAAATTGATTTTTCAATGAAAACGCAGCTAATTTACAAACATCTCTTACCGTAGAAAAATTTGGTTTAATAGACAAGCCATGCGGATTTTTAAAAATAGTGTTTTCCAAATTGAGCTCATTGGCAAACTCATTCATCCCTTTAACAAATTGCAATATTGGATTTCCTTCTTTTTTAAATCCTCCAAAATACTCTGCTAAAGCAACAGCAGCGTCATTCCCTGAAGGCAGCATCATAGCGAAAAATAAGTCTTTTAGCATGATTTCATCTTTTTCTCTTAAATTTGCTGATGTTCCTATTATATTTGCGGCCTTTTTACTAATGGTGATTTTATTAGAGTAACTTATATCAAGTTCTCCAGCAAGTTTTATGCTGTAAATACAAGTCATTATTTTTGTAAGGCTGGCGATTTCTCTTTTTTCGTCAAATTTAGAACCGTATAGCATTTCGTTGGTTTGCGGATTGAAAATCCCTCAGGCTTTTGCAGATATATAAGGTGGGATTAGGTGAAGAGGTTTTGGGGTTGAGTCTGTTGGAGAATTTTGCAATATATTTGGAAGGCACTTTTTGGGGCTCGGGGTGAGTGCTCGGTATGATCGTGGAATTGCTCGCTGCTTTGAGCTATTAAGGGCAGAAGGGAGAATTGGAAAATTTAATTTGGCTTCCATATTCGCCTAATTCACTGAAAGTCTATATTGAGATAATTGCAGAGGTATTATGATTTCAAATTGTATTATTTAAAGAATAGCGATATGTAAGAATAATCTTAACTTATAATGCTATTTAATAAAAAAAGCAAAATTCTGTTTAGAAGAGGCATAATTTATGTCTGTTATAATTTTTATACAAACTTAATTTTAAATCTCAAAACTCTAATATTAAATAATTTCTTAATAGCAATTGCAATTTAAAACTTATATCTAGCAAGCTAATAAAAAGTAAATAAATTATATAGAAGTAAATAATTTTTAGTTCACTCTAACGCTATATCAATTTGATTAAAAACCCATCGCATAACTGATGAGGAAAATTTTTATTCGCTAACAAAAAATATTCAAAAAAGATCTTTATATCTATACCCGATAAGGATAATTCATTCTAATTTTTCCATCCCAGAATCATGACACTCAACAATCCTTACAAATTTAATTAATTTTCATAATAAAAAAATTAAGCATCAGTAATTGTAAATCAAGAGCCATTTGCATATAGCCATCTTAAGACCAGGATATAAGAAAAAACCTTATTTAAGGCCAAATTTTCTTTTGGCACAAACATTCAGATTTTTCATTGCTGAGTTAAAACCGCGTTATAAACTAACAAAAATTTTCTAAAAAGAGACAAATCTAAAATAAGAAGTAATGTTAAAACAATACCCCCTGCAGAAAGCAGGAAACTGCACTACTCAGTAGAACGTAAAAGATGCAGCATTACAGGAAGTTTAATGTCAGTTGGACAAATTTTCCTACTGTTATCAACAAGAGGCAAGACTGGCAATGTGCCTGGCATTGTTTGAATATTTATATTAAGATTAGATGTATCTTTAATGTGTTGTGAAAGTAAAAATGATCCTACTGAGTTTATTTGTGCATTATTCGGCCTTATTTCTATATTATTTGAGATCGCTAATTCCTCTTTTTGATTTGTTTTGTTATTTAGTGTACCAATCTTCAGGTGCTCTGAATTTATATGTCTAGCCAAGGTGTACTTTGTTTTATAAACCTTGTTGCAGAACTCGTAGTAGCAGTTGAATACTTTATCTTCCATTGTTTTTATTTATTATCAATTTACTTCAAGTAGGAAATATGGCTTAATTAAAGTTACAGCCTATTATTTTATTAAAAGAAAGCAAAATATCTTTTTCGAGTGAAACTTCATTATTAGTGGATTATTTTTGTAAATAATTAAAAATGGGTTACCAGTACTGAACAAATTTCGCTTTTTTCAAACTTTTTCAAAAATTTAGATTTCGAGTCGATACATTTGGTCAAGTTTAAAAACCCTCACATTATAGCAAGCTATCAAGCCTTTATAAGAGATATTGCACGATTTTAAGTTTTTACACTGTTATAATACAATTTATAGTAGGCTTGCTGGTATATTAAACACTAAAGAACAGCGATTTATCCGCTTAAGGGAAGATAACATCTGATAGTTGTTTTAATTCAATAAAATTTCTAGAAATTGTCGAAATGGAAAATGATCAATGATAAAATGTAAGACTTGTTTTGAAATCTTAAAATTTATAAAAAATTGTCAGTGATGAGCAATCCTGCATAATGGGACAAAGTTTTTTTTTATTCAAAAATTTGCCATGGGTTGGATTAGCCTCCCCTATTTCAGTTGATTATGCTGACTCGAACGGCATTTTTTTCAGCAAAATCTGGCTCAGTCTGGGTCTAAAATGGGAAGTCTTAGTGGCTCTGCCCCTTAGGAGTAAGTAGTTGAGACTTCTCTTTGAAACTTACTTGGAAAAAAAGAAGATAGGCTATACAGAGAGCAATTAAGCTTAGGGGAATCAGTCTGCTCAGTTAAAAGGTTTTCTTTAGAGGAGTTATCTAGTCGTTTAAGAGGATTTGATTGAGCAGAAAATGGAGGTTCTTGTCATAATTATCTATAATCCAGAATTAGGAGGAATACTACCGATAAACTGAGCGTTTCGGCCCAAAAAAGTGGACTTAAGGGATCCTATCCCACTACTAACGCTGTTAAACGCAAGATGCATAGAAGTGGACCTTAAATCGAAGCGTAAATTTAATATGATCTAATCATAGTTGAAATTTTAATTTTTTTGAATTAATATAACTTGGGGCTATTTATTAGAACGTAGTCAAAGAATAAGACAAAGATTATAAAAGAAATTTGAAAAGATTTTTATATATATTTTTTTAAAGGATAGAGGTGAGATGTGCTGTATTTAGAAATTTTTGACAAAATTTGCAATAATTTAAATATTAATTTTAGATATTGATATAACTTATACGACTTGCTATTTTTACTTTCTATAGATTTTTTTCATAATTTCTAACTTATTAATTACTATAATTATTGCATATATATAATTATGACATAATTGCTTATATATAGATGGATTGATGCTAACTTCCTAATAATTTCATATAATTTGAAATCAAGTCATTTCTACACCTTATGTTGATTATACAAAATATACATTTTAAAATGAATTTTATATTCAAGTCTAACAGATAAAGTCTCAAAGCTATTTGAGTGCAAAAATTCTATTAACTTCTACAATATAGAGCAAATTATTGATTTTTCCTCATGTAATTTTTTTTCCTTTGCAAAGCTTTATGTTATCACAAGATAAACCTATTTTATACAGAAATATTTTTTTGCATCAAAAGTTATTTTAGAAGCAAGGACAGTAATTATTAGAAGAATTTTAAAAATTAGATTGGAAATTATTACATATGAAAAACGAGCAATTCAAGAAAAAGAATTGTAAAATTCTCCTGGAAATTTTAATTTATACATCATTTATAATTAGCGGGGACAATCCGCTTGAGATATTGGTTTTATTTATTTGTTATTCGAGCTTGAGCATTTAATTATAACTAAAATAGAAATAGGGTTTTATTTAATTTTATCGCTATTATTCTAATAATCATACTATTTTGATATTATATTAATATAAATTATAATATTAACTTTGGATAAAAAATTAGAGCAGGTTCCTCATTTACGCTGTGTGAATCTATGAAGGAGAAATATTGTACTTATGCTTTAATATTTTCATATTTTATCAAGAAAATTTTGGTGCTCATACCATTGTAGGATCACAAATCTTTGCTTTTATCATTACTACTATAATGCTCATTCATATAAATGAATACTGAAAATTTTCAAATGCCTTATAAAATCCCTTTTAGACTGTTATAAAATGAGCAAAGCTGATAAAACCCTAATCATTTCAAAAAATAATTAAAATTATATTTTTAAAGAAGACAAGAAAACCATGGACCTAATTAAGTAAAGTGATAAAAATAGCTCATTTCAAAATTTTCCTACAAAAATTGCTTCTATCATTAAAGATTAGTCTTTAGCAGTAGCTTATTAATTTTTAATGAACTTTTTGGAAGTGCGCTTATTTTACTTATGTAGTTTTATATTCAAATTAACTTTAAAGTAAACTTCAGAATTTGATTGGCAGTTGAGATTCATTAGCTTTTAAGCATGAAATAATATCTTATTATCATTTTTAAAAACCTGAGATTTATACCATATTGCCTGTATCAATTGTAGTAATAATTCCATTATTTAAAGAAATGGGAAATTATCTCATAGTAAATTCTCAAAGATCATCAATTTCCAACTTCTTATCAAAGCCAATAGATTTTTCCATGCAAGTTCTCACAAAATGTAAAATCTATGCAGGAGTTCTTTCAGATATTCTGCTATTATACAAAAGATACATCCTCTATCATTCAGGAAAAGGTTTCCATCTATCAAGAGCAGAGTTCAAAAGACTAGCCAAAGTTTCGCCAATTGCTGGCATGGAAGATGTGGTGTTTACTTATTTTCGGATTCCAGGACACATAGAAATAAACATCTTGGAAATATTCGCCTCTGTAATTGTATATGGAAATTTGGATTTTAATGAAAAAATAAAGCTCACAATGTATATTTTTGACCTTGATGGTAATAAATATCTGACTAGAGACGAAGTTTATTACTTGTGTGAAGGATTTATAAGAGGGATTGGGAGTATGACAAGAGGTCCAACCATTGAAGACTCAAGTATTGAAGTCCTTGCTGATACTTGTTTTGCAATTTTAAAGAAAACTGTAAATATGAAAATCTGTGGAGAAGAGTAAAACTTATTTAGCTTAAAAACAATTGTTATTATAAATGAAACATTATACAATTTATTACACAAATATATTAAAATACAAGAAAAAACATCATTCATGACAGAAGAGACCCCTCGAGCCAAGACACCTTTAAAATTTAGAGGAAGAGGCAGGGGTCAAACTATCTCGATAACTTGTGATCTCGAAAATAGATCACTCAGCAGCCATAAAAAAAGAGACACTTCTACAGCTCTCTCTGCTAGAAGATCTTCTTTCCGAAAAAAACGAACAAATAATTTCAGCGTCACTGTTGGAAAACAGTTTATTTCAAGGTTTGAAGTCAACAGATTTTATGAAATTTTCCAAACAGTTGCAAATATAAAAGGTTTTGCCACAGCAATCTCTATACATAAAGCATTGTTGCAGAACAAGGACCTTGCGTTTGAAGCTAAGTCAATTCCTCAAGATGGCCAATTCCTTAACTTTACACAGGTGTTGGCGATGGTTTATAGAAATGCGTCAATTTCAGAAGTCAAAAGACTTGTAAGGTTTATTAACCGTAAGAACTATTTAGCTGAGTTAGAGCCTGAGACACCAATTTTATCTAATAAAAAAAGACTCTCCTTTAGCAGTATTAAATTTTACCCACAGTTATTTGAGACATTTGAAAAAGATAGAGAAGGATATATACAGTTTAAAGCGCTTAAAAATAAACTTGGAGGCGATTTTCATGAAGAAAACCTCAGATATCTATTCGAACAATATAGAGTTCCTAATAAAGGAATCGATCTACATGGATTTATTAGGATGTTTACTCCAAATAGTACACATATCGGGCAAGGTTCTCTTAATAAGCTTTCTGCTTAGAATAAGAATATAAAATATCGAATAATATTTAAGTATTTTTATAAAAGGTTATTTATTTTGAATTACTTGACTTGGACAAGGTTGCCTGGCCATGAGGTCAAAACCCAAGTTGAGTGCTATATTTTAATTACTCTAGGTGGGTGCTAAGTTCGGCAACGTCGGAGATTGGAAATGGAGGCGGTTAGCCATACCAACAAATGACTTTAGACCTTTAACTCCACCGAGAAGCTGGGGTTTTGTTCAAACTTAGGACGGTTACGTTTTGCAACCCTGCAGGACATCAGCTTATAAAGCAGGAACTTAAAAGCATACTAATCTTAATTCCTTATTTAGATAATAATGGCTAAAGAATGAACTTTAGAAAACTAGAGAAAATTTTGCTCTTTTATTATAGCCCATCGACTGAATAGCATCTTTTCAAAAATATTACATACCTAAACTTTAAGGCTTTCCAAAAATATTCATCAAAAATAATAAGATAAGCATGGAGAAATAATTGTGCTGCTATAATTAACAGAGTAATAGGCATTATTTTAAGTTCTTAATAAATTTATAAAGAAAACTTTTATAAATTTATTAATTCTATAGTAATTTCTGGATAAAATAACTAAATTACTTAGTAAATATATGTATAAAAGAACAGTTACGCGCTATTATTCTAAATGCTTCTATTTATTATGACAATAAAGTGGGCTTTAAATAGAGCTTAAATTATAAATCTCCTAAGATTTGTCAAGCATCACCTAATGTAAGGAGAAAAAATTTTTAAATCTTAATCTATATTAAGGTGAAACAATACAAATATGATGAAATTGAATCTTTATTTAATAACTCTTGAAAATCAAATATTTCAAGGCAAAACTTTTCATTTGATTAGCAAATTGCAAGCAAAGTGTATTTTGCTGCCTGGCAATAAAATAAATAAAATCATCTCTTAGCATGATATAGAAAAGAAATTTTTGCATTATAGCTATTCTCTTATATAATATTAGAAGTATTTAATGCTCAAACTTTGTGTTTGTAATCAAAATAAGAAGCTAAAAAAAATAATATAAAGTGGCGAAAAAATTGATGTTGTATACAAAAAAGCTGACAAATGACTTCATCAACTGTTTCTTAAAGATTTTATTTCCATCCAATATACCCCAGCTTCATCCATTGATATTTTGATATGCATATTTGCCCTTGTAACATTTTTCAATATTTTTCTATCATTTTGTGTTGCTTTTATTCATTTTCTATCTTCAACATAATTAATAAAATGGCATTTGGGAGATTTGAAAAGTGGCAAGCTTTGATATTCTTTTTGACATTTTTATGTATGGCATCAAGACATGTTTGCTTAGAAAGCTACTATATAGTGAAGCCGGAAGTTCACGACTCTATGGGATTTTCAACAACATGGCTAGGAGCTATGGATGCAACTTACCTGTTCTTTTATGCTATGGGGAACTTTTTATGTGGGAGTCTAGGAGACAATATACCACTTAAATATGTAATTTCTGGTGGAATGTCACTAACTTCCCTCGGCTATGCAGTGATATCGATGCTTGGATATGTAGAGGCAAAATATCCATTTTTATTTATTGTCATCTTCGCCTTTGTAGGCGTTTTTCAGTCAGCAGTATGGCCTGGGACTGTTGCAGTCATGGGGAATTGGTTCTCTAAAACACATCGAGGCAAAGTTATAGGTATATGGAGCTCCGGCGGGTTTGTTGGAGATATCCTTGGAGCCCAGCTCGGCTCATTATTAGTTTCCCAAGCGGGATTCGCATGGGAATCAGTTGTAATATCAGCCGCGATAATTTTATTGTGTGTTGCAATATTATTTTATTTTGTATCAAAAGAAAAGCCAGGTCCTGAATTTGAGCAAGGAGAAAAATCATATCAACTTGTAGAGACTGGAGAAGAGTTGCACGAAGATGGTCCTAAAAAGAAAAAAGGCATTTCTTTTTGGAAAGCCTGGAGACTTCCAGGAGTCTTAGTTTACTCTTTTACTTATGCATGTGTCAAGATGCTCAATTATTCAATGATTATGTGGCTGCCTTACTTTTTAGATAAGCATATTGATGTCAGCAAAAGCTTGATCGGGACCATGGCGAATTTCTATGACTTAGGAGCTCTTATAGGAGGGTTTGGAATGGGATGGATTACGGATAAACTTGGAATCAGGGCACCGTTTGTGAGTCTTATGCTATTTTTAGCATTACCTACATTAGGCATTATTCATCTTATGACTCCAGGGCTTTGGTGGATGTTTTTTATAATAAATATATTACTTGGGTGTTTTATAGGAGGAGCTGATATATTAGTTGCTGGGGTTATCTCTACTGATTTAGGCAAAAATGAGCAAATTAAGAATGAAGAAGCTTTGGCTACAGTAACAGGGATTATAGATGGAACTGGAGGTGCTGGAGCTAGTCTTGGGCAAGTCATCATTGGGGTTCTAGCTCTTTGGAGCTGGGATTTGGTATTTGGATTTATGTTTTGTATTGGATTTTTAGGATTAGCCCTTCTAGCCAAGTATTCTATACGAGATGTAAAATTTTATATGCAGCAAAAAAAGCTTGGAACGAAAATTGCAAATGGAGTTTCATAGTTTCTCACTCTATTAAAATTATAATAAATCTTCATGAATCTTATTATTTCTTGAAGTAATTGTCTTTCTAGCTCTCTAAATTTTATGTAAAAACCTAGTTACAGAATTATATAAAAACTCTTATCATAATTCTTATATAGTTGCATAATAAAATTGTTTAAGGTTTGGGCTATATTTTATTCACTAAATTGCATTTTTCTTCTGAATAAGGAATAAAATAGGTTTAATATACAATCTTAATAATTATAAATTGTATTATTAAGGACAGAAAATTGTTCTTTATATTTATGAAGAAGAATCTCTTTGACATAGTAAATAGTTAAACCAAAAAATATCTTAATTAAGAGATGGTATAAAGTGGAAATAAATTATTCTGCTAGATGAGACTTTCACATACTCAATTAACTAAAAACAGTTTTATTTTTTCGGGTTTTAGCCCTATCTGCTACGGCTTAGGTTAATTATAAGATTTGAATAAGCAAAACTCCTCTTGAAATAAACTTATTTATTCTTTTTACTTTTAATTATTTGTATTTTCAAAATAATTACTACAAATGGCATTTGGAAGTTTTGAAAAGTGACAAGTTCTGACATTCATTTTGACTTTTCTATGTATGTCATCAAGGCATATCTGCTTAGAAAGTTACTTTATAGTGAAGCCGGAAGTTCACAACTCTATGGGATTTTCAACAACGTGACTGGGAGCTATGGATGCTACCTATTTGTTTTTTTACGCACTTGGAAATTTTGTATGCGGGTCACTAGGGGATAACATACCACTTAAATATGTAATTTCGGGAGGAATGGTCCTGACATCCTTCGGCTACGCATTGATATCAATGCTCGGATATGTTGATGCAAAATTCCCATGGCTATTTATCATAATTTTTGGCTTTGTTGGAGTTTTTCAGTCAACAGTATGGCCTGGGACAGTAGCAGTCATGGGGAATTGGTTCTCTAAAACACACCGAGGCAAAATCATAGGCTCATGGAGCTCTAATGCATTTGTTGGAGATATTCTTGGAGCTCAGCTTGGCTCCTTATTACTTTCCCAAGCAGGCTTTGCATGGGAATCAGTTGTGCTATCAGCCTCAATAATCTTGCTCTGCGTTGCAGTATTATTCTATTTTGTTTCAAAAGAAAGACCAGGCCCTGAATTTGAAGAGGTGAAAAAATCAATCCAATTAGTTGAGCCTGGAGAAGAAATGTTTGATGAAGCACCTAAGAAGAAAAAAGGTATTTCTTTTTGGAAAGCCTGAAAACTTCCAGGAGTAACAGTTTATGCTATGACTTATGGATGCGTGAAACTACTTAATTATTCAATGATTATGTGGTTGCCTTACTTTTTAGACAAGCATATTGATGTAAGCACAAGTTTAATCGGGACCATGGCGAATTTTTATGACTTAGGAGCACTCTTTGGAGGGTTTGGGATTGGCTGGGTTACTGACAAACTTGGGATCAGAGCTCCTTTTGTATGCACTATGCTGTTTTTAGCACTGCCTACTCTAGGTATTATTCAACTGATGACTCCTGGATTGTGGTGGATGTTTTTTATAATAAATATCTTCCTTGGATTTTTTATTGGAGGATCTGATATATTGATCTCAGGGGTTATCTCTACAGATTTAGGCAAAAATGAGCAAATTAAGAATGAAGAAGCTTTGGCTACAGTAACAGGGATTATAGATGGAACTGGAGGTGCTGGAGCTAGTCTTGGGCAAGTCATCATTGGAGTTCTAGCTCTTTGGAGCTGGGATTTGGTATTTGGATTTATGTTTTGTGTTGGGGTTTTAGCAGTAACCCTTTTAATCAAGTACTCTATACGAGATGTTAAACTTTATATGCACCAAAAAAAACTTGGAGTAAAACTTGCAAGTGGAGTTGAATAAATTCTCACTTTAATAGAATTTCAATAAAAATTAATAATATTTTTCCTTTGCATAGTGGTTGACCATAATCTTAATGCATACTAAAGTTCCAATAAATTCTAGAAATTTAGTTAGTCGATAAAAACTTTATTATATTTTCAAGTTATTTTATAGAAGCAGAATTTTAAAGTCTTCTGAGGTTAACTATTACTCTCCGATAAATATCAATATGAAATTTACTAATAAAATTATCGATGTTATCTGTGCCGATACATATGATGCTTTATTTTATTCTTATTCTCTTCTAATTCTTTAGCATCTAAAACCAATGATATTTTCGGCCTAAATCAATTAGTTTATCATAAATTAATATCAAATGCCTGTAAATTGGTTGCCATTCAAGCCACTCTTTGGGATCACACTTGGTGTCGGAATTGGCCTTGCTGGCTTGAGATACTTATTAAGAGAAAAACCAAAGATTCACGCTCACGAGACTTTTGTATCAAAGACATTACTACTTTCAATACTAAAAGAATTAAATAGAGAAATGACAGCATTAGCCATATCCCTAGCTACTACCGCCGTTCAGATTCGTGAAGTATTAAGTTCAAATTATTCAGAAAAAATAATTACTGAAATGATAGAGAAAAGCAGTAAGTTATAGTCAGCTTCTTTTTCAAAGCAAATGGAATCTATTGAAAAAAGAGTATACGAAAGATTCAACACTAATAAAAAGGTCGTTGAAAAAGCTTATAAAAAAGATTTTTATAATGACTCGTAAATTCTATGCAGTGATATCCAAGATATTTGCACTAAAACCAAAATTATGATTGATAATGCTTTTAAAGGGATTATTCCTATAATTGGAAATCCATTACCAGATTTTGTAACATCTGAATTTGTGTTAAGGATCATGAGGGAAATTTACAATAAAACGACAAAAACAACCCTGACCCTTATAAAAGAAGCCAAATTTAAAGGATTTTCTGTTAATTTTAACGATAAAAACTTTGTTAAAGTGACTCAAGAAATCGAGATTAGGACTGAATTAGATAAAAGAGAAATTTTTGAAAAATATAGACTGTTTCACTATGAAGATTCCCCAAGCTGTATTATTCATAATGCTATTAAAAAATATTCAAAGGAATCAAAAGAATTTAGGAGAGAGTTAAGTAAGATTGAAAATGCTTATCATAGCGTTATCCAACAAATAATGCATGATCAAGTATCCAGAGATGAAGAAATGAGAATTTTAAATAGGTAATTATTAGGTAAAAATTTTTTAAGTTAAATTTTAGCTTTAAAATAAGCAGGGTCTAAAAAAGAATGGCAATTATCCGCTTAGGCTTTCAATTTATCGCAAATTTATTCAATAAACAACATATATTATTTTTTTCTAAAACTAATACTTTTCTTGTAAATCGTCTCGTCTCTAAATGAAGATAAATCAGAAAGACTATTATTAGTGCCTTCTATATTTTTAGTGCTTATTTGCTTATTTTTCAACCTGAAACTAGAGTTGAGTTTGCCTGCTTTTCTATAGAGATTTTCCCAGTTTATCACTGATTGGTATTTGTTTTCATATTTCAAATAAATTTTTTCAAAAAATACCATAAAAGTCCCACCCATTTGAATTATCCCAAAAAATGCCCCAATTAAACTGCTTAAAAATATATATAAGGTTTGGTTATAAAATCTTGAAGTAACTAAAACCGTATTTCCTGTATCCAAATTTATATTTACTTGTAAGGCAGCATGAAAATGGAGTCTAAATATATTTTACTCTTCTACTATATAAGCAGACCCAGATACTGGAGAGCTAGGTAAAGAAACGTGGTAACCAGTTTTTTCCCTTGGCCATGAAGAAATTTCTGATTTAAATAGTGAAGGGGTCATTAAAAAAGTAAACTCTGAAGGTGTCGCTCCACGGAAAGCGAGTTTTTCATCATTAGTTTTTAGCAGAGAATAAATCGAGCTGTCTTCTCCAGGAATTGATGAAGAAGATTTGACTTGTATAGCAATGTAACTAGAATAGCTTGTCAACTCATAGAAGGCAGCATAAAGTTTTGCCCCAGTTTCCAAAATACAGCTTGAACACAAAAACGTTACTATACAGTTCTTTTCCACAAATTTGCATATTGGAGTATGAATATATCCTTTGATATTTGTAAATTTGTAAGTTAGATCGCTTTGGCAGACAGAATCTTCATAAGCACATATTCCTCCATAGTATAAAAATGATACTGTAATATTCACATCTCCAGGAAAACTACTATAGCTGTTTAATAATGTCACTAAGGGAGCCAGCGTTTTCGTTTCTGTTATGTTATCATTAATATAATTGGTGCATGAAATACCTATAAGCAATGCTGCAACTCCAGTAGAAATGATACTAAAAAATCCGCCAATTAAAGTCTTCTTTTTATATATAGGTTCGTTATCTGGAGTATCATGCATTGTGTCATATGAGTCAAAATTGTGGATATATTTGTGTAGAGGCTTATAGAAAATGATAATAATAACGACCATGCCTTCAATTGTCCAGAAGAACATTTCCATATTTGCAGTGTCTCTGTCTGCTTTATCAGCATCTGAAGAATAAAGATTAGGCTGAGAGCTACTATAAGAAGTTAGCGCAAGCTTTATTATTGGATTTTGACTTCCAATAGGGCAGTAATAGCTTGATGGGCACTTACTGCATACAGTTGAGCCAGCATCTGGAGCATATGTATCAAAATAGCACGGATAGCATTGCGATATATATTGAGATGCTTGAAATCTAGTAAATGTGCCTGCTGGACAAGGTAGGCAAGTTGTTAAATTGAATGAGGAATAATACCCTCCTGGGCAGAGACTACAGCTATTGCCATCTGCATATGTTCCTATATCGCATGGCCATGTGAAATTATCTGATGCGTCTGCATTAATTTTCATTAAGGAATTTTTCACTTTTATTGTCTGGGCAAGCCCATTTATGGAATCTCCGCCGCCAAACATGTAGATAGAATTTCCGAAATATAAAATACTCGTGGCATATGTTGGACTTTCAAGGTTTCCAATAAGCGTGTATTCAGAATTTTCATTAATATTCATCATAATGATATAGCCAAAAGCTGGCAAGAATCATTGTTCGCCTCCGATAAAAAATAGATATTTATCAACACTAGCAGCACCTGATCTTGCTACAGAATACCATGAATATTGATTTTCTACCAAAGTCTCTCATTTTTTCAAGGTAAAATTAAATCTATAAACTGCAGAATTTGGAGTTCCACTCGCATCTTCTCCTGCAACCACATAAAAATACAGTGTCGAATCAATGATCCTTGTGAAGCATTTGCATTGGACTAGTGATGGTGAAATTCCACTACTCCCATCATCGATCTGAATAAAAATATTCAAGTTTATGTCATAAATCCACAGATCGCTCAAAACTCCTGAAGAAGACTGCCCACCAAACAGAATCCCATAAAACCCCCCAAAAGCGATGCAAGCCCCTGCTCTTGCCATAGGTCTGTCACTATTGCTCAAAGCTACAAGCTGCCAAGAATTAGAAAAATCAGAATATGAGTAAAAGTCGTTAAGGAAGCCAGATACATCAATACCTCCAAAAAGAAGCACCAGATCTTGAATAGAGCAGCTGGCATGCATGTATCGTGCTGATGGGATATTTCCATTAGAATTAATTTTGCTTCAGGCTTGGGTTGTTGTATCGAACTTTCATAAATCATTTAACCTGATTAGGAATTACAGAGCTTGATCTTCATTGATCCCTCCGAATACTCATAGGGATTCATGAAGGACGTGAAAGGAATGATACATTCTCCCGCTCGGGGAAATCATGGGTGGGGAAAGCTGCTTTCATTCTAAAGGGAAATTTTGTAAATCAATTGAGACTAAGCTATTTGTAAGTAAATCATCAAAAGAAACGCCTCCGAAAGAATAAAAGATCGAATTTGCAAGTACCGCCGCCCCACATCCATTTGCTATTGACGAATTTACTGTATGGAGTTTTTCCCAAGAAGAGAGATCTGCAAGATTTATTCTTCATACATCAAGAACTGGTCAGCCTTTTGCTGCGCCATATCCTGGGAAAATATACAAATAATTATCATAAATATCAATTTCATGGCGAAATCTCCCTTCAGGTCTATCACCAGCAATATCGATTTTACTTCAACTTTCTGAGTTCAAATTATAAATATAAAGGTTTGTGTTCTCAGAATTACCGTTGAGCCTATTAATACCTCCTCATAAATATATTTTTTCTTGGTAATAGGTGATGTCTGCAGATTCACTTATGGGTGGATCAATCAAATGAATAGGCATTTTCTTCCAAGCCATAGTAGTTCCATTGAGCCTAAATATTTCTTACAAATAAAGTGAGTTATCAACTGTTGTGGTATTTAGGCCGCCAAATATTGCATAATATGGCAAACTTTTTCAAATGAAACTTGTATATGCCACATAACCTCTGGCACCTGGGTTATCTCCATTAATAGGCAGCTCTTGCCACTTGTTCTGCTCTGGATGATAGCTTCAAAAGTCATTTGCAGGGCCTGATGTAGTTCTTCCTCCATATAATAAAACTCTGTTATTGTCAGAATCATAAAACATGGAAGCTCCAGTTCTTGCGTCAGGCTTTGTTGATAAAGAAGGGGTAATAGATTTCCATTTCTTTTGGGATAAATCAAAAGAGTATAAGTCATTTAAGTAAGTTCCATCTGATAAGTATCCTCCAAAACAAACTAATCGATTTTGTGGTGGATCAAAAATTAGATTTCCAAATCCTCTTGAGAGTGGTGGAACACCAGTTGATGGGATTTCAGTTATTTTTAAGCAAAAAACTGAAAATTCAATAAAGAAAAGCAAAGAAAATTTCATATCACCTATAGTTAAATATTTTTTACAACATTAATAATTAGTTATATGCTAATTAAATTAATGATATCTTTTAAATTGGATACTATTCAAGATAGATAATACTCAATACTATCATTACTTTTATAGCGATTTGAAACAGAAATATAACCAAATTAATAATGGTAGACCCTGCCAACATATTAATCTTCACCGGAAAATCTGACTGCAAAAGTATCAAGCTAGCTATATCAAGAACTGAAAGAAATCAAAATTTTGACTTAAGCTTCAGCGTTTTCCCATCTCTTAACAGCAAATTGAGATCTATTAACCTTCTTACAATAGATGATCTCCACATCTCACTTTCCTACAGAAATAGACTTTTGATTAAAAAAGGGCTCATTGAGTACTTAATTGATATTTCCTTTTCCAAAGGCTACTGGGCTACCATCACAATTCACAATCAAGAAGACTCGTCAAACATTCTAATAAATGGATCTGTGCAAGGCGAAGACAATCTTTTTAAAGGTTCTCTTCTGCAAGCATCCTTTCAGTATTTGACAATCGGCTCTGACCGTTTTAGAGGATTAATAGCAGTCCCAAAATTTTCTCCTTACCCTTCATTTGATATTTTAGAGTACCACGAGTCTCTATCGTCTCGTCCATTTCACTCTTTAGAAGAGTTTCTTCACTGGAAAGCAACTGACAAAATGAACGCAAGCAGAATCCCTCTAAAAAAGCATTTGCCGACACATGAAAGGGAATTATGCGTTTGTCATGATATGGGAAGCAATTATAAAATTGACAAAAGGCAAAATTCGATGGAATGCGCCTTTAAATATTATCAATGGGCCAGAACCAGTATTTTTATATATTTTTCTCATTGTAGAGTAACTATTCCTCCACCTGGGTGGACTGAATGGGCTCATAGAAATGGGGCAAAATGTTTAGGAACTTTTATTACAGAATGGGATGAAGGGTCAAAAGAAACAACGATTCTACTCAGCAATCCTGAGCTATACGCAACAAAGCTGATAGATTTAATGGAATTTTATGGATTTGATGGATGGCTACTCAATTTTGAATGCGAAACTGACCGACCTCGCGATTTGCTGGATTTTGTTGGACTTTTAACTGCATTAGCCCATAGCAGGTTTGGCGATGATTCTTGCATCATGTGGTATGATAGCGTCATTCTGAACGGAAAAATTTCCTGAAAAAGCAAATTATGCCCAGAAAATATTGAATTCTTCAATAACTGTGATGCATTTTTCACTGATTATCATTGGAGGCCAGGAATGCCTCAAGAGTCAGTTAATATGGCCGGCTCAAGAAACTGAAAAGTCTACACTGGAACTGACGTATTTGGAAGAGGAACTTGGGGTGGAGGAATGTTCAATTCAAGAATTGGAGCCCAAGACTGCCCTAATACTTCTGTCGCGCTATTCGCTCCTGGATGGACTTATGAAAAATCAGGTGGAAATCGTGATGGATTTTTAAATTTAAATCAGCTGTTATGGTATCAATCTGTAGTCCCTATCATAGACAAATTTGGAGAAATTTATAAAGACAGGCCAAAGATATCCAAAAATGAAGCTTTATCAGGCTGAAAAGTTGAGGTTTTTAACAAAGCCTGAATCTCAATTCCAAATAAGAATTCACAATGGGAGATTACTGATGATTATGAATTTGTCTCAAGTTTTACGCCAACAAGAAGAATAGTTGAGGTAAATTTAGCCAAGTTTGGCCTCTTAAAAAATGAAGGGGTTACAGGAAAAGTTTTGGTGAAAGGGACTGGACCAAATGTGAATGACCCATTTTTGGTTACTTTGGAAGCTTTCGATAGCAATGGGAGGATAATTATGTCAGTAAGCTCAAATGAAAGGATTGCTAGTGACCAGTGAAAATTAATTTCACTAGAAATCCCCATTCCTAATGTTGCTGCTGTGAGGTGGATTGAGCAAGGACAAGATGCGGAATACTGGCAAGGTTATTATGGAGCCAGATTTAAAGAAACAAATGTGGTTGTAAAAGCAGCTGGAGGGTCTTTGCTGGACTGCTTTTATATAAAGAAGATCACAGAACCTATAAATACATGGTTTAACGAATGTCAAGGGCAAAAATTGTATTCTAAAGGGAAAGTTGTTTCAGAGAAGCCTTGGAACTCTGTAAGAGATGGAGATCAGCTTCCTGATTATTCCGTTCTTGTGGAAAATCCTTTCAATCAGCAAGTGGTTTATCATGGTACAAGCTCTCTTAAGCTTCAGCAGAGAAATATTGATCTTTTCCATATGAATTTACAGTTATCTTCTTTTTCTATCAAAATTTGTTATCAAGGTGATATAAAATTGATATTAAAAGACACAAATAATAGAACAATCTTGCATAGCAAAATTAATAAAGAAAAAGATAATGGATGAGATGTTGATGAATACTATTATAATGAGGTTTCTCAAGTAATAGGAATGATTTGCATTGAAAATAATGGTGATGGATATCTTGGCGGGCTTCATTTTGATATAAAACCATTTAATTTTCAAATAGAAATTAAAGAAAAAAGAGTTTTATGAAATGTTAAAAGCTTTGGAGGCGAGGATGTTTTTGATATAGAAATTGAGTTGGCTTGCGAGAATATTCCTGAATTAGTGAGACATTTTGACATTTATATTGATGAAATATGGAAAGGAAGAGGATATAGCAATTATATGGCTATTGGAGGAGTGTCTAATAGATCGAGAGTAGTGAAAATTGAAGCAGAAACACTGTCTGGACAAATTATTCAGGCTCTTGAATTTATTCTAAGAGATGAAGAATTTAGAGCTGCGAATCCATTTATTTCAAAAATTAATTAATAGATTCTTTATTTTCAGAAGTATCATTATTATAAAAAGTTCTAAAATATATCTTATCATTTATTATAAAATGTTAATTAATATTAGACTTATATAAAAATCAATATGTGTGAATGTCTTTAATTTATTGAATTGATATTGACTTATCGGCTATTCATTTATAATAAATGTGACAGTAACTATATATATTATATATATTAATAAATAGGAGTAGTCTAAAGGCAGTGTATATGGACCTCATTATGAGAATTAAATAGAGAAAAGCATTCTTTGAAGCAAATAGTAAAATTAATATATTAGCTAGGGTGTTAGGGTGTTAGGGTGTTAGGGTGTTAGGGTGTTAGGGTGTTAGGGTGTTAGGGTGTTAGGGTGTTAGGGTGTTAGGGTGTTAGGGTGTTAGGG
>CATKHK010000091.1:0-170261 GCA_949751835.1 Blepharisma japonicum | reverse complement strand
GCAGACCACTTACATGGAACGAGGGATTGTACGTACGAGAGTAAGCTTGTCTTACGATCTACTGAGATCCAGCCTCCTTCCTTCGATTTGTCACCCCCTGTATATTTAGTTCTGCTGGGGTATCAAACTTGTCTTTATGCTAGAAAATTAGAAGAAGATTTTAAGTAAAAATAGTTATTGCTTTGATTGAATTTATATTATGTGAATACAATTTTTATGTAAAATAATTATAAGTCATAAAATTAAATTAAATATATTATTATAATTTAATATCTTAATGCATTCATTTATATAAGTTTATTTTTCCTCGTCAAATTGTAACCTAATTAATATAAATTATTTTTAAAGCTATATAGGAAAAATTTGTATATTAAAAATAAATTATCATTAGCTCTTATATTCAATTTAGAAAAACTTAGATTTTTATAGATTAAAATGCATAAATTATAAATTTAATAATGCTTATGGACATAATAATATATATTTACTAAAATAAAACATTTTGTTAATAAAAAATTATAGCTTAGAGTTTGTTTATGGATTCTATAAGCAGCAAGCTTTGCTATTAGTTGAACTGGCAAATCAATTTATTGCAGCAAATTTGGCAATTGAAGAGTTGACTTGTTAGCTCTTAATGTCAAATGAAATTTGCTGGCTATGGAGATCTAATAGAATTAATAACAGTAACGATGATAGAGTAAAATTTTCAATTAAATAAGCTGAAAAAGCAAATAAATTTTATTTTAATTTTAATGTAATTTTATATAAAATAATACCTAAAATACCACATGAATATGCTTAACACTTTCCAATTTATAATAAAATGGAACCAATACCAGATTTTTCACCTGAAATATATGAAATTATTATGCCTATATTCGAATTTGATCAAAATGATCCAACATCTTACAATAATCCAACCGTAGTTGAATCTTTAATAGCTTTATTAAAGAAAAATCATCCTCCTTCTGTTTTGCCGTTTATTGGGAATATTATAGGGAAAGCTATAGCAAATTTTATATCACCTAAGCATTTAAAAATTCTTATTTCACTAATCTACTCAAACTCAACAATTCCTGAGCTTCAACAAGCTATTTTAAAGTCAATTTACCAAGGACTTAGCGCTTTTATTGACAAAGAGACAACTCTTACTGCTGTTGATGGGATGGAAAGATGGCTCAAACCACAAGCTAGCAGTTACTTTTACTTTAATGGCCAAGGAAATTTTGCTCAATGTTCAAGTCCTTCAATTATTTTTGCACTTAAAAATGAATTTAGCTTTTTCTCTTGGATTTTCCCAAGCCAAAATTGTGCAAACTCTTGTATAGTCGAGTTTTCTGAAGGAAATAATCAAAGATTTTCTATTTTTATTAAGAAAAATTTCTCAGTTGGTATTAAGCTGTCTAATTCAAAGACCATTTTTAAAGTCGAGTCTGAGAAGAAGCTTGAAATTAATCAATGGAATATGATTGGATTTTCAATAAGAAAAATTGGAGGTCCGAGAGGGAAAAAAGATGATCTTTTAATATTTGTAAACAATGATTATCCCTCTAACTTTATGAAGAAAAAGCGAGATATAATGTACCCAGATTTTGACATCAGCGTTATCACTATTGGAAATTCATCTGATCTTAATAATCCATTTCAAGGAAAAATTGCATCAATGTATATTTCTGATAAATATTTGCAGAATCATAGTTTTTTTTTGGAAAATTCAAGGACTAAGCTTTCAATTGAATATGGCCAAAATAATGATGCCAATAGTAAGCTGATCGCTAGAGATTTTTGGAGTTCTTTGGTTTTCCAATGAAATTCTTGACGCAGAGTTCCAATTACTTATTTTAAAAATTTTAATGCATGTGGAGTTCAATGGATTCATTCAAATAATATTTTGGATTCGCTTAATATAAATGGAGGATTAAAGCTGTGAATTCCTATGATTAAAAAATGCAATAACCAAGGGATAAACTGGATTATTAAAATAATTGGCTCTATTTCTCAAGTTTCTAATTATTTTGAAAGCCAAATTGTGTGGTTTAATAGTTTTATAGAGAATTTTTGTGTTGCTCTTGAAGAAAGCAATATAGATCCAAGTCAAGATTTTTTCAACTCTTGTGTAGATTTCATAAATAATCTAGAATGAAGTCGCCCAAATAAAGCCTCTCATAGCTTTCAATTTTATTATCAGCTTAAAGCTTTTAACTCCATTTTTCTAAGTAAAATTCTGTGGGTGAAACTGACGTCATCGACTTTAAGGGAATGATTAAAATTTTTATCAGAACAAATACCTTTGCATTTTACCTTTTCTATTAAAGAAATGGTAATACTTTTTAGCTTTCTAAATACAGTTGAATCAATTGTTTATAAAGAGCAAGATCCTATATTAGAAGAAGATTTTTATAATTTTGTACTTCATATGCTTTATAAAATGCTGATAAGAGAAAATAAGATATTCAATACAGAAGCATTTATAGGTGTTCTTATGAAAATGGCAGATAGTGATGGTCATACACTACTATTAGAAAAATTTCTCCAATATCTCTATAAAGTTTCTCTACCTATTGAGAAGTTTAATGAACTATATGTTGTTATGCTAAATCTTTTAGAAGATCATAGAGAAAACCAAAATATTCGTCAAAGTTTAATTAAAATTATGATTAAGCTAGTCCTAAAATCGATCCCAAACATACCAGAAATAACAAAAGTGAAATATATTATTCAAAATTTGTATTTAGATTTAGATAGATGCTTACATAATGAAATCAGTTTTGGAGTATACACCTCAATAATGCGGATTATAAATAAAGTCAAATACTTTTCCAATACAACAGTGATGATAGAAAATTTCAAAAGCTTTATTGACCTCATTACTTCCAGAATCCCTAAAACTGAAAATATTCAAGATAAGACAGAAATAATTGATAATTTGACTGGAAAAGTTAAAGAGTTTGTAGGGTTCGCATTAAGTCTCCATGATAGACCAAATTTCCCTCAATGGCTTATTGATACTCATGATGCAACTTTAGTTTACAACTTAGCCTTAAGTATTTTTTCTTTGATTAATTATCTTCCGAACTATAATCAGCTTAAAACTTATCTTTTTGGAGTTGCTGATAATTCAGGCTATGAGAAAGCATTGGATTTTTTTTTATTGCTTTTGCATAATATCAAAGACAAATTTAAAAATAATATACGGTGGTTTTTGGAGATATTAGGGGTTCTAGAAGATTTAGCTAATCCTGCTTTTATAGACACTCAGCCTATTTTATCTGGTAAATTTAGAATGATTTTGAGAGAAATTATTCAAATATCTAAAGAATTAAAGCTTCTTTCTTTAAACCAGCCAAATTTGCCCATTTTCAATTTCTTGATTTTAAACAACTTATTTAATGAAAGTCGCCAATTAAAGAAATATGACAAGAATGCTATGTATATACGGGACGGAGGAATTATTCGATTTATTTTGAAATTTATATTTGTAAGCTTGGACTTCGAACAAAATGATGAAACAATAGAAAATCTCGAATATTTAATTAAATTTTGAAACGAAAAGCATACAAGCAAATTACCTAAAAAGGAACTTTCAAAATGTGAAAGACTAACAAAGCTTTATACAAATTATCCTAAAGATTCAAATAATCTTTTCAGTGTAGATTTTTTGAAATTATATATTTTTACAGAAATTACTGAAATTATTTTTCAAAATAATACAATGAATTTATTGAACTTTTTGTCGAAATTTATATCACAGTTTAATATATGTAATCTACTTCTTGAGATGCTGAACTCTATAACTTCAGAAGATCTTGTGAATTTTCATAATCTTGAAATAAGCCTAGACAAGCATTTTCATGGCACTTCAAAATCTTACCATCTAATACATTTCAGAAACAAACTATCCAAAAATATTTTGGAAAAAATAAGAAATACTTCCCCTATAAGAAATTCCGGCTCTGCTGTTGATTTTTATATAAATGATCAGAATTTGATTGGAGACTTCAAGAAAACCATAAGCAAAGAGATAAATAAGTTAAGCAGCTCTTTAGAAAATATAGAAGTAATGCTACAAATTTTATCATCAGATGACTGGATTAAAAATGTTCATTTGTTTTTATTAGCTTTTACATCAATGAAGATTAATTTTTTGACAATTATCGTACCAAATTTCAAGTATAGTTATCCAGAAATGGAATCTCCTTATTTATCAAAGAGTTTTCATACTCCAGTCAGGACTCCAAGCCAAAATGATAAAAATGAAGAAACGGCCGAACTTCAATTTGATGAATATTTAAAATTAATTGGAAAATCATATAGGCGAGAAAAAGGTGAAATACGGCTTATTGAGAAAGAATTTGAGCAAAAAGAGGAATACGACAAAATGCTGTATTCAAAACAAAATAAAACAATTGAAATAATTATGAAAGCGCTGATTATAGAGAATCCTGGAGAAAAGACAAATTACTTCAGCATAATAAATAGATGTGATAGTGAAGGAAAGATGCCGTTTTTAAAAGAATGAAGTAGACAAAAGCTGATTTTTGAAAATAATTTAGCTGAAATTAAACACCAAAACGATACTTTTCAAGCAAAGACTATTTTTGATGAAATTGATAATTCAGAAGATTTTTCAAAAAATCTAGCAATACTGGAACAAGGAATTAGCACAAAAATTTCTTCTGAAGAGAGAAGTGACCCTTCTTCATATGGTGATGAAGCTGATATTATTGATGAAATTAAAGAGTCTGAGTATTCAGATAATGAAAATGACAGAATAGACTCTGAAACTCACAATAATATTCCGAATGCCATTAATGAACAATCAGTTGAAAGCGAGCTGGATCTTTATCTTTCAAACTTAAATCCTTCTTCTGAAATTAATTATAATTGTTCGAGGCTCAAAATAAAAGGTCTTTACCGAGGAGTGCTTAAATTTATAGATAATTACATCATTTTCACCAACGAAGATACAAGAAAATATTCACAATCTGAAGTTACCTCAAAACCATATGAAAAAGCTATCAAAAAAATATGAACAACTATAGAAATCCAAGAAATCTTCCTGAGAAGATTCATTCACAGTCACACAGCAATAGAAATATTTCTTAAAAGCGGTAAAACAATATATTTCAATTTTGATGATAAAGAAGCCCGTGAGGGCGTTATAAATTATTTAAACGATAAGCTTCGACCATACGGGGTGCAGACTCATAAACTTTATAACGGAGGAGCCCTAAAAAAATATACAAAATACTGAAAAACTGGATCAATAAGTAATTTTGAATATTTAATGATATTAAATAAATTCGCAAGCAGATCATATAATGATTTGAGCCAGTATCCTATATTCCCTTGGGTTCTCAAATATTATGATAGAGACATAGATTTTGAAGACCCCAGCATTTACCGTGACTTTAAGTTGCCTGCCGGAGCTCAAACAGAGGAGCGAAAGCGAGATGCGACAAGAAAATACACCATGTGTATGGAATCCGGAATGCCTCCATTTCATTATGGAACCCATTATTCTAATGGAGGCTTAGTTCTTCATTATTTGGAAAGGATTGAACCTTATACAGCTCAAGCTAAAATCTTGCATGGAGGACATTTCGATGTTGCAGACCGTCAATTTAACTCTATACAAAGTGCATGAGACAATATAACAGGTAGTGCAGGAGAAACGAAAGAACTGATCCCAGAGCTCTTTTACTTGCCTGAAGTTTTGGTTAACTTGAACAATCTTGATCTTGGGATTAAACAAAATGGAAAGCCTGCTCAAGATGTTGATTTCCCAAACTGATCTAAGTCTCACTGTGATTTTATAATAAAGCATAGAAAAGCTCTAGAATCCGCATATGTCAGTGAAAATTTACACCATTGAATTGATCTAATTTTTGGATATAAGCAAACTGGGTATAATGCTGTTGATGCTCTTAATGTATATTTTGCTACTACTTATGAAGATAATTTTCAGAAAATTATAAATAATTCTGAAGATCAAGAATTTAAGCAAACAATGAAAGAGCAAGCAGTCCACTTTGGTCAAACACCAATTCAGCTTTTTAAGCGTCCACATGCTAAAAGAGATACAAAAGAAAAATCCAAAGCAGGCTCTATTATAAATAAAATTAAAAATTCAGTGACCAATTGAGCTGAATCCTTTCATAGCAATGGAAAAATTATAAATATTCTGACCTCACAAAAACTTTTTGGGATTGTTAAATATTTTGAATGTAAAATAATATTGGTTAAGTTCAAAAGCAAAGGAGATTTAAAAATTGATTTTTTGAACCCAAAAGAATTAGAACTAGAAGGAACTCAGTGAATGCTAGATGAAAACTTGATGGAAACTTGTTTATTTCAGATTGTAAAAGAAGAAGGAATTGTTTCTGGAGGGTATATTGATAATACTTTCAAAATTCATAACTTTGATGGATATTTAATGGAATCTTACAGTTACCATATGAATTTAGTATCAGCTATTGCAGTTACAAAAAATAAAATTATTACTGGAAGTCTAGACACATCAATTGTGTCTTGGAGAATAGGAAATACAATAAATGATAAAATAAAGCGTGAAAACTTAAATTATGCAGGCCATATAAGTGAAATTAAACAACTTATAGTTTCGGAAAGCTATCAAATATTAGTTTCATTGGGATTTGATAATACTGTGATGATTCATAATTTAAGAAACTCAGAACTTTTCAAAACTTTGCAATTTAACTCAAAAATCAATGAAATTGCTTTTAGTGAGCTAGGATTAATATTAGCTTGCGGAATTAATGGAGTCTTTGCAAAAACACTCAATGGTTATGACGTGAATATAAGATCAAAAACAAAAAATATCAAAAATGCAAGCATAAACAGTTCTGGTGAAGTTTTACTTTTGACTTCCCAAGATGGAGTTTCTATCTTTGAGCTCCTCAGTAGCAACAATGACTTAGAATATATATTAAGCACCGAAGAATTTTCTTATTCAAAATTTTCAGCATTTCAAGACTATTTAATTTGTTATCAAAATAGAGCTGATGATTTTGTTGTATCAACATTAGAATAACTAATTTTATTATTAACTATTTAAAACTAATATAAATGTCAATCAATTCCAAAGATGAAGATGGGAGAACAGAACTTCATCGGGCGAAAGGAGACGTGCAGCATTTATTAGCACGGGGTGCTGATCCAAATATTCAAGATGATGGAGGATGGACTCCATTAATTTCAGCAGCAAGCAGTGGAGATTTTGAAAAATTCAGATGCTTGATTTCTCACCCATCTATAGATGTAAACCTGACAACTGAGTCTGGCACAACTGCGCTTCATTATGCAGCAAGTAAAGGCCATAATGAAATTTTGACGCTTTTGTTACAAAGAGATGACATTAAAATGGATATCCAGGACACTAATTCAAGATTTACGCCTCTTATGAGAGCTATCATAAGCAAAAAGAATTTATGTGCTCAGAAACTTATTCAAGCTGGGGCAAGATTAAATGTGAAAGATATTGAAGGTGACACTGCTTTGCATCATGCAGCCATGACAGATAATATTCCGATCGCTTTGATGCTGATTGAGAATGGGGCTAAAACTGATATAGAAAATAAGCAGCATCAGACAGCTTTGCAGGTAGCTTCACCAATGATGGCTCAAAGAATTGAAGAAGAGTCTTAATGCTTTAGCAAACTGAATTCAAATATTTCATTAAAGATAATCAATCGCATTATTATCAAATTTAACTATAAGTTGGAGATTAAAATAATATTTAATGGAAACTTCTCTAAAATTATATACTGTTTTGCAGATGAATTGCACATCAAGGCATGACATCAAAATTTAATATTTTAAAGCAAGATAGAAAAATAGTCTTCCATATAAAATTGCATCTTCTGATCTGCTCAAAATTATATAACTTTATATTTATTAAAAAAGTAGCCAGATTTCCATTAATTATTCTTTTTCATTAATAATTTTACTTGATCCAAGTAAAAATTAATTTCGAATTTACTGAATCCAATATGCCCGATAAATGAAAAGTAAACAGGAACCAAAAATTAATAATTCAGAGGAAAAAGCAAATCCTGAATCAATATTTGCGAAGCAAGGCATAATGATTAATCGTATAGCTCGGGATCATAAGCCAGAAAATAAAATTTTGCCGAGAATTGATAGAGTATTTGGCGAACCCAAAAGCACCAGAATACCTAAGTTCCAGCCAGACCTTCGAGCTTTTGAATAATAAGAATACCAATGCTGAGATCATCTTATAATCATTAAATTAGGCGAATCAAAATAATTATATAATCAAATTACTTCGAAATTTGTATCAGAAGCCTTAAAGAATTGTTTTCATTGCGATTTACCAATTAAATAAAAAATCATTCATTTAAGAAAATATCAATTCTCAAAATCAAATGTCACAATATTTAGCTTAAAAAGTTATTTCTTAAATAAAAAGTTATTGTTCATATCTAACAAGAATTATATAAATAATCTTGTCTTTGACCAAGAGCCCTAAAAATTCTATAATATTTCTCTATTAAAATTGCCCAATTCTCATTTTTCAACGTACAAGTAAATTAACTCATAAAGTTTTTATAATGGGTACTACATGTGGTATAATTTCAAGAAACGGGAAAGAAATTAAGCAAGTTGCCCTTCCGATCCAAAGACCGAAGTTCCTTCAAGATTTTCCTCCTCCTGATCTCCGGGAAGCTGGAATTGGTTACTATCTGATTCCTCAAACAATGAACGACAGATTATTGGAGAATTTAGGCAAGTGAAACAAAATGATTAATATGTATTCTTCTACTACTTCACCTTTTGAAACATATTTAAAAGATCCCGAAAGAAAACAAAAACTGCTGAGAAGGATTAGAAAAGGACCTCCTGTACAATATAGATGGCAAGCTTGAATTGCTGTTATGCAATTAAGCTCAAAAATTAATGAAGGTGCATATGCGAAGTATCCAATGGCAGAGGAAACAATTATGGCAATAATTAAAAGAGATCTTGACAGAACATTTCCAAATCAGCCTTATTTTGATAAGCAAAATTTTAATAATTCAGGACAGGGTGCTCTTGAAAGAATCTTAGGAAAATTTGCATCTCAGCACCCTGATATAGGCTACTGCCAAGGAATGAATTTTATCGCTGGATTTTTACTTATGATATCAGGTGGAAGTGAAATTGAAGCTTATTTCGCTTTACAAGTTCTCTGCGAAAAGTATGATTTAAGAGGGTTTTTTATAGAAGGTATGCCATACCTGAAAAAGTGTGTTTGAATTTTCAATAGAATTTTTAGAATAAAACTTCCGAAGCTTTGGCAATATTTCCAAGATGAAAGTGTCCCTGATGATGCCTGAATTTTAAAATGGTTCATGACAATATATTCAATGACTCTTAATTTTGAAGCAATTGCCAGAATATGGGATTGCTTTCTTATTGATGGCATAAAAATGCTTTATCGAGTTGCCTTATCAATTCTCTCTTCTATAGAAACTAACCTGCTAGGACTAGATGCTGTAGAAATATGTGAAGCTCTAAAAGAGGTAAAAAATATTATTGATCCTGAATCATTAATAATGTCATCACTCAAAATAAAGATCCAGAAAGAAAAAATAAAAATGTTTGAAAATGCTTATAAAAGGAGGATTCTTGGCAGGACTACTACTAAATCTGTGCCACCTATTAGACCAAAACCTGAAGAAGCTGCCAATACTCAGAGTGATCAATGACTTAAGCCACCCCTCGCTAAAAAAGAGCCATATTCTCCTCAGCCTCGATCTTTTGTTATGGAAGAAATTAGAGAAGACATAAGAGATCACTCCGCAAGAGGAAAAATGTATTCATTTTCATCCAATGTATCAGAAGAGCATCCTTTACGCAGATCAACACAAGTACCTACGCTTCCTGACATTTATAGTACAAGAAAATATACAAATAGTTTTAGAGCTGAACCTTCTACTGGGTGGGTTGATGATGATTCTTTGCGTAGTGAATCAGATGAAGCAAGCGAAACTGTTGATGTCAAAACCGTTCTTCATGAGCTGTTGAGGGATAAAAGCAGAGATAATCTGTTTAGAATTAATTATATCGGAGCTCCATTAAAAAGAGAAAGAGAAGTAGACATTGATAAGAAGATCAACTTCATTAACAGGCTGCCAATTTAATGTATATTTTATTAATTTTAGTTAAATTTTTATTATATATCTGCATTTTTAAATTTTTAATATTATATGTTAGAGAGTATTAAGAAAATTTCTCCATAAAATATAGAAATGGCATTTACACATGCACTATTAGAGTTATTAATTAACAGTTATCAAATATATTAAATAAATTATTATCAAGAATTGGGTATTAAGAAAATTTTTATTATAGAAAGAAAGCAGCTTAAATTAATAAAATATGTGTTAACTCCAAATTAATGCTTATTTTGTAAAATTTGTATGGTTTGTCATAAAAATGATGAATTTAATGAGGCGTGCACTTGTTATTGGAGGAAGTGGTGCCCTTGGTAGATCGATGGTCGAGATTTTCAGAGACAGCTGGGAAGTGACCAGTATTGATCTCAGAGAAAATTCATCAGCCCACAAAAATATCATTCTAAGCGAGCTTCAAAAAATTGACGACCAATGTGAATCCTGCAAGCGAGAATTAACTGGAAAATACGACGCAATCTTATGTGTAGCTGGCGGATTTGCTGGTGGCAGCATTTCAGAGCCTGAGGTATTTTCAAAGATCCAGCACCTAATGAAATTGAATTTATTCCCATGCGTGATGGCTGGACATATTGCTACTCAATTTTTAGCTGAAGAAGGGCTTATTGTATTGACTGGAGCTGCTGCTTGTTTTAAAGATACAACTCCAGGCATCCTCGCTTATGCTTTATCAAAGACAGCTACCCATTCTTTAGCTTTAAATCTAGCTACAAGACAAGATATTCCAGCAACTTCTACTGTTGCTACAATTTTACCAGAAGTTATTGACACCCCAAGCAATAGAGACGCAATGCCAAATGCTGATTTTAGCAAGTGGGCTAACCCAAGATCTATTGCTGCATTGGTAAAGATGTGGGCTGAAGGAGTAAACAGACCTGAAAATGGCAGCTTTGCAGTCCTAAAAACAGTAAATGGACAGATTGTGCCTGAATTCGTTTAAATTAAAATGAAAAATAAATATTTTCTTAAGAATTAGTAAGTTATTGGGTTATCTATTAATATTCTTCCTGTCTTGTATTCAGAAGACTCGCTGTCGTAGGTTAGCGCACCAGCTTTTACTTGTTTCCACATTTCTCTGACAGGCTCAAAATATTCGTGTCTCATAGCTTCTGAAGGAAGTGTCCTTTGTTCATGGTCATATCTGAGTATATGCGAAAGTAAATCAATCGCTTCTGGCCCAGCAAGCTCTTTACGTTCTGGGTCAATAAATTTACTCCAGCCCCTTTTTGGGTAAAGACCTACTGCTTCTTCAAGCTGTGGCTCTATTTCGAGATCAAATTTATCAATATAGCCTCTTAATGTTTCTGTTCCGAGGACTCTGATTATTTTGACAATTTGGTCTAAATTGTCGTGGCCATGGAAAAAAGGCTCTTTTTGGAAAATTATTCCAGCAAAGACTGTCCCAAATGCCCACATATCTAAAGAGTAGTCGTAGTATTGATAGTTGAATAGAAGTTCAGGAGCTTTATAATATCTGGTGCCAACCCTACAGTGGTATGGAGTCCCAGGGACGTAAAATTCCGATAGTCCCCAGTCAATTAAGGCAAGTTTTCTTTGGTTATGGTCAATCATGATATTATTTGGCTTGATGTCTCTATGCATGATTCCATGAGAATGGGCGTAATCAAGAGTTTTAAGAAGCTCGTACATATAGTAACGAACTTCAAAATCGGTCAACTGCTTCATAAGTGTCTTATAATCTTGGTTCTCAAAGTACTCCAAAATCAATGAAATGGTTTTAGAAGGTTTGTCTTCAATTACATCAAATATGCGCGGAATGTTGCATGAGCCTTGCAGACACCTAAGAATTTTTATTTCTCTGCGGATTTTTCGCTTTTTTATCGGCTTTAAAGCTTTGATGACCACTTTTTCATTGCTGACTATGTTAATGCCGGCAAAGATATCTGCGTATTTTCCACGTCCGATCTTTCGGAGGACTTCATAGTTTTCTTGATGTCCCCAGTCAATTTTTAGGTTTTCATAGTCATAATACTCTTGGTTTTTGTTGAGGTTTACATTTGCATAGAGCCTAGCTTTGGATTGAGAGCTTACAGGTCTGAGTATTTGACTATTCATAATTATTAGATTTTCTAATTATATAAAATTTTTAAAATCTCTTCATAAGTTTTTAGCTGAACTTTATTTCGAATTATTTCGTCTTTTGTGTTTTCAATTTCACCTTTAAGGATTTCTACTTCTTGGCTAGTGTCTGAAGCGAACATATTCCCTGCTTGATTTCTATTGTAAGCTTGAATCATCTCTGCTTGTAAATTGTCACATAGAGTTTCAAATTCTACCATTAGGCTGCCATCATCTGAAGGCTGCTTATTAAGCAATTTTATGATGCATTCAATAATTCTTTTGAGCTGATTCTCCATTATAAATACACAGAAAATAGGTGATAGTCAAATAAGATTGCTAGCATGATCATTAATTCAATAATTCTAATTAGGAGTTTAGAAGAATTTTTATGATTTTTTAATAGTCAAGCGAGGCTTATTTACTTGTCAGCCTAAGTAAAATTTAAATTTAAAGAAAAATTATGGATGGAGTTACTGAGGTTACTGCTGGTAGACATATTGAATTATAGATATGCAGTTAGGGAAACACTGATTAAAATATATCGATTAAATTATATTAATCGGGGAAGTCGATGTTATCACATTAATGGAAATGAATAACCCTTCTGTCATATAAAGGCTTAATTTCCCTATTGTTTCCTTTCCCGTTTGCAAAATTCGGGTTATGGCTCCAATTTTGCCTGAAAAAATCCAGTTGCTCAATACTAATTGAATACAAATTGGACATCAAAAACCACAAGACTCCTTGTAAAAGGGGTGGGGTGGTTAGCGAGCCTTCATATAAATACAATTCCATTCTATCCTTTGGAATTAAGAGTTGAAGGTCAATCAGGCTTGGGCATTCATGGCTTTGGATGATTTGGTCAAGGACCGGGTTCCTAATCCCATTCACCTTGAATAAAAACCCAATGACTGACATATTGTGAGGCTTGCCCCTTTCTTGATGGACTATGTGCAATTCCAAGTCATGTCTTTCACTGTTAATTAAATGTTCTGCAGGAGAGTGGAAGTGGAACTGAAGGACATCAAAAATCCTTTTATCTTCCGTCAGAGAGTTAACTGTCATTGACCCAAACTCTCCTTGCACCAAAAAGGTTTTCGTGGTGAATTTTCCTTTCACAACCAATGGCTTATAATCGGTTCTGATAGGATGGAAGGACTCTTTCAATATTTCAGAACTTTTAAAAGTGACGTGCGGCTCGATATTTATAGGTGACTGATAGTTCCCAGGTTGACACATGCTATCTCATTCTTCTTCTGCTTTACCGTAATGCCAACAACTTTCGTGGGGAATTTCGCCTTTTTCAGTCTCATGCTCGCTTAAGTTCTGAAGAAGCTTTTCTACATGCTGCTTCTCATGTGGGCATTTAAAACGCTCATGGGCTAATATGCCGGTCAAGGTTTGGAATTTTCGGGATGAGAAGAATCTCAAAAGAGGACGCGTAAATAGTGGTAAACGCAACATATTTATTGTTATATGCAGCATATTTATTGTTGTTAAAAGCACAAAAAAACGAATAATTCCAGAAGGTCTGTAATGGAGAGCTTATTTATTTATAATTAATCATCTATTTCTGTATCAGAAAATACAAAAATTCAACAGAAAAATTGTTTTTGCCTAAGATATCATTTCTTGTGGGCTCTTATTGATACAGAATTTCTATCTTGTGGATAGAAAATCGGCTTTTTCGATTTTTAAAAGACAATTAGTTAATTAAAATAGACTATTGACCTGTCATTCAAGGGTTGAGCTTCTCTATAGTTTCCTTTGCCCCCTACAAATTCAGGATTCTTCAGCCATCTCCTTGTAAAGAAATCAAGCTGATCAGCACTTAATGAATTTACTCTAGAACAAACAAACCATAGCACTGTTTCAAACAGCGGCGGAGTTGTAAGTGAGCCTTCGTAGTAGTATAAGCCCATATCCTTTTCTATGATTTGATATAAATCAATCTCAGTTTTATGCTCAGTGCTCTGCATCACAGTGTCAATAAAAGGATTTCTCTTTCCATCATTTTTAAATAGAATCCCTATAACTAGCAAATTAGAATGTTCTTTTTCCTTATGGACAATATGCAGCTCTAAATCATGCCGATTGCCATTAATTAAATGTTCAGCAGGAGAATGAAAATGAAATTGAGCGACATTGAATTTTCTAGATTCTTTATTATTAGGAGATCTCAATGATAAGCCTCCAAAGTCTCCTTTGATATGGAGGGTTTTAGAATTAAATTTTCCTTTTTTTATATGAGGAGTGTAGTGAAATTCAAGAGGGTAAAAATTTTCTTTTAAAATATTTGAGGCATTAATAATTGACCCAGAGTCTATATTGATAGGAGATTGATGTTTTCCTGGGTGGAATAATTCTTTTCATTCAGATTCTTCTTCTTTTATGCCATAATTTCATTCGTCTTCTTCTGGAAAATCTCCTTTTTGGGTCTTATGGCTTTCTAGTCCTTTAAAAAGCCTTTCTGGGCCATCTTGATCCATATGCTCGCTTGATACTTCAGGAATGACAATAGAATCTAGCTGCTTTTTTTTATGATCTGAGCCAAACAGCCAATGACAGCAGTTTCGAATTCAGCTCATTTCCGTTAATTTATTACTTGGCTATTAAACTATAAAATTTACCTCAGATCAATGATTGTATTTTAAGAAAAAGTGGCAAATGCTTTATTGCATTAAGTGGTATTAGTTTATTATGGAAAATTTATTTTGATTCATTTTACACGAAAATTTTTATAAATCCTTTTTGTCTTTAGTCGTGCCTTTAGGCAAATTTTCGAAGATACATATTAATGCTTCACGAAAATAACTAATTAGCATAATTTAAGTTTGGATATACTCGATATCTAATATTTGATAATTGGATAAAATATGAAAAATAAAGAAACATGATAATTTGAAATTTCATCTTCTTAATATGAGAAAAAACTTCTTTGCAACTAAGTATAGAAATTAGTTAATTAATTAATTTTCTTCGACATCAGCAAAATAAGGATGATTTAGCGCTTGCTTAGCTGAGATTCGTTGAGCTGGATTCATGATCAGCATTTTAGAAAGTAAATCTAATCCATATTCATCGAGTTGGTTAAATAGTTGAGAAAATGGTATCCCAGGATATATTTCTTGGTTTTGTGGGTAATTTTTCATTGTCGTCACTCCAGGCCACGCAGATTCCATTGGGGTCCCCATTATCCTAAAAATCTCATTAAGCTCCCCAAAAGGTGTTGTTCCTGGAAATAAAACCCTATGTGTTACAAGTTCGGCAAATATGCACCCTGCTGACCACATATCAATACTCACCGAATAAATTTCACACCCCAATAGCAGCTCAGGTGATCTATATCACAGCGTCTGCACTTCGTTCGAATAAGGCCGCCCTGGTATCGTATAAGCCCTTGCAAGCCCAAAATCAGCTACTTTTATATTGAAATTTGTATCAATTAAAATATTTTCAGGCTTTAAATCTCTATGCATAAATCTCCTTGAGTGGCAGAAACACAGAGCTTTCATTAATTGATGCATAATTTTTTTAATTTGTGGAGCTTGCAGAGCCTGCTCTTCCATGACTTTTCTGAGATCTTTTTCAATATATTCAAATATCAGAAAAAGCTTTTTCTCAGTGATTACGACGTCATATAATGCAACAATATTTGGGTGGGTTAGTTCTCTGAGCAAGCAGACTTCACGGAGAGATGTCGTAGGGACTCCTTCTGTTTCTAAATTTAATGTCATCCTTTTCAAAGCGATATAGGCACCAGTGACCGTGTCGCGTGCTTTATATACTCTACCATAAGCGCCGTGGCCTAAGACTTCGACTGTTTGATATCTGTCTATATCGCGGTCTCTTCCGAACTCACTCATGATAATTTAATTATTTTGTATTTTGGCAAATATTAGAAAATTAATTGGAAAAATTATTTTTCCTCTGGTTTTTCGTCATTAAAAATACCTTTCGTCTCTTTTCCGCAGACAAAGCATTTTGTGCTCTCTGAATATTTGTCCATCGCGCATTTATAGCAAAATTTATGGTTGCATTGTGTAGTTACTGGTTCTTTGTATTCTTCTTCGCATATAGGACACTTTTCTTCTTTATTTTCTTCAGAGCTTATTTCATAGTTTTCTTCATCTGACACATTTTCTCCATACGCTTTTTTCCTTTTTTTTTCTTGTTCTTCAGTCCATTCTTTTTCAAGTTCCCATCCTGTTTTATAGTTGCTTCGGTCATGGATAAAAATACAGCCATCACCATATCCACAGTATCCAGAAATTTTTCAATCTTTACATATGCCATAGGAATAATCAAACCTACAGGTTGCTCTTATATTAGAAGGAGCACGTATAGGGCCTAAAGAGCCTGTGAATTTTGATGCATAGATGTTGCCTTCGCTTTTTTCAGCATAGATAGGATAAGAGCTTTGGCCTCGATAATAGTCAGTGCTGAGCTCTCCTGAGTTTATTAATCGGCTGATTTCAATGTTTTTTACAGCTTTACTACGTCCTTCTTCTCCTTTGTCTAGATCAAGCTGCAGCTCTCTTATTGCGTCATCTTGTGTAAGCTGCCGGATTCCTGCAGAATCCTTGAAATTTAAATCATCCATAATTTCTGATTTAGCTTGCTGGTTTTCTTGTGATTTATGCTTTTCTATTTTGGGCTTTTTTATTAAGACAGGCTCTTCTTCTGCAGTTGTGTCAATTATAGGTTTATTCCTTTTTTCCCTTTTTTGAAACATTTATAAACAATTTTATTTGACTTTATTGACAATTTTTATCGAAAATTGTATTTAATAGTGACTAAATAAATCAATAGCTAATCTTATTGTAGTAAAATATGGAAGTCACCCTGAGCCCTGAAGAGAAATCAATATTCGAAAATGAGGCCATTATCTACTCCATCATCAGAACTCTTGAGCCTCTTGAAAAGGCTTACCTAAATGAAAAAATTTCCGAAGACGAATATCACACCTTATGCAAAAGACTGATAAATCAATATAAAACCATTTCTGACAGCTTAGATCAAAGCTATCCTGGGCTGCTCCCATTCATGCAGAAATACCAGCTGGAGACTTCATGTCGACTTGCTTTAAAACGGCTTCAGGTAGGAATGACAGCTGCAGAAATCCATGGTGGCAGCGATGCTCCACAGATGAGTGTCATCATCAATGCAACCCAAAGTTTGATCACAGCGAACAATGCATTGCAGCTTAATATTACGACAGTTGACCAATTGCAGCCACTTATACAAGAAGTCGTGACTTGTCTGGGAAGAGTTAAAGGGGTTCCAGCAAGCTTTACGGGAAGTGCTAAAATGCAGGATTGGCTAAGGACGTTGTCATCGATGAGGGCTTATGACAGTTTGAGCGAAGAACAAGGCAGACAGCTGGAGTTTGATATTGATCAAGCTTATAGAGACTTCAAACAATGTATGGATCGGTCTTAATATAAATTGATTTCAATAAACTATGATTTTAGTGCTAAAATATATGAAATTTGAATTACCACTATGAGGAATTGTAAAGTTTCTCAATAAAATTTAAATGGCAAATTTAAGCATAAGCAAAGAAAAGACAATCAGACTAATCTTGCAATATTTTGAAACTAATGATTATTACAGGTCTGTAATAGAGGTCGAAAAAGACACAAAAATCAGACTGCGAAAATACGGAAAAGAAATCGATTTTTTTTATGATCTTATCACGGATGGCCGCTTTGATGATGCAGAAATTTTCATTACTCCTCTGCAAGAGCGAAGCATCAAAGACTACGAAAAAGTTTTATTTTCAATTAAAAAAAGCAAGTTTTTAGAGACACTTGAGACTTCTATAGATCCAAAACTTGATGATCTGACAAAATTAATTAAAGACATTGAAACCATTTCAAGCAAACAAGATTTTGATCATCTATGCCAAATTCTAAGTATGAATAAGTTAGCAGATCACCCAGATTATGCTAATTGGGATATTTGAAAAGGGAGGCTAAATTGTTTTAATGAATGCCTCTTAAATCTATCAGAAATTTATCCAATTTTGCTAGACGAACTGCCAAAAACTACACTTATAGAGCTTCTAGGTAATTTAGAAGATGAAGAAGTATCTGAAGAATGTGCAAGTGTCCGAATTTCTAAAGAAAGTGAAAGCCAAGAGACAGCAAGCTATAAAACGTCACAGAATATTTTAGAAAAAATGAGTGGCAAGCCAGAGCTTGCCCTTGCAATTTCAGTTAACAGCCCTGTATCTCGAAAAAAAAGCAAAAAAGTTTCTTTTGTCGCTGTAGCAGATAACGATGAAAACTCTGAAGATGAGTCTAAAAAATTTATTATTGATGAACTTGACCCTGATTCTCCAGGCGATGAACATTCACTTAGCGACTATTCCCCAGAGCCTGCTAAAAACACTGCACAAGATTTAATGAACAATTTTAGCCCAGCTTCATTAAAAGAAGTAGCCAGAATTGAAGACTCAAAGCCAATTCGATGCTCAGTCTTTAATGTGACAGGCGATTATTTTGCATTGGGAACGAATACGAACTCCATAAGGGTTTGCTCAATGCATAATATAGTAGATGGGCTTATGTATGATGAGCACCAAGGTAGAGAACAATATATAGACGTTGTTTTCGAACTAAGGCGGCCGTTTATAGGCTCAGTGTATTGTATAGATTGGTCTAGATCAGAATCACAAATAGCTGCAGGCTATAGTGATAAAAATATAAGAATTTTGCATTGTCCAGATTTTTTAACTCTTCAAGAAACCCAATCACAGACAGTTTTATATGAAGAAGGTAAATTTTTAACTGGAGATGGCGAATTACCAGAAATAAGAGAAACCCTATTACAAGGCCACCAAGATATAGTAAGGACTGTATGCTTTAACCCTACAGATGATTCAATTCTTTTAAGCGGAGGAAATAATGAAGGAGATATTAAAATATGGAACACAGAAACTTCACAATGTATTCAACGACTACAAGGCCATAAAGGCTCAATATTTCAAATTGCCGCTGAAGGAAAAGGGTCGTATTTTGTATCTGTGGGTACGGATAGAACTTTGAAACTGTGAGATATCAGAAGCAATAAATGTCAGATGAGTATTCTGGGAGAATCATATGCAGAAATGACTTCTGTTGCCCTTATAAATTCAACAGCACAGTTAAGAAGTGAAACTAAAGATAAAATTGCTAATATATTTTTAAAAAGAAATACCAATGCAGGCTCTCAAATTCCAAAGCAAAATTTAGCAGCAGTTGGACATGCAGATGGCATGGTCACACTTTGGGATATAAATGCTGGGAAATTGTTTAATAAATACAGTTACCATTTAGCTGAGTGCCGAGGAGTTGATTTTTCAGCTGATAGGAAATGACTTGTATCGTGCTCTTTTGATAGAAGTATAAAAGTCCTTGATATGGTAAATGGAACAACTTATAGGCTGGAGTATCATGATGACCGAGTTGTATCTGTCCGTTGGCATCCTTATTTGCCAATTTTAGTTTCTACTTCTGCTGATAAAACTGCAAGAATATTTTGTCCTTAATGTTATTAATGAAGTTTTGGCATTAAGCTTTTAATAAGCCAAATAAACACAATTTTAATATTTACTGAGTTTCTGGATTAATGAAGGGAAATTTATATAAAAATGGTTTATGTAACCAAATGTTGTGGCTATGTAATCCAAGCGCTTCTTATTTTTATGATCCACCTGATGGTTTACTACGAAACAAATGTAACTTAAATTCAGCCCATCAAAGAAATGCTTGATGAATTTTCCGACTATGAAAATCCATTTAATTACATCACAGGATGACCGATTTATATTTTTGTCATGATTAACTACATATTAGCCTGTACAATGCACCCAGGAAAAATTAGAGAAAACTGGGAATTATGCTATAATTATCCTAAATCTCAAGTCACTTATTGTGAAGCCTGCAAGGTAGTAAAACCTCCAAGATCATGGCATTGTGTGAGATGTGGATTTTGTGTGGTAAAAAGAGACCATCACTGTGACTTTACTAATCAATGTGTGGGGTATGGAAATATTAAACCTTTTACTTATTTTTGTATTTTTGGCTTTCTTGGGTGTGCACAATTTTTGGCAAGAAGTCTCCAATACTCTTATCATTGGATAAATGATGATTTAGAATGTGTAAAAGCTTATTCAAAGACTTATATGATTTTTCTTTGGTTTCTTATGTACGTTGTATTAGCGTTCGCCTTGTTTTTAACTACTATTACAAAGCGAATAATTATGAATACCTTATATAACACAACAACACTTGAACAAATGGTCATAGCAGATGGAGCTTTAAGACCATGTGAATTTATAACAGTAGAAAATAATGCTTTTGATTTAGGAGAAATTCCAAATTGGATACAAAGCTTCGGCATTAACCCATTGCTGTGGTTTTGGCCATTATCTCCAAGTCGAAATGGAGTTACTCTGGGGCCGTTTTTCAATTATTTAGAAGCATTATTTGATGCTAAATATCATATGAAAATGATTTAGATAGGATTTGGCAAACAAAGTCTAATTAAATAAAAATAAAAATTAGATTAATTATCTCTTTGGAGAATTTGGTGTGAAATTTCTCCAATTCATAGAAGGAGTTGGCCGATTTCCCAAGGTATCTTCTATTCTTTCCATAATTTCTGGAGTCAATTTTTTCAAAACTTCAGCATATCCCAAACTATCCTCAATCTGCTTAATAGAGCTTGCTCCAACTATTGCAGTGCTAACATCTGGATTCTTAATTACCCAAGCCAATGCTAGCTGAGCTTGAGTACAGCCAATTTCATCAGCAACTGATTTTAGCCCTTGAAAGGTCCTAACAGCTGCTTCTTTTCTTCCCTCAATAAATCTTTCAAATCTATCTCTAAGCCATCCACTAAATCAGTCAGTATCAAATCTTCATGGATGCAAATTTCCATCATTATACTTTCCAGATAATAATCCCCCAGCTAAAGGAGACCATACAGTGGTTTCTAGTCCATATTGATTAAATATAAGAACTAAATTTCTTTCAATATTTTGGCTTTCAAACATATTATACTCACATTGTTCTACTATAGGTGGGAATCCAGCCATGCTTTTCACAAATTGTATAGCATTCTGAGACCTGCTGAGGAGTGAAAGCAGAAGTGCCCCAATAAAATGCTTTATAGACGTCAATAATTTCGTTGAAAATCCTGATTACTTCTTTTAATGGGGTTTCGGTGTCAAAACGGTGCATAAATAATGCATCGACATTATCAAGCTGAAGACGTGATAAGGAATTATCAATTGCTTGCCTTACTCTTTTTCTTGATAGTCCTTGTATGCCAGATCCATAAGGATTTAGCTTGGTCGACACAATAATATCATCTCTATCCCATCCTCCTTGCTTGAAGTTTTTGCCTAAAATAGTTTTAGCGACTCCAAGGCCATATATTTCAGCAGTATCAAAAAAGTTCACCCCAGATCTAATACATTTATCAATTCACTCAAAGTTTCATTTTTCTACCTCATCAGACCAGCCACTTGTCATATTCCTAGAACTTAAAACTGACACCTTGAGCCCTGACTTACCAAGGTATCTATATTCCATTGACTCGTTCTCATATATTTTATGAATAAATAATTATTGATTAAATATTCAAAATTTCATGATTGCGTGTTTACTTTTCTTAAAATTTGAAATAATATAGACATTAATAAATAGAAATGATTTTGAAGGTTCATAATTCTGCTAACCTTGCTCTAAACCTAGTATTCTTCTCCATAATGGCGGCTTCTTTAGTTTTCAATATTTCTTGTTTATGCTAGCTATATATATACTTATCAGGTAGGGTTGTTTATAATTAGAAATACTCTATATATGAAGACATATGTTGTGATTACTTATTTTCAAGATTTTATAACAAAAGCTTGCCAATATTCTGAAAAAGCTTTAGATTTAAAAAAGAAATATTGTAGAAACATTTTTTACAATAATTATAAGAAAAAAAATTGGAGAATATTGAATTCGGACTTTTGGTAATTTTTATTTAGATATAAGTATCATGAAAAGATCGAGCTCTGAAGTAAAAATTTAATATTTTAAACTACTTTCCAATTAATAAAATTTCAATATAAATGCCGAATTAAACCTAGTTAGAGCCTTTACGAAGGATGGAGAATAAAAAAATAGAGAGGATCATAAATATATAATGTTTCTTTTCATTAATATCCTTCCATTAAGGCCATCCTGCTTTTATACTTTTTAGGTTGCTTTAAGAATTCTTCGAGTAGTCAGAGCAAAAAAGAAATACTCCATTAACTCACTTTTATATGATATTTTTAACTATTTGCTTTATTTAATAATTAATAACGATATAACTAAAGATAATTTAAATCTTAAGACACTGCTTTATGTCTTTTTTCCCTATTTGATCTATCATTTCCTTATTAAGAATGTGCAAATTTTTTAACTTTCCAAGGATGTGATTTCTATGAATATTAAATTCTCCTCTAAGAAGTTCAGAACGATATAAAAATATAGAATTTGTAGCAGGCCATAATGCTATTTCTTTATTTGGAATATAAAACGGAACCCAAATCTTATCAATAAATTCTCCAATTTTTACTTCAAGATTGGCTTCATTAAGAGATGATTCAATAAGATCAATAAGTGATTTATTAATTCCAAAATGATTAAAAAAATCAAATTTATGTCAATATTTTTGGAGTTTTTGATCAAGAATATTTATATTTTTGTAATCTTGGTTCATTTGAATGTGATTTGCAAGTAAAAAGTGCTTAAAAGTAGGTTGTTCACAATCAAAATATCTGCTATTTTCTATATGTTTTAATATAATTGATTTATTCACTTTAAAATTTACCAGCCCATATATTCAGTTTATATATTCTACATCATCTTCAAATACAAGTTTTTTATCCTCTGCATAATCTATTAAGTAACTAGCCATTTTGCTTGCCCATTCTTCATTTTCAAATCTTAAATCCGCCAAACATGAAATTGTTTCTGCCAAATAAGCTGAACTAAAATTATCTTGTTTATCGCATATTGCAAGAACTACATTTTTATCAGATATCCCTGAGTTTTTAATTTTTTCAATAAGCCTTACCCTTGATATTTCATTATTTGAATATTTGCTAAGCATCTTGATTTTTGGTATTATATAGCCAAAATCAAGATCCACTGGTAAGTCTTTATCAGCTAAAGAAAGCAAGTGATTAATGTGTTTGAAATTCAGCCTCTCAAGGTTTCCAAGAATCAAATCTTTCATTAGAGAACATATACCATTAAATAACTCTAAATGATCATTTCTATCAAATTTTGACAAAATGTTAACTATTATTGGAATATAAATGAGACAGCGTGTTTGAGATTGAGTAATCAGTTTTAAAGTATCTAAAATATAGCTATCAATTTCTTTAATTTCCGGGTATTTCCAATATAAAATGAAAAATGTTTTAAAAATTTTAAAATCAATTTTTTCATGAAAAACTTGCTTTACAATGCATTCTCTTAGTTTAGCATCAGAGCATTTTGAAGAAATTGCCAGTAATCAGACATTTTCGAGTTTCTTGAAATACCTATAATTATTTGCAACTATATCAGCAATTTCTGGTTCTAAAACTCCCAGCACTTCTGCAAAATAGAGTATTCTGATATTAAAATTACTAAAAATAGTATCTACAGGTAAATCTTTTATCAGCTTGCATGCGTTAACAAATAGATCTTTTACTAATCTATAATTAGCATATTCATGTAAATGATTAAAGAACTCAAATTTTGTAAAAATATTTTGGCAATTTAATAAATAATGAGGATCCATTTTGTTTACGATGTTTGCAAAATCATTTAAAACATCAGCGTCTTGTGTTTCAATAGCTCTTTTCATAGCAAGACTAATTCATTCTGAAGAAATTGTGAATCTAAAAATTTTTAATAAATAAACAATTGCTTCGAAAGGTCCCCTATATCCTTTTATTGTTTCTAAAATTTCTCGATAGGAAAAATTATTTTTATTTTTAATTGCGAAGTCTTGCCATTTCTCGGGATTGGATTCAAAAAATAAAATTGAAAACTTAAGAGATTTTATGCCTTCTTTTTGTAAATGTATATAAATATCATCTTGCAATGGTGCTAAAATTTTGATTAGGTTGGAACTGTATTCGCTTGTTATAATATATCTGCAGAAATCTTCAATACTTTTATTATTTAATCTAAATCTTTCTTTTAGGCTTTCAATAATCAAGTCTTTTATTTCGTGTAAGTCGTGAAGCTCATAATTCTTTGTATTAGCAATTCTTTCCAGCATAGAGATTTTAGGCGATAATTGGTAACTTTTAGCTTTTTTTAGACAGCCATCGATCTTTAAAGGAAATATATCTGTCAATGGAAAAAGCCTACCATCATTATTTACAGATAGCCATGAGACTTTTTGAAATATATTTAAGCTTTGTATATATGTTTTATCTGTGATTTGTTTTTTTATTAAAAGTGCAGTTTCGATATCAATGCATGGCTCCATAGCATCAAATATTTTCATTAAATCTTTAATCTTTAGCAACTGGTTATTCAATTTTTCTCTAATTATCTGTTCGCATTTTCGAATTATTTTATTTCTGAAGTAAACTTCTCTTGCTTCTTTTTTTAAGAGAGAGAGTACTTCAATTGCAAATTTTATTTTTATATTCTGTTTATTTGTTAAAAATTTATCAATCCTTTCCAATGCATAAAAATAAGGTTCTTTGTCAAAGTCATTATAATAATTTTTATAAAACTTGATAATTGAAATCAAATCATTTTCACTTCATTTTGGTAATGTCTTTTCAATTATTTTTCAAAATCTTATTAAATGATCTCTTAACTGACTACTTGATTTTATTGCTAAAACATCCAGAATTTTGCTTAAATATTTCACATCAAGCTCCTCTTTATTGCTTATCTCGATAATTCTGTCAATGCAAGGAACTAGTAAGCCAATATGTTGATCATATATTAATGAGCCAGACCCAATTACTATTTTTGAAATTTCTTCAAAAGTTAAAACCTCTGGGCTATAAACAATTTTTGCAACTTCATTTCGTAACTCTGGCATTGAATATCCTAGAGGTGGCACATTTTTAAAAATCGTTAATATTTGGTTTCTATCAAAATCTCGTGCAGCTATAAGTTCGTTTACACGAGAAATTAACTTTTTCCTATCTTCGACTTTTAACTTATAATCTGTATATCCAATTCACTCACTTAAATTGGCTATGTCTTGAAGATCAAATTTATCAACATTATTTATAGCTTCATCACAAATTTGGGATAGCTTGTCGGCTGTTAAATTATCAGCCTGGAAATTATCTTGAACAAGTTTAAGTGTGTACGCAAGTATTGATGGAGATGTTCTAGTTATATCTATATCATTTAGAAAAGAATCTAAATTTTTAGCACTTGAAAATTTCATATCAATTGCAGCTTTTTCGAAATTAGACTTGGGTGGAAATACTGAAAAGGACCTAGAAAATTTTGTGAAAAGAAATCTAAGTCTCAGCATTTTTAATTTACTTAATTTCATTTTTGTGGCTAATGAAAAGTGGATTTAGTTAGGCGTACTTAATAGTTGGGCATTCAGGGGAATGAGAATCAAAATTTGGATAGCCTAAATCTGCTTGGTCTTACTAAATCATCTATTAGCTTTCCAAAACATGAATATTCCAGAGATCACTAAATAAAAATATTTAGAGTTAAATTTAGCCTAAGTATAAGGAAGGAAGTTTATCATATTCAATTTCTATAAACAAAATCACAAAATGTGTAAGTAAAGAAGATTAAATGAATTCTTAGCAAAGGGTTCGGAATAAAAAATAGAGAGGATAATAAATATTTAATTTTTTTTAATATGTAAATCCTTCCATTAGGCTATCCTGCTCCATGCTTTTTAGGTTGCTTGAAGAATTCATAGAGTAGTCAGAGCAAAAAAAGGCAATACTCAATTAACTCAATGCTATATGATATTTTTAAGTTTCTGCTTTATTTAATAATTAATAACGATATAACTAAAGATAATTTAAATCTTAAGACACTGCTTTATGTCTTTTTTCCCTATTTGATCTATCATTTCCTTATTAAGAATGTGCAAATTTTTTATCTTTCCAAGGATGTGATTTCTATGCATATTAAATTCTCCTCTAAAACGTTCAGAACGAGATCTATATTTTTAAAATACTATTCTTTATTTCTTTTTCTAAATAGACAGAATAACAGTTTATTCCTCTATGAGAGAGAGAATTAAGGGCTTTTTTTAGGCCCAACTCCAAGTTAAAATCTTTAATAGCAATTCTAAAACTTTTTGGTTCTTTTCTATATTGTCATAATGATAATCAATATGAGCGTATGGACTATATTTCACATCAAGCTCCTCTTTATTGCTTATCTGGGCAATTCTGTCAATGCAAGGAACTAATAAGCTAAGATGTTGACTATATATTAATGAGCCAAATCCAATCATTATTTTTGAAATTTCTTCAAAAGTTAAAACTGCTGGGCTATAAACGATTTTTGCAACTTCATTCCGTAGCTCTATCATTGGATATCCTAGAGGTGGCAAATTTTTATAAATTGTTAATATTTGGTTTCTGTCAAAAGCTCGTGCAGATATAAGTTCGTTTACACGAGAAATTAACCTTTTCTTATTTTCAATTTTTTCGGTAAATTTTGCATATGCAATTCACTCACTTAAATTGGCTATGTCTTGAGGATCAAATTTATCAACATTTTTTATAACTTCTTGATAAATTTCGAATAGCTTGTCTGTTGTCTGTAAATTCTCATCCTGAAAATTATCTTGAATAAGTTTAAGTGTGTACGCAAGTATTGATGGAGAAGTTCTAGTTATATCTATGTCATTTAGAAAAGAATCTAAATTTTTAGCACTTGAAAATTTCATATCAATTGCAGCTTTTTCGAAATTAGACTTGGGTGGAAATACTGAAAAGGACCTAGAAAATTTTGTGAAAAGAAATCTAAGTCTCAGCATTTTTAATTTACTTAATTTCATTTTTGTGGCTAATGAAAATTGGATTTAGTTAGATGTACTTAATAGTTGGGCATTCAGGGGAATGAGAATAAAAATTTGGATAGCCTAAATCTGCTTGGTCTTACTAGCTTTCCAAAACATGAATATTCCATAGATCACGAAATAAAAATATTTATCTTAAATTTAATCTAAAGAATATGAGAAAGGAAGTTATCATATTAATCTCTCTACACAAAGACACTAAAAGCTTAGATACATTAAGTATGAGAAGATTAAGTGAGTTTTTGATGGAGGGTTTCTAATTAAAAAATGTAAAAAATGGTATTAAAATGACAGGCTTTTTCATAGAATTGTGTTTTTATAGTCCTGCATCTGTAGAGTAAAGTAGAAATATCGAATTTATTTATTGCTTAATTTATGTAGATAATTATATTTAATTTTAAATGATAATTTGAAGTCTTTTACTTTATTTAATAATTATAAAATATAATAATAATAAAGATACTTTAAATCTTAAGACACTCTTTTATGTTACTTTTTCCTATATTATTGACCATTTCTTTATTGAGAATATGCAGATTTTTGCCCTTTCCAAGAATTTGATTTTGATGCATATTAAATTCTCCTCGAAAGATATCAGAACGATATAAAAGTATAGTGTTTGTAGCGGGCCATAAAACTATATTATTAGCTGGAATATAAAAAGGAACCCAAATTTTATCAATAAATCCATTTGTCTTTACTTCAAGATTGGCTTCATTGCATGATGATTCAATACGATTAATAAGTGGCTTATCGATTCCAAAGTGCTTAAAATAATTAAAATCACGTCAATGTTTTTTGGCTTTGTGCTTAAGAACCTTCGTCTCTTTTAACTCTAATTCAATTTGGATTTGATTTGCAAGTAAAAAATGCTTAAAATTCAGTTGTTCACAGTCATAATATTTACTGTTCTCTATATGTTTCATTATAATTGATTTATCAGCTTTAAAAGTTATCAACCCATATATTCAATTTAGATACTCTAGATCATTTTGAAACACTAGCTTTTCAGACTCTGCATAATCTATTAATCTCTTAACCATTTTATTGGCCCATTCTTCTTTTTCCAATCTTAAATCTGCCAAACATGAAAGAGTTTCTGCTAAATAGGCTGAACTAAAGTTATCCTGCTTATCGCAAACTGCGAGAAGTGCATTTTTATCAGATAGCCCTATATTTTTAATATTTTCAATAAGTCTTTCTCTTGAGTACTCGCTACTGTAATTTTTATTAAATTTCTGATTTTTTGATATTATATGCCCATAATCAAGATCTAGTGGCAAATTTTTATTAGCTAAAGAAAGTAATTTCCCAAGTTCTGAGAATCTTAGATCTCCTATATTAGAAGAAATTAAATCTTTCGTTAGAGTACAAATAGTATTAAATAACTCTAAGTGATCATTTCTATTTATTTTTGTAAGCTCATCGAGAGTCATAGAATAATAAATAACGCCTCATTGTATTTTAGATTGGATAATTTTTTTTAAAATATCTATAACATAACTATCTATTTCTTTATTTTCTGGGTGCTTCCAATATCTAAAGATAGCTGTCCTGAGATATTCAATGCCTAATTTTTCATGAAAAACTTGCTTTACAATGTTTTCTCTTAGTTTTACATCAGAGCATTTTGAAGAAATTGCTAATAAGCCAAATTCGTCAACTTTCTTTATGTAATTATAATTATTTGCAACTAAATCAGCAATTTCTGTATCTAATACCCCTAGCAATGCTGCAAAAGATAGTATTTTGATATTATAATTACTAAAAATAGTATCAATAGGTAAATCTTTTATCAACTTGCATGCACTAGCAAATAGATCTGCTACCAATCTATAATCACAACTTTCATACAAATGATTAAAGCATTCAAATTTTGTAAAAATATTTTCACAGTTTAATAAATAATGTGGGTCCATTTTGTTTAAAACTCGCGCAAAATCATTCAAAACTTCAACGTCTTCCACTTCAATAGCTCTTTTCATAGCCATACTAATTCAATCTGAAGAAACTCCATATTTGTAAATTTTTAGTAAATAAATAATAGCTTCAAATGGTCCCTTATAATATTTTATTGTTTCTAGAACATCTTGCTGAGAAAAAGCATTTTTGTTCTTAATTACAAAGTCTTGCCATACCTCAGGATTAGACTCATAAAATAGAACTGAATGTATAAGGCTGTTGCCTTTGCTGATTTCATTTTGTAAATGCATATAAACTTCATCTTGCAACGGTGCTAGAGCTTTAATTAATTCTGAGCTATATTCTTTATTTCAAATCAAAAGGCAAAAATCTTCAATATTTTTGTTACTTAATCTGAGTCAGTATTTTAAGCTGTCAATAATAAAATTTTTTATTTTCGACAGGCCGTGAAGATCGTAATTCTTTGTATAAATAATGCTCTTCAAAATGTCGATTTTCATAAATCAATTATAATTTTGAATTTGTTTAAAATCAATACTTAGTGGAATAAAATCTGTTAATGGGAAAAGCCTCCCATTATTATTTACAGATATTCATGAAACTTTTTGAAATACTTTTAAACTTTTTAAATATGAATTACTTGGAATTTGTTTTTTCAACAAAAGTGCAATTTGGTAATCCATATATGGTTGCATAATATCGAACAGTTGAATAAAATTTTCTTTACTTAAGACTGCGTTGGGCAATCTTTCTTTGATTATTTCAAAGCACTTTGTATTTATTTTGTCGATTAAATTGTCTTTTCTTGCCTCTTCTTTCAAGAGAGAAGCCAATTCAAATATGAACTCTAATTTTATATTCTGATTATTGCTAAGTAATTTATCAATTCTCCTTAATGCACAATAATACGTGTATTTTTCAATATCATTATGATTCTTATAGAATTTGATTACTGAAATCAAATCATCTTCATTTCACCTTGGAATAGTCTCTTCAATAACTTTTAATAATCTGTTTAAATTTTCTCTTGCATTTTTACTTGATTTTATTGCTAAAGCGTCCAAAATTTTCGGTAAATATGTCACATCAAGCTCTTCTTTGCTGCTTAGCTGAATAATTTTTTCTATGCAAGGGTCAATAAAATTATCCCTTAAAGAATATATATATCTCCCAGATCCTATCACAATTTTTGAAATGTCTTCCAAAGATAAAGGTGTCTGGCTATAAATGATTTTTGCAACTTCATTTCGTAACTCCATCATTACAAATCCTTGAGGCGGCAAATTTTTATAAATTGTTAATATTTGTTTTTGGTTAAAAGAGTGGCTAGATATAAGTTCATTTGTGCGAGAAATTAATATTTTCTTTTTTTCTATTGATAGCCTTAAATTTTTATATGTAATTCACTCGCTGAAATTGACGATACCTTGAGAATCAAGCTTATTCATGTTTCTCAAAACTTCATCAACAATTTTATCTAGCTTTTCTTTTTTCTCGAAATGGTTTTTATGCAAATTGTCTTGAACAATTTTAAGTGTATAGGCGAGCATTGATGGAGATGTTCGGGTTATGTCTATATCATTTAGAAAAGAATCTAGATTTTTTACACTTGAAAATTTCATATCAATAATAGCTTTTTCTAAATTCGGCTTAGGTGGAGATAATGAAAATGACCGAGAAAAATTTTTGAGAAGAAATTTAAGTCTCAGCATTTTTAGTGTTATACATTTTTGAAGGTTGAATTCGTGAGAAGCAAATAAAATTAGATTTAACTTAATTCACCTATATATCGTAAAAATCAGATAATATTCATTTAATAATCTCACTGTTAAATGATATTTTTAAGTTTTCTGCTTTATTTAATAATTATAAAATATAATAATAAAGATACTTTAAATCTTAAGATACTCTTTTATGTTGCTTTTTCCTATATCATTGATTATTTCTTTATTTAGAATATGCAGATTTTTACCCTTTCCAAGAATTTGATTTTGATGCATATTAAATTCTCCTCGAAAGATATTAGAGCGATATAAAAATACCTTATTTGTAGCAGGCCATAAAACTATGTCATTAGCTGGAATATAAAAAGGAACCCAAATTTTATCAATAAATTCATTTGTCTTTACCTCAAGATTGGCTTCATTGCATGATGATTCAATACGATTAATAAGCGGCTTATCAATTCCAAAATGCTTAAAATAGTCAAATTCACGCCAATATTTTTGAACTTTTTGCTCCATGGCATTCACATTTTTTAAGTCTGGGTCCATTTGTATGTGATTTGCAAGTAAAAAATGCTTAAGTGTAGGCACTTCGCAGTCAAAATATTTGCTATTCTCTAGATGTTTTATTATAATAGATTTGTCAGCTTTAAAAATGACTAGCCCATATATCCAATTTATGTAATCTATATCGTTTCCAAATATAAACTTTTCATTCTCAACAAAATCAAATAGCCTATTAGCCATTTTATAAGCTCATGTCTCGTTTTCATATCTAAAATCAGCCAAGCACGAAATAGTTCCTGCCAAATAAGCTGAGCTAAAATCATCTTCCTTATCGCAAACTGCAAGAACTATGTCTTTATAAGATAAGCCTACATTTTTTATTTTTTCAATAAGTTTTTCTCTTGAGCGTTCGCTATTGCAGTATTTATTCATAATCAGACTTTTCGATAAAACATAGCCAAAATCAAGATCTGATAGTAAATTTTTATCAGCCAAGCAAAGAATATCCACGAGCTCAAGAAATCTTAATCCTCTAATTCTGGATAAAATTAAATTTTTCAATAAAGCGCATATGTTATTAAACAGCTCTAAATGATCATTTCTATCCAGCTCTGAAAGATTATCAAGCATTATAGAAAGATTATGAATAAACATGTACTTTTGAGATAGGATTAATTGTTTTACAACATTGAAAACATAGTTATCAATTTCTTTAGTTTCAGGATGTTCCCAATATCTAAGGACAGCTGTTCTCAGAAGCTTAAAATCTAAATTTTCATTAAAAATTCGCTTTACAGTGCTTTCCCTTAGTTTAGAATCAGAGCATTTTGAAGAAATCATTAATAAGGAGATAACGTCAAATTTCTTTATGTAACCATAGTTATTTGCAACTATATCAGCAATTTCTGAGTCTAATACCCCCAGCAATGATGCAAAGGATAGTATTTTTATATTATAATTACTATAAATACTATCAATTGGTAAATCTTTTATCAACTTGCATGCACCAGCAAATAGGTCTGTTATCAATCTATGATCAGAATGCTCATAAAAATAGTTAAAGCAATCAAATTTTGTATAAATTTCTACATTATTTAATAAATAGTGAGGATCCATTGCATTTAAAATTCGTACAAAATCATTTAGAACTTCATAGTCTAGAGTTTCAGTAGCTCTTTTCATTACTAAGCTAATTCAGTCTTGAGGAATTTTATTTTTGAATAGTTTTAATAGATAAATAATTGCTTCAAAAGGCCCTTTATAATGCTTTATTGCCTTCTCAATACTTTGACGTGAAAAATTATTTTTATTTTTAGTCACAAAATCTTTTCATACTTCAGGATTAGATTCATAAAATTGCATTGAAATTTTAAGATTTTTATCATTCCTTATTTCGTCTTGCAAGCTCATATAAATTTTTTCTTGCAAGGGCTCTAATGCTTTGATTAGTTTTGAGTTGTACTCTTTATCTTCAATTCTCATACAAAGCTCGTCAATAGTTTCCCTTCTTAGACCCAATTTTAGGCTTTTAATTATAAATTCTTCTGCTTTTTTAAGGTTATGGTACTCATAATTCCTTACATTAACAATGCTGCTTAAAATGTCAACTTTTTCGGTTTTATAATACTTTCAAAGTATCTCATAGTCAAGAGCTAATGGAATAATGTCTGTCAATGGGAAAAGCTTTCCTTCTTCATTTACAGAGACTCATGAAGCTTTTTGAAATATTTTTATGCGTGTTATTAATGGCATTTTTGAGATTTGGTTTTTCAATAAGATTGCAGCTTGAATATCAATACATGGTTTCATAAAATCGAGCATTTTCATTAAATTCTCTTCGCTCAAGGGTTCATTGACCAATTTTTCTTTAATTATTTTTAAACATTTTGAAATTATATTTTCGGTATCCTTAGCTATTCTTGTTTTTTCTTTCAAAAGAGAAACCAATTCAAATGCATGCTCTAATTTTATATTTTGATTATCGCTAAGTAATTTATCAATTCTATGCAATGCACAAAAATAAGCTCCTTTGTCGACAGTATTATGATTATTATAGAATTTGAAAATTAAAATCAAATCATTTTCTCCTATCTTTGGTATAATCTCTTCCAATATCTTTAAAAATTCGTCTAAATGTTGTCCTATATTTTTACCTGTTTTTATTGTTAAAGCATCCAAAATTTTTAATAAATATTTCTGATTTAGTTCTTCTTTCCTACTTAATTGGATAATTCTCTCTAAGCAAGGTAAAAAGAATCCAATTTGTAAATCAAATATTAATTTACCAGACCCAATCATAATTTTTGAAATTTCTTCCAAAGTTAAAGTTACTGAGCTATAAATGATTTTTGAGACTTCATTTCATAATTTCATCATAAAAAATCCATGAGGTGAAAAATTTTTGAAAAGCGTTATTATTTGATTTCGGTCAAAAGAATGACTATATATCAGCTCATCTATATGAGAAAATATTATTTTCTTTTTTTCTAATGATAAGTGCTCATGTCCACTTGCAATAAACTCACTGAAATTAATTATACCTTGAGGGCCAAGCTTACTAAAGTTGTTTACGACTTCATCTCTGATTAGAAATAGTTTTTTCTTTCTTTCTAAATTATCATTGTATAAATTATCTTGAGCAATTTTAAGTGTGTAGGCAAGCATTGATAGAGAGGTTCTAGTTATGTCGATGTCATTTAGAAAAGATTCTAAATTTTTTGCATTAGAAAATTTATTATCAATCATAGCTTTTTCTAAATCATGCTTGGGTGAAAATACTGAAAATGACCGAGACAAATTTTGGAAAAGAAATCTAAATCTCATCATTTTTAATATTTAATTTAGCATATTTTTGAAGACTCTAATAATTGAATAATTTTCCCTTAATTTTGGCTGATTTAAAACCTCATTTATTAATTTTTGGCTTTCAATGTTTGGTAGATCAAAATCATATTTATTAAATTTTTGAGACCTAATTTAGCTAATAATTAAAAAGGTTAGAAATCAGTGAATGAATATGTCATTAACTTATGATATCCCAGAATTCACAGACATCTATCCAAGATATCTGTTTTTCTACCCCCCGCCCATAAATATTTTAAAAATCCCTACTAAGCCTAAACTTAAATAATAATTAATATTAAAAGACATATCTTTATTGTTTTATATCTTTCCAATTAAAATTTAAAAATTTATACACATATATATTCAACACTTTATAAATAAAATTCAGTAATCTCAATAATCCCATGAAGTAAATTTTCACTTCTCTCATTAAGAAACAAAATGGCTCATAGTCGATTTCAATCAAAGCCGTTTTAAATTGTTTTAAATTAATTATTTATATTAAAATACTTGATGGTTAAAATATTTATAATAGAAATGAGCTCTAAAGAAGCTTATTTTATGCTTCAGTTTCCATTTTCAACTCATCAAAAAGGGGGCGAATTAATTTCAATTTTTGGGAAAATAAATTTCTTCAACTTTAAAAAGGGAGACTTTTAGAATCAGTTTAAAGTTAATTAATTAAGCCATTTAGCCTAGTCTGGCAACCCAATCTTGTGGGAACCATGAGCGGAATCCTTCAACATATTGATGTTTAGCTTCATCTTGAGTTAATCCTTTTTTGGCGTTCCAGGCATCCCATTTGCGTGCTGCTGCCTCATCTTCTGGTCTTGGAATACTTATATCCCCTAAGGTGGCTTGCTTAAATAGCCCATAAATTTGGTATCCTTCATCTCCTGGTAGAGTTCCTCCACTCTGTTTGAATTCAACAACTAATTGTCCCACTCTTTCGAATTGATCTGCCATTTTATTATAAGTCGTGGATATAGAGTAAACTCATTTGCATGAGTTATAAAAATGGGGTATTAATATCTCCAAATAAACTTAAATTTTTACAAAAATATGTATATTAGAAATAATTATTCGATTAAAATCAATACAGAATTATAAAGCAGAAATATGAAATTATATTTATAAAGGAATTTTTATTATCAAAAAAAGTGCATTGAAACTTATTTTGTTAAAAACAAAATGGAAATTAATAATTAATAAAGTTTTTAATAAATGCTTTTATTATTATTTTTTACTATGCAATATTATAAATTATAAAACTTAAAATTTATAATATCATTGATAATTAAATTTTAATTTCAAAGGGAAGCTTTTTAAATTTCCTATCCAAGAATTTAAGTCCTTATTAATTTTCAAATAAAAAATGGATTGCAAGTTTATCGTTCCTTTTAATTTAAAAAATTTAACTAATTATTAACTCTACCTGCCAAAATATGCCTATATCATAATTAAATATCCATTCATTTTTATCTATCAAAACAAGGAGAAGCCAAAAATCCTTAGTTTAGCCCAAAATGCATTTAATTTATTGCAAAAAAAAACTTTAACTTAAATACAAAAGCTTGAAAAAATCGATTATTCATATCGAATTTCCGATTTAATTCCTTCACTAGTTTTTTTATATGAATCTTGTGATAGTTCTAGGTCTTCTTGTAGACTTGACTGGTCATTCTTTTCTGCGTTCAATATTATTCTGTATATATTCTTTAGGGTTTTCAGTTTCGCAATAACTCTTGAGTCCTCAGAAAGATTTCCTTTTGATTGAGCATGCTTTGACTCCTCACAAAGGGAGTGGTCTTTTTCAACTGTTTCTGTCGTTTCTGGGCACAATTTTACTTTATTTTTTCCGCTCTTCGAACCAAAGCAACCCATTTATTTATATTTGTGGAAAAGATATTAGAAGTTATTTAGATCAACCAAAAGCCATAAAGAAAAGATTAATTCATTATGAGAAAATGAATTAAATAAGCGCTATTAGTACATTTTATATATTTAAATTTTAGAAGTTTCTAGTGGCTTTGAATTAATATTAATTCATAAATATAAATATGACAACACATATATTTGATAATTATGACTTTGAGAATTCTGCAGACTGGATGAATTTTAAGAGCATTTATTCAACACAAGAGCAAGTCATAAGAGCTAAAGAGCTTAAGATGAAGTGATACAAGCTGAGAGTTGACCCAAATTTCAATATATTAGCACATTCATGTGATTGCCTTACAATATTTCAAATCATACAAATTGCTTTATTTTCTCTTTCTGTTCTAGGACTGCCCTTTGGGAATTTTGCTGGATTTTTATTAATTTTCCATTTCATTGGGATTTTCACCCTTCAAGGCCCTCCAAAATTGCAAATTGATTATTTAAAATGCGTAATTTTTGACAACAATACTCATTATTTTTTATATTTACTTGTATTTTGGGTTACGAATTATGGGATTTTATGAATAGTCCCTGCTTATATAGGCTCATATGTTTATTTTATCCACATTTTGATGGCAAATTCTTTGGTTCCTAACACAATAAAACAAATTATAAGACCCCACTTTGCCATTGAGGAAAGTCTTTTTGATTTAAAAATCGAGTATGAGGTAAATTTAGGCTATGCTTTAATACTTTTATATGGGATTTACAATGCTAGCTATATTGTTTTATATTGACTTTATCTGAAAATGCGGTATATATTGAACAGACGTATGCAGCTTAAATTTGCATCAGATAGGCAAAATTATGGAGTGCTCTTAATTTTTATTCCTAGGGTATTCCAACACTTTTTCCAAAATTTAGGAAATATTTGTGATTGGCTTATAGAAATATCATCAGAATAATAAAATTTCTTATATAAATCTAACTTAAAACTCTATAATTCCCCATAGTTCTAACTTCCAAACTAATCATATCTGACTTAAAATAATGATAAATATCCCAGCAACTGAAAATCTTCCAACAGTCTTTGACACTTATCGCACTGAAGATCCTTATATTTTATCTGAAGAAGAAAGGCTCAATCTTTTACGCAAGTTCCAAATATACCAACAGCTAATTGAAGAATTCCCAGTTTCAATGGGAAAAGAAGCATCTCGAAAAGAAAGAGACACAAGGGTCGATATTTTGCAGTCAGAAAGCACTTTAACCTATGGAGAAGTCGAGTTTATATCAATGGGAGAAGTCTTTGAGACTATAAAAGCAAGATATGGAGGAATCCCTCAAGGAGGCTGCTTTTATGATTTAGGATCTGGGACGGGGAAAGGAGTACTTACTGCTGCACTACTGCATGGCTTTGATCAGTGCAAAGGAATTGAAATATTACAAGGGCTGTATCAAATTTCGAGCAGAATCAAGGAAAAATATGACTTAGAGTTTCTTCATTTTGTGCAGGAAAATCCTGATCTGTGGACAAGGGCGCCAGAAATTACATTTTATTGTGGGGATTTTTTTGCAAATGATTTGTCTGATGCAAGCTTTATTTTCGCAAATTCGACTTGCTTTAGTACGGATATGATGAAGAGGATAGGAAGTTTTCCATTTAAACAAGGCACAATTGGGGTTACTTTTACTAAAAGTTTGCCAGAAGAATCATGGGAAATTTTGGAAAGTATAAGAAAGAATATGAGTTGGGGTGAGGCTACTGTTTATATTCACCGTAAAAAATAATTATGAATTTGGATAAATATTATGCTTGTGATTTCTTTTTTAACTTTTAAATATAAAGAAAAATCTTTTATTTATAAATTTGATTTTTACTAAATTGTCCATTTTTTTATTTCTTTCATAAATTAAATATCCCGCCTATGGAATCTAATTGCATGTTTCACTCTTTTGAGGTCGCTCCTGACTTAGAACCTGGCCATCGCTCAAGCTTATTTTCGTACAAAGGCTACGCAGATGATTCTCATGAAATTGGCTTACGAAAATCAGAAACAAGATACCACGGCAGAGAACCATCAATTTTTGATGTAAAAATTTCTCTGCCTTCCCCAGTATCAAAAGAAGGCTTTTCAGTTGACGCAATCATGCCCTCGCCTCCCTTAAACCGCACAAGAAGAAGTGTAGGCAGAATGCTCACGTATACAGCTTACGATAACCCTCATTCCAAGCATTTTCGTACTCTAAAACGGCCAAAAACCCACAAAAGAAGTCCAAGTTCTTATGCAAACTCAGAGGTAACTTCTAAGGAAATTCTTGCAGCTTTGCCAAAGCCAAGATTTATGACAAGAAATTCACATGGGCATATAAGGGAAATTAGTGATGTTAGTAACGTCGTGATTACTAGTCAAGATTCAGATATTTTTGAAGCTTTACATACAAGGAGTGATAAAAGCAGTCATAAAAAAAGCGTTTTAAGCCAGCTTTCGACTGATTTTAGTATGGGGCCAAGCTCATGCATGACGTTTTGCTCTAATTGCAAGACTTTGGTGTATTCACAGATTTCATATGAAGGAAATGGCTTGGGGTCATCAATATTTAAAGCTTTTCAGAAGATTTGTTGTAAGGCTCCTGAATTCATTAGAAATCAAGTTGTGCATAAGTGTCCTGGATGTGGTAGTGTATTAGGAAAAATTTAATTTATTATATAATATGAGAATTTTTTATTCCAAATACCTGAAAATTAAAATAAATTGTTTTGAAAAGACTTTATTAGCAAATATCACTGTTGTGAACGCAACATTCTTAAAAAATTTTAACTTTTCATAATAATATTTACAATTCTGTTCATTTATGAGTAGCAGCAGAAAGGAAGCGTTTGTCCCATACAACTTTATATCCGGCCGCAAATGAAGGTGCACAATCTGCAATAAAGAGTTTGATCAATCTTGCCTCCAAGCTCATGATAGCCTACACATGAAGAACTTGCCAAGCCCCACACCAAATGCTCCATCATACTCAACACAGCCTTATCCTCACAACCCCCAACAAGAGAATCATTATCCATACAAAAGTAACCTCGAAAAGCCCCCATCTGAAATTCCCTCAAAAGACGATAAATTATCAAGCATAATTTCCAAAAACATACAAGAAAAAGCTGACCAAGATCCCCAGAAATCAAAAAGTTATTTAAAAGGACTTACAAATCAACAATCTGGTCCAATAAACAAAAAAAACCTCCCAAATTTTATGCTAAACCAAGCTGAATTTTCAAATAATTTAGAATACCAAGATGAAGAATTTGAGCTGTCATCTGCAAATCCTGCTCTAAGTGATATGCTTTCTAATTTGGAAAGCATGGAGAATCTAGCCTATAAGCAAAAGAATTTTGCAGTTTCAAAAGCTCCTACAAAACCTGAAATAGTAAATAAACAAAAAATCGATGATAATGAAGAAAATTTCCAAACCGTAGAAAAAGGGAAAAGTATTGCGAAAAAATCAGCTAATGAGTTACCAATGCCGAAAAAAAGGCAGAGAAAAGAGGATTTTTCAGTTATGGGCGCTATTAAAAAAATCAAAAAAGTTGAAGCATGCTTCAGTGCTATGAATATGATACTCGATATTAAGCTGCGCTTACAGAAGAAAAAGTTATTTAAAATGTTCAAGAATTACTAATTTAAATTTAATTTTTAGGTTAATTTTTTCACATAAAATTTTATAGTAAATTATTATGAGCTTCTTCTATATGTCTTCTAGTATCAACTCTTCTCATTTGGTTATCATCATCACATTCTTCGCACTTATAAAGCATGTTGTTTTTCTCAAGCCTATTCTGCCCTTGTACTAGCTTAAATAAAATAGTTTTTCCGTTTCCTTCATTGGTTAATCCTAGTCTGGTAGGAGCTTGTTTGCTATTTTCATACATGACAATATTTGGAGGTAAAGGCTTCCCATGAGTTGAAATATCATGAATATTTTTTAATCTGATCAAAATTTCCGCTGTATCTTTAGAGCTTAAGCCAATGTCATCAAAAATGGAAAAAATGTCTTTTACGACGATAAATAGCGACTCTAGGTCATATCCAAGTTCTTCTAAGAAGACTTGAAGAGCTTGGATTCGACTTGGACTCACTTTTCTTTATGACCAAAGACCTTTTCTCTATATTAGATGACCTGGAACTTCCTGTTAGAGAAATCGAAGAATTCTGTACAAGGCTTAAAAATGTATATGATGTCTATGAAGGCAAGCCTTTTCCTACAAATATTGTCCTCTATGAAAACAGCAGGAGTCTCCCTACAAGGCTTTGTGTTGAAAATAAAGACACAGGAAAAACAGTATTTTTCAGGCTGGTCCCAGGACAAGGAAAACTAGAAAAGTGCAATGTTCTCTATAGATGTGAAGTCTGCCGCAATGATGTCCCAATAAAAAGATGTGATACTAAAAGACATATAGCTTCAAAACATAATAATTTACTTTAAAATGTATTTTAATTGACTTTATTATCTTAGCAAATAATTAAATGCAAAAATCATTATTTTATCATTAAAAATTTGTATTTTGCCCTCGTAAAGCTGCAACTCTTTTACTTCTCTCAGCTCTGCTACATTCCTTTAGCTGGTTGCTTACATTATTCAAGATCTCCACATATGGCTCTAAATTATCAATTCCCTCACAGAGACTTGTTAAATTAGGAACTTTATCGACTTGGAATTCTTCAACATTTTCTACTAAAAATGGGACACAAACATTTCCTGTTTTAGGGTGGATTGAAAAAGGTGATTTTAATAAGTGATTCATAGCCATGGAGACATGGACATCCAATCTTGGGTATAAGTATTTATAACAAATTTTTTGCTTGATTTGATCTATTATCATTGGGTCTGGCTGAGAATTAATAAACTCACTGACTTCTGCCCAAGTTTCTTCACTTGTTTCTTTTACTACAAATTCCATTTTAACTCCAAGCTGATTGTTAATAATTTCGACGCACTCATTGAGTCTTTCTTGATTTGCAAACAATTTTTGTTCCCTCACAATAATTTCTTCAAATCGGGGTCTCAAAATTTCTCTGTAAATCTGGAGAAAAGGTGTATGAGGCTTTGGGCCTGAATTAAGAAATTCTATTAATGCTTTTCTTCGAAAATCATTTAAACGTCTTGCTGCTGGGTCAGAAACCCAGCAATGGACACCTCTTCTCCCTGAGTATACCCATAAATTAACAGTGTATCCAAATGATTCTTTTAGGGCAATATCCATTGATTTGCAAGCGACTACTAAGAATTTCCAGCAAAGCTGGCATACTACAGCACCAGAGCAGCATGTTCTAACTTTGTCATAATCAGTCATATCAATATCGATGACGAATTCTCTTTCGAGAGTCTCATAGCGGATTTTATTAAGCATTGAGTCTTTTCTTTTAGGAGGGACTGTTCATATAGCTCCAATATCGAATTTTTCTGGCTTGTCGTGGATCAGCTGGTCTTTGAATTCATTTGCAGAGCTGAAACTTTGATGGCGGCAATATATATCTCCCGGCAAAGTAAAAGAAAATTCTCTTCTTTCAAAGTAAGTTTTATCATAATGTGGATCTTGTGTTTCAAGTTCAACTCCTGCATTGAGCCATCTGCAAAGTGCGTTGCAAGGGAAATAATTTCTATAGTAATTTTCTAAAGTTTGTGGGTCCATTTACCTTCCCGCTATTAATTAATAAATGCAATTAATGTATAAATGGAATTTAATGTCAAAGTTAGATTTCATATAAATCAAATTATATTCATAGCAAATTTTATGCTTATTTTGTTTAATTATTTTTATTTCTTCTAATAACACACAACCCTTCACATCCAGTCCTTTCTGCCAACAAATTAACTCCTCCAAAATGCCCATTTTCTTCTTCATAAAGTAAATAAAGTACTCCATTTTCACTCAAAATCCCATCTACAACCCTCAGCAAATCATCAATAAATTCTCTTCCATTTTCCCCTCCAGGGCAGCTACTCGAAATATCTCTATTATTTTGGCACTCTAAATACTCTTCTTTACTAGAAGGCACATATGGAGGATTACATATAACGACATCCACTTTATTTCTCATGTCAATTCCTTTCAATATATCAATCCCTATTACATCAGCCATCTCTATCCTATTTTCTCTAAAAGTTCTCTGTGTGAGCCTAACTGCATCTATATTTATATCAACCCCTAAAAAATACGCATTATCTAAATTCAGCGCAAGTGATGAAATTACAGCTCCAGAGCCTACTCCAATTTCTAAGACAATAGTAGGGTTTAATGCCTTTATATAGTCAATATCACGCATAATTGCATCTATCAATATAAAAGTGTCTTGAGAAGGTGGATATACCTTTTTTCTGTCATCTTTCTTAATATGCGACAATTTTACTTCTTTTATACTCATTAATTATAGTTTTATTTATAGCTATTTATTAAAATAATGTACAGCTACATGACACATTGTCATTTGGCATATTTGTTGGCTCCCTAATTGCAAGGATTCGGTTGTAAATTTCAAGTTGCCTTAAAAAGCCTTTGTTTGGCCTGGCATCTGGGTGGAGGTATTGTACAAAAAGCTTTGCTTTTCTGAGACTCCAACGTCTTTGTTTCATTATGTAAGCTATAACTAATGATGTACTTCTAGAAACTCCTAATAGGCAGTGTACCATGACCCTTCCTCCACTATTGATAGCATCTTCAATGAATTCAGCCGCTTCATCGAAATACTTCAAGATATCAAATGTTGGAGAGTCCAGGATAGGAAATTGTTTATAAACAAATCGTGTGGGGAAGTAAGGTTCAAGACCGGAACCTGTCCCAGCTATTAGGATATGCGTTATTTTAAACTGGAATAGGAGATTTAGTTGAGATGCTTGCTCTTTGCTTCCTAGGTAAAGGCCTTCTTCTATTTCATCCAATAAGTACATATTAATTATTAACCAGTTTTGAAAAGCTGGATTTCGAGTTAAAATAAAATGCCTTATTAATGCTTATTTGAAAAGAAGCTCTTGAAGTAAACTCTTAGAATGCCATCCATTATTTTGAATTTAATATATATAGACAATGAAAATGGAAATTAATGAGCCTAAACCTGAAAGAAAAATGCATATAATTTGAAACTGAAGTCTTTCAAAATTAAAGAGCAATAAAAGGGGAAAAAATTGAATTCGAAACGTTGAAATTGCTCTTTCTTGTGAATATTTTTGTATTAATTTCGAATATTACTTAAACTTTATTTTATTTTGCAAGAGATTTTTATATGTTCAATTAACTTCAGAAAAGCTAATAAAAATAGAAAATTATATTAATAGGTTTGCTTGCTATAAAATTTATATTTTTAGGGAAATGGTGGTAGTATAACTATTAAATTGAGGAGCTAGAGAATAAAGGCCTTTAATTTATATGATCAATTTTTAATTTTCTGTTAAAATCTTCGAATTAAGAGCTTCGTTTTTTGTATGGGAAAAGCAATTTTACTGTGGAGCCATTTATTTCTAATTCTCTTAACAATTAAAATTGAGGCAATTTTTTAAAAATGTGCAATTTTTAGGCTAAATAAAAATTAAATTTAAGCTCAAGTAAAGGAAAGCGAATTTTATCTCCCTCTCCTTAAATTTGTACAAAATATTGGTAAAATATTAAATTTTTGTAAAGAAAATTTTAAACCTTCTGATATCAAAATAAGAATTTTTCAAGTAATAAATAATAAATTAAATCTAATTCTAGCATAAAATATATTTATAATCATTTTTTGTGCACAAATAAAATATCAATTATTTTTAATCACAAATTATTTTTGCTAACATTATTATTTTGGAGCTCTTTTTGACACAGAAGTCTCATTATTATTTCTTTTCCTTTTAAGCGAGGCTGGAGTTGCTTCATATTCCACATTTCTCACTACTTCCATCGGGCTTGACAGTCTAGCTTTATTTTCTCCTCTTTTCACAAAATACGTGCTTGGAATCAGAATTTTTCTCTGCTCAGTCTCTGTATTTTCTCCTTTATTATAATTATTCACTAAATGATCCATCATGGTTTCACAAATTTCTTCTAAGTCTGGGCCTATTTTATTGGGATTTTTGTCAATTTTTATTTCATGCTTTGGCTGAGTCCCTACCAATTTGTATTTTTTTAGCTGCTTTAATAGATAAATTAAATAATCTGTATCAATATCTTTATGGCTTTTATATAAAGCCTCTGAATAGGCAGCTATCAGTTTAACCATTTTACTGTCAAGTGACAGCTGGGCAATCACATAAATGAAATAAGGGGTGTAACTTTCTGGCTGCAACATTAAAAGCCTGTTTTGATCTTGCTGCTGAAGAGCTCCTGCCTTCATCCCTTTAAATACTTGTAGTAAAGCTTCTCTATATATTTTCGATTTGTGAGAATCAGATAAAAGAAGCCCTAAGACTGATAAAAGCGGCGGAAGAAGTTTGGATCTTTGATATATATTTTTCAGCATTATATCCCCTAGTGTATCACGATATGCAGGATTTTCACTAAAAACCAGCTCAGAAATCAACAGCAAATGTTTCGCTTTCAGAAAATGCTTATTTTCGCTCCTTCTTATAACTGAAAAAATTCCTTTTAAAGCCTGTATCCTATACGCATCTTCTTCAGCTCTACTAAACAAATGTTCCAACTTAAACTCCCTAGGGCTCACAATAAAGCTTCTTATATATTTTTCCAATTTAAAGCACAATTTTATCAAAATTTTATAAATATTCTGCGCATTCATCACCCCTGGCCCGTCAAATTTCCCATGTGCAGCTCATGCTACCAAAAGTCTTACCCCTTCAATTTTGGCTTGGGCAATTTCTGATATAATTTCATCATCTTTTTCTGAAGAAGTATGCATTACAAGTAGCTCATTTGTTGTGAATTTTAAAGCTGTGTTACTATAGTCAGAAAAACCGTCTGGGCAATTTAAAATGATTTCTCTTAAAGCTGCCAAATGGGTTATAAGCAGTGATGGGTTTTCTGAAGTAACAAGAAGTTTAGGGACAATAGAATCAAGCAAAGCGACCTGAATAAAATTATTAGGCATTGAAGTAGCTGCAAGCTTACTAGCGGCTTTGGCTTCTTCTACGGTGCCTCTTACACACATTTGGCGTAAGATAAGCTGGAGATCGCTTTTTTGCTTTTGGGTGAGTCTAATATTTCCTAAAATGCTGCATAGTAAATCTAGAAGTGGAGACTTGTCAGCACATTCGTCTAAAAGTTCGAGGATTTGGGGAATAAATGGAATTACAATATCAGCGTAGGCTTGGCCGATATTTCGTAAAAGCTGCAAATTGTCTGGGTCATTGTTTATCAGCATAGATACATAATTAGCACAAATTATTGTGTCTCCACATTTTGCTCTTAATTGATTAATTAACCCTTGTATACTCTCACTTTGCTTCTCTGCTAATTTTTTTAAGTTAATAATTGCATTTAATTTTGTTGAATTATCAGCTGGCGCACATAAAACTTTAAAACAGTCAGAAATTTCTACGTTTTTTAATAAGTTGCCTAATGCCGAACTATGCTGAATTTTGCTTTCTTTTATTAAAGTTGAGTTCAGCGGATCTTTAATATGGCCATTAAAAATCCCAATTAATTCTTCAATTTCGGCTGGATTTTGGGAGTGGAGGATGACTGCAAGTTTGTTTCCTCAAAATTGTTTGGATTGAATAATGCTACTGAATATAGGCCGAGTTTCTAAAGCTAAATCTTTATAAACCCCAACCAGAGCTACAAAATGATTATCCTTCAGTGCAGATAATGGAAGAATTATATCTTCAATTGTATTAACAATAATAACTTGGTCTTCTTCAGTGCCTATGTCTTTATAAGCTTTTATAATGTGGTTTGGAATAATAGAATAAACACTTTCTTTTCATGAGCTCAACGCATAGTGAAAAACTGCTTCATTATAATATATATTAGCTAAATATTTTATCGCTAAATTTCTGATTTGTTCTTTTTTGTCTTTAATTCTTTCACATATTCTTTCCAATACTTTTTTAGGCAAAATTATATATTTAGAGCTTTCACAAATAATTTTGACGGCCAGCTTTCTGACTTTGTCACTTTTATCTCTTAAACGGTCTCCTGTGCATTTTAAAATTAAATCAATTAATTCTTCTTTGTCTCGATTATTTTTTACAAATTTGGGAACTGCATTCATAACGATTTCTCTAGCATTTTCAGTTGGGTCGTCGAATTTTTTTAAATATTCTTTAAATAAATGAGAATGCAAAGCAGGAAGGACTGATTTTTTGGCTGATGCTAATTTCCCTACCAATTCTATTACTTTACTTCCAATTTTTGCATCGTTCATAAGCTCTGATAAAGAACTTAATAAAGTTAAAATGAAATCTGAATTAATTTTAAATAGCCGATAAGCTATTGAAAATTTATTGCTTCCTATCATTTGTGCAGTTTTACATTCTTTTGGTGAAATAAACAGTTTATATATGTAATCATTTATAGCTTGTTTTATTTCTGATGGTAAACTTTGCAGAGCCATTTTAACAACTTTCATTCTAGGCTTTTTCGAATAAGAATCAGCAAGTGATGAAATAACTGGGTAAATTTGATTTTCTTTTATATCATGAATTTCATCAAACGTTGTAATAATTATCATGCTTATAACAATTTCTTCAGAATGGCCTATTTCTTTAGGAATATTTTCAAGCAATGATTGGATAAGTTTGATAGCTATATCTATGCATTTTGATTTTATTGCAATTGCCATCGCTCCTGTTTCCCCGATTACAGATATCATATGCATAATTTGCGCAAAAGTTGGGTCATTATGATCTTTTAAAAATTTTGCAACTCTTTCAAACAGCTCAAAAGCTTTTTTTACTTGCTTTTCTTTATAAACTGGACTTGGAGCAATAATTCTTAAAATATCAGCTATACAGCAAGCTATTATTAGCTGGAGCTCGCTATATTCTATTTCAGAAAGCTCAATAAGTTTGTTTGCGAGGTTTTTAAAACTACTTACACTTGTAGGACTTTGTGGAGACTCCGCTAAAGCTTTACTCAGATTTTTTAATCGAATTGTGAGTTCATCAGTCTCTAGATCTTTGCTTAAGTACTGCCCGCTCAAATATGATTCATCAATATCCATTTTAAATTTACCTCCTTTAAGTTTAACTATTTATAATAGCTTATTAAAATATTTCACACTTAGATTTCTTTTTTTCCTGCACTTTATTTTCTGCAGTTTTCGACCTTTCAATTGGCTTAGGTTCAGCTTTCTCTAAATCTGTTTTTGCAAATGTTTGGGCTCGATTATTAATTGGATTGTGTTTTGTTTCTTCTACTTGTGGGCTTTTAGGGACTTTTGAAGGCAAATTATGAGAATTTCAATCGAAAATATAGTCATATTCGAAGCCTTCTTGCAAAAATAGGTCTCTGAAAAGCCTTCGTAAATAAGCATAGTCTGGCGCTTCTTCAAATTTTAAGTTTCTGCAATAACTAATATAAATAGAAAATTCTCTAGGAAACCCGTCACATAAAACTTCTATTGACGTGCTCATTTTACTCTCTTTTATTTTCTGATATTTTTCTTCTTTCCCTCTTGCAGAAATCCCTTGCCATGGCAGCGAACCTCTCAAAAAATACATAATCACATATCCAATTGCCTCCAAATCATCTCTTCTGCTTTGTTCAATTCCTACATGTGCATTAATAGAAGCATACCTCGCAGTCCCAGTCAAACTTTTCCCTTCCACATATGGGATATGTTTTTGTGTCTTAAAATCTCGGTATTTTTTTGCCAGCCCAAAATCAATGATATGGACAATGCTATTCCTCTTGCCAAGTCCAATTAGAAAGTTATCAGGCTTTATATCTCTGTGAATGAAGCTCTTTGAATGGACATATTCGACTCGGCAAATTAACTGATCAGCTAACATGAGTACAGTTTTCAAGGTAAATCTGCGGTTGCAGAGGCTGAAAAGATCTTCTAAGCTCGGCCCTAGAAGGTCCATCACCATGATGTTGTAGTTTGCTTCTGCCCCATATCATAAAACACCTGGGAGACCTGGGCCTCCTTGTAGTAGCTTTATGAGCTTGCTTTCGTAGATTAATTGAGGGTGCCGAGTATTCATGTTTTCGAGCTTGATGGCGACCTCACTATTTGTCTGGATATCAGTTCCGATAAAAATTTCGCCGAATGAGCCACTGCCGATTTTTTTGCCGATTTGATACCTGCCTCCTATACGAATGTCATGCATATTTAATTTCTTTTCTGCTATATTTATGACTATTTATGACTATTTAAGCATTTAACTAGATTAATTAATGATATTTTTGAAAAAAAGTGAGATTTAAATTATAAAAAGTGGCTATTTGATTGAAAGAGTCTTGCCAGAGACTGATAAAATATATAGGGAAATATATATAAAAATATGTAGCTTATTATAAGCTATCTTAAATATATGATAATTTTTGTACTTGGGATAATAAATAGATCAAATGTATTAAATATATAAAATAAGAAAATATTGCTAATTAGATAAAAGAAAGCAAATATTATGGAATTTTAGAGATAAATAAATATTATGTTTAAAATTGCTATAAAGACTTATTAAGAGAAATTCAATCATGCATCAGTAAGTAGATTTGAATGGATTATTATCTTGCAGTTATAGATAATCAATTCTAAAAAATGCTCCCAGCGAGGCTCGAACTCGCGACCTTTGGCTCATAAGACCAATGCTCTAACCAACTGAGCTACGGGAGCTACTAAAATAGTGCTGAAACAGCTGATATTTATGCTGATTTAAAATTAATTATGGTACAATAATTTCAATAATACTGAAAGTAGATGGATATATTACTCTATATTTCTGAAAGTTCAGAAACGCGAAAATTTGCTAAAAGTTAAAGAAGTTAAAGTTTTATTCAATTAGACAATTTTATTCACACATAAAACCTTTATGTTTTGTAGAATCGGAAAAATTATTCTTTAAATAATAATATATCTTGCCTTATCAGTGTGTTATAATTATTAGACAAATAGTACTTAATTTTGTGATCATTTTGATAAAATTAAACTATAATTATTTCATGAGTTCTTCTAGTAGCAGTTCTAGCAACGCTAGATGTGCTTGTTCAGGAGTAGACACTAGAGCGCTTAATGGCCTTGTGAGTGAGGAAGATAAAGTGATATGTGTATATTACTACCGAGAGCTAGAAAGAGTTGTAAGAGACATGATAGAAACAACAGGACCCTTATTTCCTTTATTTCTAATTAAACTATAATTGCTACGACAGCTGTAAACGCATTTCATCACGACTGAGTTGTGTGAAATTAAAAAACCTTCAGGCTTAATATATTATTTTACTGCTGTTAAAACTTTTAATTGGCATGTTACAGAATTCTTTCGAAACATAGATGAAGCCATTAGTTGTGGCAATATTAATAATAAAAGGTGTGAGAGCTCACAGCATAAGATTCTTCATTATAGCACAGTTTCTGATCTAAAATGAATATGCCATAATCAGACAGGTTACAACTTAGCGACGAATAATTGCAGACACTATGCCAAACAAGTTTATGATGGTTTGCGCTAAATGGACAAACAATGCTTTCTTAGATTTAAATGATCTATTTAAAAAAATTAATAATGCATTTCTATTACATTCACTATTATTTATTTTACGCATAAGGAAAGCTTAAATTAGAAGCGTTTTCTTTCTTAAATTTCAGCAATCAATCCATTCATCCATCTGTCTATTGATATCAATACTTCTTTGCTCTTTTTCTATCAATTTTTTTGAATTATCTTGATATATGAAACTTGTTCAATTGCCTTAAACTAATTTTTTGGTTTTTGATATTTCTAGTATTGCTTTTCATATTTAATAGTTTCATCATTTCCATTTCTATTTGTAGATGATCCAAAAATTTTTATTTATTTTCAATTTTTCTTTATATTGATAAAGTCAAATTATATTATAAGTAATTATCTTATGAAAAGTTCTTACTATGTAGAGAATTTCAAGATAGGAACCCTTCACATACAGTATTGAAAGAAAACTTTAAAAATCTATTCAGATAATCTCTAATTATTTTAATTTATATAAACTTAATTTTTAATTATATTAAAAATTTAAAATAAATAAATTTAATATGCATTCAAGAGCAGAGCAAAAGAGATCAAAAGAAGGAACCCCACTTAGCTACTCTATTTGGCCGTTCAGCCAATTGTAAATTCTATTACAGAGACGAAGCCAAAAGAGGTGGAACAGCCCCAGGTCCTCCAGAAAAGAATTTCTACTACCCAAAAAAACTTCCCGTCAGTTCTCACAAGTTCGGAGTGAGTTCTATGGACTCTCCAATTCTTCCACAAAGCAGCAAAGTTTCTATTCGAGGATCAGGCTGAAATTCCTCAAATATCAGAGCTCCCGTAAAATTACACACCATAATGCAAGAAAATCCCAAACTCAGCACTTCAAAACCCCCAGAAGATCTAAAAAGGCCATTAACCATCAGTTACCGAATCCCAGAAATTACAAAAATTAATGAGAATAAAAAACATAGGCCTCCTTCAAGACACAAAACCCCTCAAAAAGCACTTAATTTAATTTTGCCTCCTGGCAGCTGTACCCCCACCTGAAGAAATTAATACAAAAGACATGTTTGAAAAAACCTGGTGTGTCTACCCAAAAGTTCCAGAAAACAATGAGCCACAATATTCAGATAGAAAAACTACAGAATCTCCTACATTTAAGCATGCTTGGGATGAAGGTATAACACGACCAAAAACTCAGAATGAAAAAACAAGGCGAATGAGGCTTTTAGCGACTCAGGAACAAGTGCAGTCATTATTAGGGACTGATGTAATAAACAATCCTGAAAAGCTGTATGATGTTCCTATTATTTTAAATAGAGACAGAAGGATTTTCAGTGCTCATATAATCGAAGCAAACTCTCCGAAATCCAAGCCAGCTTCTTATAAAAACGTGAAATCTGCTTTTCAGTCATCTTTAGATGGCGACTTTTTAAACCTTTTCGAGCCAACATAATATACAAAATGCAATAATAATTTGATGTAGATATTTAATAAATATTATTCCTCCTTATTGAAGAATTTAAAAATCTAGCATCATTTAAAATGTGTAGCCTGCAAGTCCACACCAGAACATGATGAATCCCATGATACCAATCAAGGTCATTATTATCATCACTGCCCAACAGATGAACAAGTCAGGCCTGGTCCATTTGCCGGGCTTGGCTTTCATATAGAGCATGCATGGCAAAATAAAGCATATGATTGGATTGGATACAGACCCTAAAAGTGTAAGGACAAGCGCGATATTTGGAATAATCAATGCAAGTCCCATTCCAGAAAACACCAAAATTGTAACTAGAATTAAGTATCTTGACCTCGGGCACTCTTTACCCTTATAAACCAACGACAACGTCGCATCCCTACATGGATGCATCAACAAAGGTGCTCCACAAAGCACCGTTATAAACATCGTAAAAGAGCTCTAAATAAATCTTACAATGATAACTGGGGCATTTCCATGAGGATATTTGGCACTCAATATGTTGCTGGGAAAGTTATCTAACCCATGGTACTCCTTATAGAAAGTTAAAAACCCAAAAACTCCGACAATGATATAAATTATCATCACAGTCGCCAACCCTCTCATTAAAAATTTGTAGCCTCTACCAGTGGTCCTTCTTTGTAGTTCTGTATAAATAAGCAGGACATTGGGGTGGCAAGTATAAGCAAAGACGACTAATGGACAAACCTCAAAAATGCTGTAAGCAGTAAACTCTGCTGGTGAAGCATCCTCGAATCGATTACCGATTTCATTTCGTCTGAGGTCAAAAAACTCTGCAGTGACTACAATTAATAAATAAATACAAGCTCCGCAGCTTAAAACTGATGTAAACCTAAGAACTGAAATCTTCTTGGCGATTGAAAGTGGATAGACGATTGCTGTAGTAATTATGATTCCTCAAGCGTAATCACTGTCAAGAATACCTTCATTAATACCTAATAATGAAATGCGTGTGGTTCTAGACTCTTAAGCAAAACGACGTAAGCGATATAAGTCCCGTAATTGCTAATGATCATATTAATTTCTGAAAAAGTCCTCATTCTAGGGCCGTATAAATGCTCGCCAACACCTTCATATGTAGGAACTTTTGTTAGGTCTGATACTATAACTAGTAATTGGCATGTATAAAGACTAACAACAAAGCCGGCAATAAAAAGAAAAACACCCAAATATAGCCCAGCCAAATTAATTGCATAAGGTAAGGTCAAAATTCCTGAACCAATAGTGGAAGCAATAATTGTGAAAACGCTGCCCTTTAGAGATCCAGGGCTGAATTTCTTTTCTAGTAATCTCTTTGGAGCTCCAAAGGCTCTAGCGATTTTTTGTCGTGGAGACATAGAACCGATTGAGTCCATTTCCCTTGTAGTCTCTGTGTCCCTTATACTTAAATGCTCTAATTGTTTTTGGTCTTCTTTTAATAAGAACACTTCACCCATCTTAATTATTTCACCATGAGAAATAACACTCAATTACGTCATGGCATAGGTTTTTTAATATATTTGATACGAAAAAAGAGTTATTTATATTTCGTTTTTAATAATGCTAATACCTTAGTTTGAGGTGCGGTTTTCATAATCTTTAAAGAAAAAATAAGCATAATTTTTATCAGGCTGGATCAGAACACTATGCAATCTAGATTAAATTTATAGCAAATACAAGAAAATCAAAATAATTACATTAAAAAAATAGAAATAAGTCCTCTTTTTAGTTTACAAGTTTCCCGCGGACGATTTTAATTCACTTGACCATTTTAATTATTTTGATGAGTAAAAGAACCGGAGTTGACGCTTCAGTCAACTTAGATGAAACTACTAATGAAACTCAAGACTTAAGATCGCCAGAAAATCTTAATAATAGAAGAAGATCGCGCATCGCTCAAATGCATATCGATACAAGGAGACATTCAAAGCTTTCAACGCCTTCAGTATCATCAATCGGTGATAATCTGAAAAATAGTAAATCCTATACAGATAACCCTGTCCTTAAGAAAAAGACGAACTCAATGCCTACAATTATCCTACTGAAGCTGACAGGCTCAATCTTCCAAGCGATTTTAACTGTTTTTGCTTGTATAGTTTATGTCATGAGCACATATATAGGAGATCAGCAAACTTTATTTTTCAACTCATTAGAGCTCGCAATTGCAATATTATTTACAATAGATTATATCCTTGGGTTCATTACTGCAATTGACAAGAAGAAATTTATGCTAAAACCTCTTAATATCATTGACATTGTTATTATTCTCCCAGTTTACATTACTCTTTTAAGCGTAAATTACATTTAGCCTTCATCGCATAGCTCTTTGACGTTTACTAGATTTATCCGTGTTGTCAGAGTTATCAGAATCTTGAGATTATACAGACTGTTTGCAGTAAAAATTATTTAGCTATCAAAAGCTGAAGACCAGCCCCAAGGAGGCTTTGTGATACAATCTTCAGAAGTAGCAAGACAAATAATGATAGCAATTTTAACAGTTTTTACCTTGATTTTTATATCTGCAGGAGTAGTCCTTGCTCTACAAAATACCAACGACTTTGATATCAGCTTGCCAAATGGCGAAACTAGTATGACTTTTGAGAAGGCCTTATATTTTATTATAATTACAACCTCAACTGTCGGTTATGGAGATATGAGCCCAACTACTAGGCTTGCTCGAGCAATTATAGGTCTCTATATCATTATTGCAGTCATCATTATGACTCAACAAACCTCAAAGCTCGGCGAGCTCATGAAAAACAGCTCTCCCTACAAAAATCCATATAAAACAGAACCAGGTAAGCACATTGTGGTAACCGGAAAATTTAACGCCACCACCCTCTATAGATTCCTAAAAGAGCTTTATCACCCTGATCACGACATGCCGATGACTGAATGCCAAGTTTTAATAGTAAACTCAGAGCCTCCAAGCAAAGATATTTTAGCTATTTTAAACCATCCTATGTATGAAGATGCTGTAAAATATTTAGAAGCTGACTTTATGGGTGAAGAAACGCTAAAAAATGCAGCAATTGATATAAGTCGAGGAGTTGTGGTGTTAACAAACCAATACGAAGACGAAATCGCTAACCAAGACGTCAATGCTATATTAGCGTCTAGTGCTGTTAAAGAATATTCAGCTGAAACTCCAGTCTTTCTTCAGCTTGTCAGACCTGATTTGCTTATGCATCACTATTGGGCAGGGTGGGAAACTGGATTCAGCACTTGGAAATTTAAACTTTCTATGTTATCTGCCAATGCATTTACGCCTGGCTTTAGTACTTTATTATCAAACTTAATGATTTCTTCTTCTGGAATTATGAAAAAAGAATGTTTTGGGAATCATTGGATAACTGAATATATTGCAGGACTTTCAAATGAAGTTTATTACTATAAATTTCCAAAGCATTTAATTGGAGTAAAATATACAGATGTCGTCAAAGCATTTTATTTTAAAAATGGCTCATTAATTATAGGCATCCAAACTAAATTAAATGACGCTTCAGAAATTTTATTAAATCCTGTGGATTATTATATAAAAAAAAGTGATAGAGCTTTTATGATTGCTGAAGGCATTGAAGATGCCAAAGAAATTGAAGATCTTGATGTCCATGAAATTGGTGTGGAACCGGTTAAATTTGAAATGTTTGAGCAGTTAAGACAGATGAAAACGCCACCACCAATAAAAAGTGTATATAAACCTATTGAGCAAAGACATTTACTTATGTGGCTAACAGATTTGAGAGGGTCTGTATGGGATCATATTATTGTGTTTGGCAGACTTGAGCATTTAGAAATTTTATTGGAGACTTTTGCGAAAACTAGCAACCAATTGGTTTGCTATGTATCTGATCAGCCTCCTGATAATAAATGAAAAAGAATATCACAAACATATAGAGACGCTTTGTACTTAGAATGCTCTTTTTCTGACGTAGAAGAGCTTTCACACACTGCAATAAGCTTTGCTTACCACACAATTTTATTAAGCAATAGAATTGAAGGCTCCACAATGGAAGATTCTGGTCTACTGCCACTTGTGAGTTTAATTGAAAAGAATTTTACTTGTAAATTTACTGTGGAGCTGGTAGATGAAATTAATTTAAAATATTTAGATAAAAAGCCAAGAACTGAGCTTGAAAATTTGCCTTTTGTGGTGTGGCCAAGATATGCAGCCTCTCATGTGTTTTTTTCGAGCGCTTTGGATTATATTATAGCTCAAGCTTTTCATAATAATATTTTGATTGATTTAGTTCAGCGCTTGATTGTATATGAAGATATGTTTGCAGAGCTTGGGATTGATGAAAATTATAGGATAAATTCGATAGAACTACCTGAACATTTATATGGGAAAATTACTTTTGGGGAAGTATTCAATTATTTAATAAGTCTTCAAAGACCTCTTGTCGCTTTAGGAATTTACCGTAACACAGGGATATTAAATAATGAAACACCTTATGTCTATACAAAACCTGATGCAAGCACTCCAATTTTCCTTGGCGATAAAATATTTGTAATGGGAGAGCTTGAAGATAGAGAGTCAAGTCCATACTTAAAAGATGTAAAAAATGTCAAAAGAAAAACAACTGTTATAGACTTTAGCAGAAAAAAATCAATCACAAAAAGGACGTCTTCTTTAACTATAAGGAAAAAAACAGTTGCCCAATCAGCTGTTCAAGTAGTTGAAGACGAAGTCAGGGATGAAACTCAGCCTTTTACTGATGAAGAAATTATTAATATGGTTAGAAACCTTTTAGAAAAAACCAAAAAAGAAAGAGATATTATAAACGTAATTTTTATGCAGAGACAAAATGAAACTTTAATTAATTTAACAAGTGAATATAATACAGTACAACAAATGCTACAGGGGATGGATGTAGAGGAGGATTTAAATATAAGCTCATAATAAATACCTTTATACTGATTAAAATTTCAATATGATATTGAGAAAATATATTTGCCCATTATAATAAATTAATATTTTTCTGATAAAAGTATCAAAAATTATCCAATTTACTCATCTTATTTCTAATAATACAAAATCTCTTAAATTTAAGGATGATCTGCTATATATATTTTGACAATTTAATTACTCAAGATAGCTATATTGCTGCCTCACTCTATCAGCAGATGCGAAGGTAATAAATCATATAATAAGCTAGGATCTACTATTAATCAGCAAATAAGGATAATTACATCAATATAACTTCACATAAAATCAGCATTAGTCAAATATTTTAAAGCAAAATATAAAATGGAGCGCTCAGATATAAATCCTTTAGCAGAAATAAAAGTTGTCGAAAATATTAAAGAAGATGCAATAGAAAATAATGAACAAGAAATTCAGCCTACTTATCCTTCTATGGGAAAAATAGAAATTAAATACCCAAGAGTATCTAATAATTCTGGGAGCTATGAGGAAGAAAAATCTGATTTGCGTATAAAAATATCTATCATTGAGCATATCATTAAATCAGAGCATCTTTTAAAAGGTGTCTATTTTATTGTCAAAGGTCAAGACAGCTCAGGCACTTTTGAAAGTTCTAGGAAGTTCAAAGATTTCAGACTCTTAAGAGAGCATTTATCTAATTCATGACCAGGGTGCTATATTCCTCCAGTTCCTCACCAAAAAAACTTGGTATTTTATATATAGGGCACAACACAGCCAGAATTCATTGAGCATAGGAAAAAATTACTTAATTGATTTTTAGCTAAAATTGCGTCAATGAGTTATCTTTATGAGTCTCCTGAATTTCAAGAATTTATTAGGGGGAATACAGAATATAGAAAAGTTGAGTGAAAGAAAAGCAGCTATGACGAAATCTCCCAAAAATACCAGAGAATATTTAGAGAATTCTCATCAGGCGAATATAATGAAAATCATGAAGTTGTTATTGAAGAAGCTAATAACTATTTTAAGTCTGGAAAAAATATATTAGAGAGATTTGAACAAATTTGTAAAACAAACACTGATTATTTTTACTATTTTGGGGCTTCTTTTTCTCAGCTTTTTAGTGGATTTATTGAAGTTGGCGGATTTTATACAGAAGCTTATGGAAGTCATCCATTGCGTATTCATTTAAAAGAAAAACCAGCAAATCCTTTTACTATGCTATTAGATTGGGTGAGATGGGAGATTATTGACCTTGAAGCTATAATGGAAGCTATTTCCAGAATAAAAGACCTTGAAAAAACCAAAATAAAATCTCAAGGGAAGCTTCAGAGTGAGCTCGTCCAATACCAAAAATTACAAACAGGCAGGAAATCAATTTCCCAAATTTTATCAATAAAAACGAAAGAACAAAATTTAAAAAACCTGCAAGGCAGCACCATCAACTTAGAAGCAGAAATTGATGCTTTAGCAGTCCTCCAAAAAATTTCTACCTCAAGGTTCGTTTCTGTAGATCTCCCTGCATTTAAAAAGCAAAAATCAAAAAAATATGAGCTCATCTTGCGATCATTTACAAAATCTTCAGTCAGCGAATTTCAGCAAATTATTCAACAAACCAAAGAAATTGAAGATAATTTAAATGATAATTAAAATTTAAAAAAAAATATTTTCTTATAAAATTTTGTAATTGGGGGCCAAAAATAATTTCACAAATGAATGAGAATTTTATAGCTGAAGAAATAGAAATCTCTGAGGATCAGCCTAATAATACTAATGGAAGAGAAAAGAACCCAAGCGATTTAATCAATGAATTATTAATGTCAGAAGTGTTTGATGAAATGTATACAGGGGACAATTTTCTTATTAATCAGCAGACTTTGTGTGACCGATGTAAAGGATCAATTGAAAAAAATAGGAAAATTACTTATGAAAAAGAAATTCAAACTGATGTAGAGCTGCCTCAGAAAAGACCTAGGGAAGAAATACCGTGTGAAAGGCTGAATAAAGGAGATATTGTTGAGGTAGGGGGGAGTAGTGGAGAGGTTTATGACATAACAAATGTGCCGGTTGCTAGGACACTTGTTAGACCTCCTCCAGCAGCTTTGCAATCGTTTTCGATGATGCCTCCAGCACTGAATTATATGCCTTATAATCCTTTGAATCGTCCTTATATGCCAACTATCCCACTTCAGCAAAGGCCGACATTTACTACAAAATATCCACAAAAGCATGTACCTCTTCGAGGTGATATTCTTAATCCTGACTATAGTTATGCTCCCTAAAGTATTTAATATAATTTTGTTAAAAATTTATTGATTTCTAATTGATTGTGATAAAATTTGACATTATATAGACTGAAAATGGTCTAATATCAGAAGAAGAAATTTGAACATTACTTGGAAAATTTGCCTATATTATTTTCGCAACTAATAATCAAAAATGCAAAAAGCAGAATATGGTGAAATAATAAAAAATAAAGATTTAAAAAATATTTAAATATTCTCATCTATAAATTAATTAGTAGATACAGTTAAAAGAAGATAAATCATTTTATTATAATAATTTGTCTTATTATTGAATGATTATCCTTCTCTTCCTATTTATTGCTGCTTCACAAGCTTTGCATCTCAAAAAGAGCTTAGGCGATATTTATCTTTCCCAAAATGAAGTGTATGAGCTTGCATTATCTGATTTCTTTGATGGCAACAACCTCACATATCAAATTTTGTCAACAAATTCAGAAAATAACGAAATATCTTTGGAAAATAAGATGAATTTTGAATTATTATCATTTCGCCCATACCCTCTCCAATCAAATAAAAATTTATCTACCTCTTCAGGCCAAAAAACATATACAATTTTAAATTATCCTCCCTACCAAATTGTTTGTGATTTTTACGAAAATAATATTTATTTATATAAGCTCACAGAAAAATCCAACAATTTATTGCTTATTTGATATGGACAGATAAAAACTGAGTATGCATTTTCACATATAAAAAGCATAGAAGGTGTACGAGAGTATCGCCAAAATTGCTATTTTCTTCTTATTCAATTTCAACAGCAAGAAAATATTGATGATAATTTGGTATGAAGAAATGATTTTTATATAATGAATTTGACCGATATTTCAGCCATTCAGGAGCCCATAATAGTAAATTTTAGCCGTTTAACTTATGCAAATAATATTATTATGAGCTTTTCAGAGTTTAAACAAATAGTTTATATTTATGGAGAATTTCCAGATAATAAAAACGCAATATTTCTATATAATTTTATAAATCCTTATAGCCCAATTTACATTCAAGATATAACTCAATATTTTATTACACCTAAAGAAATTCAAACATTATCAGTTAAAAGCATATTGACTTCTTCAAGTTATCTTTTTGTACTTGATTCAAATATTGGCTTTATAGTTTATTCGTGCATGTCTCGTATTCCTTGTATGGAACAATCTTTTATTGATCTTCGGTCAGCTGGAGATCTGAAATCAATGCGATTTCTATATGGCTCTATGCTAGGAAGAGAAGTTGTTAATGTTTTGAGTAATAAAGGAAATATTTTAATTAGTCCTGTTACTGGAATTTTAAGGCAATGAATCCCATCATATACAAATAATGGGCATATTTATAATCCTTCTTTTATTCAATGCTTTGACAGTTTTTATTTTATTCAGTATGAGACATCAGTAAAGTCAATATTGGCTATTTATAAAAATAATAATTTTGAGAATACACTTTACGAAATTGAAATAGAAAAAATAATTGGAAAACATTATAATCCAAATGGATTCTGGACAATAATACAAAAATTTCCTATTAATTCAATAACATATTTAAGATCTGATTTTGATGGAATTAGACAATTTGAAATCAAGATTAGCCCTTATTCTTTGAAGGTGAAAGGAAAATCGGATTTTAATGCAGAAATTTTTGCATATGAAAACAATAATGAAAGCTTAAACTCTGTTTCAAGTATTATAAATGTGATTACAATTCCTGAAAACTCAAGTGAAATTTATTTATTAAATGAAAATAGACCTATTAAAATTTCACCTAGAAATGTATTTATTGACAGCAATGATCAATATCTATTTTTATCTCCTCCTAAATATTTTTCTGGGCCAAACCTAAACTTTACTGTAACAACCAGAGATTCTGAATTTTTTACTTTTAAATCAAGCCAAATTGAAAAATTAAAATTTATCAGCAATAAAACACTACCTAAGAATATTGAGTGAGTTGAGAACAGTTTCAGCTTAATCTATTATTTTAAAGATCACATAATTATTGATAATATATCCTTTAATGTTACAAATCCAATCAAAGTTCTCATGACAGGAACCGATGCTCTTATATATTGAAAAACAGCAGAATCAAACCCTATGATAACATTTCATACATTTTCTGGACCAATAATTACACAGTCATGGGAGACAGCATCTGAGTGCACAATTTTTAAACTGACCAAGATGAATAATCAATTTGTATGCTCTAATGGAGAAATAATAGATATTTACTATCAGGGGCAAGAAGGATTTTGAAAAAGACAAAATTTGATATCAGGAAACGATTTTGAAGGAAATTTTACGTGAAATTTGGCTGATATAGAAAATTGCGGAGGTGTTCCTCATGAACTGCTAAATAATTACTTATATTTAGCTGATAAAGTTAAAGGGCTTCTTGTTATCGATATTCAGAGATTATATAGTCTACCATTCCGTTATATTACTACAGAGAGTTCTTTGACTGGTACATTGAAAATTTTTTCTATTTATAAATATACTATTATACTTCGAGAAAATTTCTCAGTAAATATTTTTGCAATCCCATTAAGTTATATAAGAACAATTCAATTAGAAAATAGCGGAACTTTAACTAGAGCTGAATCACTTGGGGATTTGATCCTATTACAATTTGAAGAAACATTATTTGTTATCAAGGCAAACGAGCCAGCACATAATGCATTATATTTTAAAAAGAAAATAGGGTTTCAAGGTTATTTTTCATTAAATAATTATTGGTTAGAGAATGATGGGAGAAATGAAAAATTTCTATATTTCTTTTATCTAAACTCTACTGAAAAGCATTATGAAACATATTTATTGTATTTTTTGGACTACAGAGAAGACAGTTCTAGAACAATGCCTAGTAATGAGATATCAATTAAGGTTAAAAATCCTGAGGCATTGGTCGAGCAGAGTTATCCTGCTGAAATTACTATAGCTGCCAATAATAACCACAAATACTTGAGCATTAGTTTGCCATTGAATTTAATAGTAAGTGGATCATTTGTGTGATTTGAGCCATATAATTGAAATATCAAAGAAACAATAAGTTATGATGAAGAATATGAGTTTAACTTGAATAGTGTATTTTTTGGTCAAAATTTAGATTTTGCCTTAAATGTTAATGGGAAAAATTTAAATAGTTCAGGATTTAGCACTTTTCCTGCTAGGATTACTCCAAAAATAGAGATAATTGATTTTTATAGTTCATCAACTACTTTATACCATCAAACTTTAATTCCAAATACTGATATAAGAATTATCACCTCAACTGAGGGATTTATTATTTTAAATTCCTCAGGCTTCCAAAAAACTCTTTATTATTCAAGCTACTCCTTCAAAAGCTTGAAATGCCAGTTAATAGATACAGTTAATTTCACAAAAAATAATACTGCACTTCTCGCTACTTCTTGTCATTATCGAATTAATGAATTTTCAAATACTGAAAATATACCTTCAAAGATATACTTATTAGCCTTATGAGAATTTGATTATATTTCATTTTCTGTCAATAGATTCAATTCTATAAAAATTTCATATAATCCGTCATATCTTAGAATAATTGCTTTAAATGATACAAACTTTGAAATAATGACTGCTCAGCAATATCCTGAATTTCAAATTACTCAAATCTTGCATTTTCGTGGAAAGTGAACAGCTAATGGAATTGATATTGAGCAACTTGGATCAATTGATGCCTTTTCATTGAATATTCCTTCTTTTAACTCATGATTTTTTGATGGATATCCTGAAAATTCAGAAAATTCTGTATGGTTTATTCTTGACCAAAGTTATGGAATAAGAATTTTGAAAGTGTCAAGTAATAACTTAGAAATTATAGATGGAATTTCTCATGATGAGGACTATTATTTTTCAGTTGGAGTATGTGGTGATTATTTATATGCGTTAAAAACATCTAACATCTTGCAAAAAATCTTGATAAAAGATTTAAACAATTTGAAGATAATAGAAACATTTTTTTCTGGTCAAAAATACGGCCAGGAAATTACCCGCTTATCTTGCTCAGAGGATGGAAAATATATAGGGGTTTTCCATCTTTTTTTTGATAATACGAAATTACTTAGAGTTTATGACACATATGCCAAAAATAGCTCTATTTTGGTAGCAGATATAAAGTTATGTAACTGCTACCAATCTTTATATGCTAATGAATATGTTTTTGTGGATTTAAATACAATTTCAGTCATTGAATGTGCTCCTGGAGGTAAAGTTACAACATTTAAAATAAATCAAAATATTTTAAAAATTCCAAAACTTAGTACAAGCGAATATGAAAAAATTATCGACGAATGAGAAACAAACAATTTTGATATTTTTATTACTGCAAAAAATGAAAATAATGAAGTTAATTCTACAATAGTAAAATTTGTGAGGGTAATTACAGAGAAAAATCAAGAAAACCAAGATAAAATTATTTGGTGGGTTTGGGTGATTGTTGCTGCTGCAGTTGTGATCACAGGAACTATGAGTTTCAATTTGATGAAAAATCTGATGTTAAAAAAGAAGGATAGGAATTTAGCTAATCAAGCTTTGGTGTTGTCAACGATTAAAGAAAATCAAGCATAAGAATAATTATTCAATATGAGCTTATTTAATTTTAATTTTTAAATCAAATTAATCATAATATTCATCAAATATTATTGAAAACATAGTCCTTTTAACACTAAGCATTATATTAATCTTCATTGTGGTTTTAAAGTTTTCATAAATGTTAATTTGCTAGAGTTTAAAAGCGAAGTAAATAATATAAATGCTGGAAATAATAATAAATTGGTTAATTATTTCTATTCAAAATAGAAAATATTTGCAGTAAATTTCTAGTCCAATTTGAGAATAAGAAAAATTTAAGCACTCAATTAAAAATTTATCTACCTAAAATTTCTTGTAATTATCCAAAAAGAAATAAAAATCAATAGATAGATGTGGTGAAATAATATAAAATTAAAAATTTATAAATATCTAAATATTCTCTTTTCTTAATTGATTAGTGGATATATTTAAAATAAGATATGAGCTTATAAATCATTTTTTGATGCCTTATTATAATAATTTGTCTTATTATTGAATGATTATCCTTCTCTTCGTGTTTATTGCTGCTTCACAAGCTTTGCATTTAAAAAAGAGCTTAGGCGATATTTATCTTTCTCAAAACGAAGTGTATGAGCTTTCTTTATCTGATTTCTTTGCTGGAAATAACCTCACATATCAAATTTCGTCACCAAATTCAGAAAGTAACGAAATATCTTTGGAAAATAAGATGAATTTTGAATTATTATCATTTAACCCATACCCTCCCCAATCAAATAAATATTTAGCCACCTCTTCAGGCCAAAAGACATATACAATTTTAAATTATCTTCTCGACCAAATTGTTTGTGATTTTTACGAAGATAATATTTATTTATATAAGCTCACAGAAAAATCCAACGATTTATTGCTTATCTGATATGGACAGATAAAAACTGAATATAAATTTGCATATATAAAAAGCATAGAAGGTCTATGGAATTATTACAGAACTTATTTTTTCCTTCTAATTCAAATGCAACAGCAAGAAAATATTGATGATAATTTGGTATGGAGAAATGATTTTTATATAATGAATTTGACCGATATTTCAGCCATTAAAGAGCCAATATTAGCAAATTTGAGTCATCTAACTTATGCAAGTAATATTATTATGAGCCCTTGAGAGAATAGGTACATAGTTTATATTTATGGAGAATTTCCAGATAATAAAAATGCTATATTTCTATATAATTTTACAAATCCATATAGCCCTATTTACATTCAAGCTATAACTCAATATTTTGTTACACCCAAAGAAATTCAGACGCTGTCAGTCAAAAGTATGCTGGCTTCTCCAAATTTCTTAATTCTTCTCGATTCAAATATTGGCATAATAGTTTATTCATGCAAGTCTCGTATTTTTTGTATCGAAAAATCTTTTATCGATCTTCGATCAGCTGGAAATCTGCAATCAATGTGATTTCTATATGATTCTTCGCTAACTAAAGAAGCTATTAATGTTTTGACTGATAAAGGAAATATTTTAATTCGAACATGTGGGGATCTAAAACAATGAATCCCATCATATAAAAATAATGGCCTTATTTATAATCCCACTTTCCTACAATATTTCGATAATTTTTATTTTATTCAGTATGAGATATCAGACAAGTCAATATTAAATATTTATGAAAATAAAAATTTTGAGAATGCACTTTATCAAATTGATATAGGAAAAATGATTGGAAAACATTATAATAAAAATGGCTTCTGGACAATAATTCATAAATTTTCTACTAAGTCAATATTATATTTAAGATCTGATTTTGATGGAATAAGACACTTTGAAATTAAAATTAATCCTTACTCTCTTAAGGTTAAAGGAAATTCCAATTTTAAAGCAGAAATTATTGCATATGAAAATAATAATGGAAATATAAACTCTCTTTCAAGTATTATAAATGTGATTACAATTCCTGCAAATACAAATGAAATTTATTTATTAAATGACTATAGATCTGTTAAAATTTCACCTCAAAATATATTAGTGGAAGGCTATAAATCGAGTATATTTCTATACCCAATTAATTATTTTTCTGGGCCAAATTTAAACTTCACAGTAACAACCCACGATTCTGAATTTTTTACTTTTGAGTCAAGCCAAATTGAAAAATTAAAATTTATCAAAAATCAAACACTTCCTGATAATATTGAATGAGTTGAGAACAGTGACGGATTAATCTATTATTTTAAAGATCACATAATTGTTAATGATATATTTATTAATATTGCAAATCCAATCAAAGCTATCAGAATAGGAACTGATATTATTATATATTGAAAAACAGCAGAATTGAGCCCCATGATAACATTTTATAGGTACTCTGAGAAAATTATTACGCAGTCTTGGGAGCTAGCATCTGAGTGCAAAATTTTTAAATTGAATAAGCTGGGTTATGGATTTATATGCTCAGATGGAGAAATAATAGAGATTTATAATCAAAATGAAGAAGGATTTTGGACAAGAGTAAAATTGATATCAGGAAACAATTTTGAAGGAAATTTTACATGAAATTTGGCTGACATAGAAGACTGCGCATTTGCACCAAGCGAACCGCTAAACAATTATCTATATTTAGCTGACAAAGTTAAAGGACTTCTTGTTATCGATCTTTTAAATTTATCAAGTTTTCCATCTCCTTATTTTATTTCAGAAAGTTCTTTGACTGGTATTTTGAAAATTTTTTCGACTAAAAATGCTGTTATCTTACTTCTAGAAAATTTCTCAATAAATATTTTTGCAAACCCATTAAGCTATATAAGAACAATTCAGCTAGAAAATAGTGGAACTTTTACTAGAGCTGAATTAATTGGGAATATGCTACTGTTGCAATTTGAAGAAACATTATTTGCTATCAAGGCAAATGAGCCAGCACAGAATGCATTATATTTTGAAAAGAAAATAGGATCTCAAGGCTATTTTTCATTAAATAATTATTGGACATCGAATGAAGGCTATAACGAGCTAAGGCTATATTTCTTTTATTTAAATTCAACTGAAAAATATTATGAAACTTATTTGGCTCATTTCTTGGATTATATAAAGGGCAGCTTAAAAACAATATTTAGTGATGAGACATTATCAATTGAGGTGAAAAATCCTCAGAAATTGGTTGAGGAGATTTATCCTGCTGAAGTTACTATAACTGCAAATAATAACTTTAGATACTCTAGCATTAGTTTGCCATTGAATATAATAGTAAGTGGATTGTTTGTGTGATTTGAGCCATGTAATTGAAATATTAAAGAAACAATAAGTTATGATGAAGAATATGAGTTTAACTTGAACGATGCGTTTTTTGGTAGAAATTTAGATTTTAGCTTAAATATTAATGGGAAATACTTAAATAATTCAGAAGTTAGCACTTTGCCTGCTATTATTACTCCAAAAATAGAGATAATTCATTCTTATAATTCACCAACTACTTTATACCATCAAGCTTTAATTCCGAATACTGATATAAGAGTTATTACAGCAAGTGAAGGATTTATTATTTTGAATTCCTCAGACTTCCAAAAAACGCTTTATTATTCAAGTTACTCTTTCAATAACATAAAATGCGATTTAATAGACACAGTTAATTTCACAAAAAATAATTCTGCACTTCTCGTAACTTCTTGCAATTATCAAATTAATGGATTTTCAAATATTCAGAATGGCTCCTCAAAGATAAATATATTGGCTTTATGAGAATTTGACTATATTTCATTTACTGTCAATATATTCAATTTTTTAACAATTTCCTATAGTCCGTCGTATATTAAAATTATTGCTTTAAATGATACAGATTTTGAAATAATGACTGCTCAGCAATGTCCTGAATATCTGATGATGCAAATGTTACATTTTCGAGGAAAGTGAATCGCTAATAGAATTGATATTAAACAACTTACATCAATTGATGCCATTTCCTTGAATATGCCTTCTTTTAACTCATGATTTTTTGATGGATTTTCTGAGAATTCAGAAAATTCTGTATGATTTATTCTTGAAAAAAGTTATGGTATAAGAATTTTGAAAGTATCAAGTAATGGCTTAGAAATTTTAGATGGAATTCCTAATGATATGCATGACCATTATTTTTCCATTGGATTATGTGGTGATTATTTATATGCGTTAAAATCATCTAATATTTTGCAGAAAATTCTGATAAAAGATTTAAACAATTTGGAAATAATAGAGACATTTTATTCTAATCATAATTGGAGTCCACGTTTTACCCGCTTATCTTGCTCAGATGATGGAAAATATATAGGGGTTCTCCAAAGTTTTACAAGCTCTACACAATTCCTTAGAATTTATGACACATCTGCAAAAAATAGCTCATTTATTTTAGCAGATATAGAAATATGTGATTGCTCTCAATTTATATATGTTTATGAATATGTTTTTGTGAATTTAAATACAATTTCAATTATAGAATGTGCTCCTGGGAGAAACGTCACAACATTTAAAATAAATCCAAATATTTTAAAAATTCCAAAACTGAATGAAAGCGAATATGAAAAAATTATTGAAGAATGAGGAACAAATATTTTTGATATTTTTATTACTGCAAAAAATGAAAATAATGAGGTTAATTCTTCAATAGTAAAATTTGTGAGGGTAATTACAGAGAAATATCTAGAGAGCCAAGATAAAGAACACTGGCTAATTTGGGTGATTGCTGCTACTGCAGTTATGATTATAGGAGCTATAAGTTTCATTTTGATGAAAAATATGATGTTAAAAAAGAAGGATAAAAGTTTAGAAAATCAAACTTTGGTGCTAATGACGATTAAAGAAAATCAAATTTAAGAATATTAGTTTTTTTTAAATCAAACAATTAAAAATTTTAGATTTAGTTTGTATAATTTCATCAAATATTACTGAAGTCATAGTCCTTTTAGCACTAAATATTAATTAATCTGAATATTTACTAATGTTAATTTTTTAGCGTTTTAAAATGAAGTACTATAAAATCATTACTTCAAATAATAATAAATCTATTATAATTTCTATTCAAAATAGAAAATATTAGCATCAAAATTTCACTAAAATTAATCAATATTTATATGAATATAAAATGACGACGAGATTCGATGGTAAAGGATTCTTTTTATAAATTTGGAATTATGCTTTTTTTGATGGTTTCATCAAGCTTCAGAGGCTTAGGACTTTTTTTGCATTAAGAGTATGTATTTAAATATAATGCATCAAAGCAGATCCATCATTTAATTAATAAATTAATAGCATCAGAAATTTTTGATCAAATAATAAAAATTGAAAAAAAATAGGAAAATTACTATGAAAAGGAAATACAAATTGATTTGGAACTTCCCAGAAAAGATCTAGGGAAGAGATAGATACCTTATGAATGGAGATATTTTTGAGGTAAGGGGAATAGTGGAGAAGTTTATGATATAGCAAATGTGCCGTTGCAAGGACATTTGCTAGACCACCTCCAGCAGCTTTGCAATCGTTTTCGATGATGACTCCAGTATGATTTATAACCCTTTGAATCGTTCTTATATATCAACTATACCACTTTCTCAAAGGCTGACATTTACAACGAAATATCCACAAATGCATGTAACTCTTCGAGATTATATTCTTAATCCTGATTATAGTTTTGCTCCCTTTTGCTTTTAATATAATTTTGTTAAAAATTCATTGACTATTTGTCCTTCCTTTAATCGTTTAGTTTTATGCAATTATAATAAATCCTTATAATCTTGGCTGAAATACTCAATTTCAGAAAAAGAAAAATTTAAAAATTGTTTGAAAATATACTATATAAAATTTATTATATTTAAATTAATTCAATAGATATGTGGTGAAATAATATAAAAATAAAAATTGCAAATATTTTCTTCTTATTTGATTAACAGATATGATTCTTAGAAGGCATGAACAAATAAATAATTTGTGATGCTTTATTATAATAATTTGTCTTATTATTGAATGATTATCCTTCTCTTTTTATTTATTGCTGCTTCAAAAGCTTTGTATCTCAAAAAGAGTTTAGGCGATATCTATCTTTCTCAAAACGAAGTACATGAGCTTGAATTATCTGACTTCTTTGTCGGCAACAACCTCACATATCAAATTTTGTCACCAAATTCAGAAAACAGTGATATATCTTTGAAAAATAAGATAAATTTTGAACTATTATCATTTGACTCATACCTTTCCGAAAGAAATCAAAATTTACCCTCCTTCTCGAGTCAAAAGTCATATACAGTTTTAAATTATTTCACCGACCAAATTGTGTGTGATTTTTATGAAAATAATATTTACTTATATAAGCTCTCAGAAAAATCCAGCGATTTATCGCTTATTTGATATGGACAGATAAAAACCGAATATAAATTTGCATATATAAAAAGTATAGAAATTCTGTTAAAGAGTCACCAAAATTACTTTTTTCTTCTTATTCAATTGCAAAAGCAAGAAAATATTGATGATAATGAGATGTGGAGAAATGATTTTTATATAATGAATTTGTCTGATATCTCAGCTATTAAAGAGCCCATTTTAATAAATTTGAGCAATTTAACTTATGCAAATAATATTATTATGAGCACAACAGAGGATAAGCACATAGTTTATATTTATGGGGAATTTCCAGATAATAAAAATGCAATATTGCTATATAATTTTACAAACCCTTATAGTCCTATTTATATTGAAGCAATCACTAAATATTTCATTACACCCCAAGAAATTCAGACGTTATCAGTTAAAAGTATGCTAGCTTCTTTGAATTATTTCATTGTTCTCGATTCAAATATTGGACTGATAATTTATTTATGCAGACACCGTATATTTTGCATCGAAAAATCTTTTGTTGATCTTCGATCAGCTGGAAATTTGCAATCAATGTGGTTTCAACATGGCATTTCATATGCTAAAGAGTGTATTAATGTTTTGACTAATGAAGGAATTATTTTGATTAGTACCTCTGGAGATCTTAAGCAATGAATCCCAGCATATGAAAATAATGGACTTATGCATAGTCCTACCTTTCTTCAACATGCTGATAGATTTTATTTTATTCAGTATGAGATATCAGACAAGTCGATATTGAATATTTATAAAAATAATAATTTTGAGAATTCACTTTATCAAGTTGATATAGAAAATATGATTGGAAAAGATTATAATAAAAATGGCTTCTGAATGATAACTCAAATGCCTGCTGGTGAATCAATGACATATTGAAGGTCTGATTTTGACGGAATAAGACGCTTTAAAATAAATATTAATCCTTATTCTCTTAAGGTGAAAGGAAATTCCAATTTTAAAGCAGAAATTATTGCATATGAAAATAATAATGGAAACTTAAACTCTCTTTCAAGTTTTATAAATGTGATTACAATTCCTGCAAATTCAAATGAAATTTATTTATTAGATGACTATAGATCTCCTAAAATTTCACCTCAAAATATATTTTTAGATAGCTATAAATCGAATCTAGTTTTATCCCCAATTAATTATTTTTCTGGGCCAAATTTAAATTTCACAGTATCAATCCGTGATTCTGAATTTTTTACTTTTGAGTCAAGTCAAATTGAAAAATTAACATTTATCAAAAATCAAACACTTCCTGATAATATTGAGTGAGTTGAGAACAGTGACAGATTAATCTATTATTTTAAAGATCACATAATTATTGATTATACAACCTTTAATGTTACAAATCCAATCAAAGTTTTTACAATAGGAATCAATACTATTATATATTGAAAAACAGCAGGATTGAGCCCGATGATTACATGCCACAATTATGGTCCACCAATAACTATGCAATCCTGGGAGCCAGCATCTGAATGCAAATTTTTTAAAATCAACATGAAGACTAACAAATTTATATGTTCTAATGGAGAAATAATAGATATTTATTATCATGACCAACAAGGATGGAAAAGATTAAATTTGTTATCAGGAAGCAATTTTGAAGGAAATTTTACATGAAATTTGACTGACATAGAAATTTGCTCACTTGAGCCACACGAGCAGGCATATGATTATCTATATTTAGCTGACAAAGTTAAAGGGCTTCTTGTTATCGATCTCCAGAAATTATCAAGCTTCCCGTCTCCTTATTTTATTTCGGAAAGTTCTTTGACTGGTATTTTGAAAATTTTTTCTTCATTGAAAGAAATTATCTTATTGCGAGAAAATTTCTCAATAGATATTTTTACAGGCTCATTAAACTATATAAGAACAATTCAGTTAGAAAATAGCGGAACCTTGACAAGAGCTGAATTAGTTGGGAATACAATCCTGCTACAATTTAAAGAAACATTATTTGTTATCAAGATAAATGAGCCAACGCATAATGCTTTATATATTGAAAAGAAAATGGGGTCTCAAGGTTATTTTTCATCAAATAATTATTGGATATCTAAAGAAGAGAGGAGTGAGCTATATTTATTTTATTTAAACTCAACTGAAAAATATTATGAAACTTATTTGATAAATTTTTTTAATTATATAGAAGGCAACTTAAACAAACAATTTATAAATGAAATATCAGTTAGCGTTAAAAATCCTCAGATATTGCATGAGCAGATTTATTCTACTGAAATTATTATAGCTGCAAATAATAACTTCAGATACTCTAGCATTAGTTTGCCATTGAATATAATAGTGAACGGAGCATTTGTGTGATTTGAGCCGCATAATTGGAATATTAAAGAAACAATAAGTTGCGATGATCAATATGAGTTTAACTTGAACAATGCATTTTTTGGTCAAAATTTAGAATTTAGCTTAAATGTTAATGGGAAATACTTAAATAATTCAGATATTAGCACTTTCCCTGCCTCTATTGCTCCAAAAATAGAGATGATTGATTTTTATAGTTCTCCATCTACTTTATTCCATCAAGCTTTAATTCCGAATACTGATATAAGAATTATCACATCAAATGAGGGATTTATTATTTTAAATTCCTCAGGTTTCCAAAAATCACTTAACTTTTCAAGTTACTCCTTCAATAACTTGAAATGCGATTTAATAGACACAGCTGATTTCACAAAAAATAATTCTGCACTTCTCGTAACTTCTTGCAATTATCATATTAATGGATTTTCAAATATTCAGGTTGGCTCCTCAAAGATCAATATACTGGCTTTATGGGAATTTGACTATATTTCATTTTCTATCAATAAATTCGCTTCTTTACCAATTTCCTATAATCCATCGTATCTTAAAATTATTGCTTTAAATGATACAGACTTTGAAATAATGACTACTCAGCAATGTCCTAATTGTTTAATGGCTCAAATGCTACATTTTCGTGGAAAGTGAATTGCTAATAGAATTGATATTAAACAAGTTAAATCAATTGATGCCATTTCATTGAAATTGCCTTCTTTTGTACCGTTAATTTTTGATGGATTTTCTGAAAATTCAGAAAATACAGTATGGTTTATTCTTGACCAAATATATGGGATAAGAATTTTGAAAATATCAAGTAATGACTTAGAAATTAGAGATGGAATTTATAATGATAATAATGATTATTACTTTTCAATTGGATTATGTGGTGATTATTTATATGCTTTAAAATCATCTGGTATTTGGCAGAAAATTCTGATAAAAGATTTAAACAATTTGAAAATAATAGATACATTTTATTCTGATCAAAAACATAGTCTGGCATATAGCAGCATATCTTGCTCAGAGGATGGAAAATATGTAGCATTTTTCAAAAATTTTGATACTTATAAACAACTCCTTAGAATTTATGACACATCTGCACAAAATAGCTCCTTTATTTTTGCAGATATAAAACTATGTGATTGTGAGCTATCTTTATCTATTTCAGAATATGTTTTTGTGGATTTAAATACAATTTCAATTATTGAGTGTACTCCTGGGAATAATGTCGCAACATTTAAAATAAATCCAAATATTTTTAAAATTTCAAAACTGAACTCAAGTGAATATGAAAAAATGATTGATGAATGAGGAACAAATAGTTTTGATATTTTTATTACTGCAAAAAATGAAAATAATGAGGTTAATTCTCCAATAGTAAGATTTGAGATTGAGGAAAAATATAAAGAAAACCAAAATAAAGGGCTATGGTGGATATGACTGATTGTCGCTACTGTTTTTATGCTTACAGGAGTTATGAGCTTCATTTTGATGAACAAACTGATCCTAAAAATGAAGGATAAGAGGTTAACTAATCAAACTTTGATGTTGAAGACGATTAAAGAAAATCAAGTATAAGAATAATTATTCAATATCAGTTGATTTAATATCGATTTTATAATTTTCTAGAAAAATTAGATTTAGGTTGTATAATTTTTCATCAAATATTATTGAAATCATAATCCTTTCAACGCTAGCTTTAAATGATCTGCATATTCATTTATATTTTGTGATTTCAATTATTAATGCTAATTATTTAACTTTTTTAAATAAAGGATAATAGATCATGCTGATAATAATAATAAATCTGCTAATTATTTCTATTCAAAATAGAGAATATTTACAGCAAAATTCAATAAAATTAATAACTTTATTTTGTAAAGTAATTTTTCAATGGAAGACGAATATAAGAACGATGACGAAATTCCATGCACAGAAGGATTCTTTTCATCAATTTGGAATTATGCTCTTTTTTGGATGATTAGGCCAAGCTTCAGAGGAATCATATTTGGCTTAGGGCTCTTTTTTGCTTTAAGAGTTTGTTGCCCTTGTCTATGCGATCGGTATAAAATCTCTTACAATCTGCAAAGCACATTAACCAAGGATATCAAATAAAAAGCTAAGGAAATTCTTTTATAATCCAATCTAACTCTTAAATTATCTTTCTTTATAAAAACATTGAAATGGTTTCACAGGTAACTCTCAACTCAGGCTAAAAAAACAGATTACACACAAAACCTTATCCTCTGTATTGAAGAGCTAAAAACAAACCGTGAGTGTTTTAACAAACAAATCGAAGAAATTTCCATTGAAAAACTTGAACTAGAAAAAGAGCTTGAAAGACTTAATCGAGAACTTGACAAAGTTAACGGTAAGAAATATTAAAGAAGGTTTAAGCAAAAAAATTGATGCAAAAAGTGGATTTGATAGAGCAATTGAAGAAACTGAAAGTGCTTATAAGAAAATTTTAGAGACTTCTCAGACATTGCTGCATGTATTGAAAAGAGAAAAAATGTCATTAAAAAGTGGGCAAGATTAGCTTAATTATATCATAACTGATTTAAATCTTATATATAGTAGATTAATTGGTAAAAAATATAAGAATATAAATCAATCAAGCTAAAAATAAAACACCTATTTTTTGATATAAAATGTCAAGAAAATTGGCAAAATCCCCTTCCAAGCAAACTCCTCAAAAGCCAGCTGTTGAGATTCGCATGACAGAAGATGAAATAAAAGACTGTAGAGAAGCCTTTGATATTTTTGATAGTGATAACTCAGGCACTATCAATCCTAAAGAAGTCCAAGCTGCTATAAATTCACTTGGAGACGACCGAACTTCTACCATTTTCAGACTTTTAGCTGGAATTGAAGAATTGGGTGCAGAAATTGATTTTGATGCATTTCTGGCTCATATTAATGAGAGACTAGGCCATCGGAATTCAAAAGAAGGTATTCAAAGAATAATGGATCTTTTTGACTCAGAAGGAACTGGGACAATTACAGTTAAAAATCTTGCAAGAGTTTCAAGAGAGCTGGGAGAAAGCATGACTGTTGAAGAACTGACTGAAGCTATTGAAAAAGTCTCGACAAAAGGAGCCGAGCTTACGTTTGATGACTTTTATAAAGTTATGACTAAGAAAATATATGGATAATTATTAAATGGAAAAAAATTATTAATTTTATATACTAAATATAGATTTATTCTTACTAAAAACTAACTTTTACAAAAAATTCTTATAAAACTATTAATTATTTAAATAATCCCCTTTTCTATTCTATATGAGTTTGAATTCTGCTTATCAATCTCTGATAAAACAAGTATCTTATATTATTGATTTCATTTGCCACATCTTGAGGAATATCTACTTTCGGGTCAAAAAACTGCATTCCAACAAAATGAGTCATAGACTTATTATTAAATATTGGGCGTGCTAAATGAATTCCTTGCTTTAAATTGCCTCTTTGGTATCTTGACTGTGGAATGTGGGCATAATTTTCTGCATTGGTGATTCCCATAGCCCAAGCTCCATCAGTTAATTCAAATCTTGTGATAAAATTCAATATTTCTCGTGGCTGCTCAGCTGGATAGAAATTTGTTATTTCAGATATTAGTCTAGCATTGCTATTATAGGTTCTGACTGTATTTGAGGATAAAATTAAAGTTCCCATGTCACTGTGCAGCTCGCTTCAATTTTCATAAATATAATCTATTACTTGCTTAGGGGATTTTTCAATAAATCCTTCAACCTTATAAGCATCTATTGGATTGACTTTTTTATTATAAGCTACACATCTGCCTGAGTTATGTACACCATCCCAAGCTGATGGATCATCGATTAAATCGATAGCTTCTACACAAGCATGACAGGCTACACTTGTAAGTGTTAAAAATTCTTTTTCCATATAAAATGTTTATAATGAAATTCGTATGGGTAAAATAACATTACAATATTTTTTAAAAATTCTTTCATGATTTTGATATTCATTGAAATTTTATAAAAAGCTTTTTAAAAATATTAAAGAAGAATTAATTTAAGCTCAAATAAAAACTAAAGCAATAATAATACCCTTTTTATGCTTAGAGCACCAGAAATTATGCTGAGTTTATTATAAATAAATTAAATTATAATATTCTATAGGAGAAAAATAGAGTAATTCGATTAACAAATTTCGTATAAAAATTAATTTTCTCAAAAATTAAATTTTTTTATTCTTAGTGTTAATTACAATTAATTCTAAGGCTCATTCATTTTTCCTGATGGACTAATTAATCGATTTTTAGGGAAATATTGCAGCATCACTCCAACATCTTTATTCATAGATTTTGGGTATCTCCAAGATCGGCAAGTCCAGTACCATACTGTCAACAAAACGCCTAAAAGTCCCATAATCAAGCAGCTATTTGCAAATCCGCTTATTTCTACAAAAATACCTGCTGCAAGTGGACCAATAATTTCTCCTAAACTTACACTCATATTAAAAAGTCCTGATAAAGCATCATATATATTTGTTTTTTCTGCAATCCCAAGATCATCAGCTTCATCTAGCATATAAGGCAGCGGAGTAACATATCCTAATGATCCACCAAAAGCAATTAAGCACATGCCAATAGTTGGAAAAGTTGAAGCTGACCCTAAAATCCATACCCATGGGCCAATCATCAGTAATCCGATAATTGTTGTAAAAATGCTTGTGATCATTAAATAAAATTTGTTTGATCGTTCCAATATAAAAACTAAGGAAAAGCTACCCAAAGTATAAGCAAGGGTCGAAATTATGAAAACGTAACCAATTGCTGTCTCTGAGTATCCTTCAGATTTTAAAAACAGACCAAGTGTAGGGTCGAAAAAATTATAAACAATAGTAGAATACAATGCTACAGAAATATCTAGCAAAATATTTTTCTTTTTAAGTAAACTTCGGCATTTGAAATCTTCTTCAATCTCTTGCAATGTATTTTTATTAGAAATTAAACATCACGCTCCTGGGATAGGGGTTAATAATAGCACAGCAGATGCTATAAATATCCCAGAAAATCCTAGTAAATTAAAACAAATCGACCCAAATGCAGGGCCAAGCATCATCCCAAGTCCTGAAAAAACCTCAAAAATCGAGATGTTTCGTTCCCGATCTTTTTCATAATCATTTGCGATGATGGAAAAACCTGCAATGTAAACTGCTGACATCCCAATTCCTCCAATAGCTCGAGAAATTAAACTCAATATTGTGAATAATTTTATGTCAAAGTTTGGAATGAATGCAAGGATAATAAGAGATAAAGCCTATATAAAAATTACTCCTAAGATCATCCCACTAATTAAAGTGTTTTTTCTGCCAAGAAATGAGAGGTTTTCTCCAATATAAGTGGTAACAAGGCAACCGCTGACTGGCATCATTGTGAAAACTATTCCAAGCATTCAGCTTGACATTCCTTTTTCTTCTGCTATTATAGGGTAAAATGGAGCTATTACTGTATATATCATATTAATTACAAGTCCTGAAGAAAAGATTGTAAATAAACCGAGATCAATAGCCATTTTTGAGTCAATATTGTTTATTTCATATTCGTTATGCATAGCAATTAACAAAAACCAAAATGGATGATCAGATTCATATTTAAAGATGTTTTTATATTGCAGCTTTTAATATTTATTTTCAATAATAATTCTTATATTATTGTAATAGACTTTAAAAGCACTTATAGTTTTAGCCTAAACTTAAGAATTAGAATTAGATGATAGCCTCCCATATAATAAGGTTAATTTGCTTTACTCTCTTAGCACTTATAAAACTTCTCTAGCTGTCATTGGCCTTCTTGATAATATTTTTACAATTAAATCTGATACTTCTCTATCTTGTGCAAGCTTATTTTTTCTTGAGCATCCCCTTGAACTTTTACTTATATTTTCTTTTAAATAGCTCCTTCTCTGTTCTTCTTCATTCCATTTTTCAATTGAATACGCACTTTCAGCTCTGTTTAGCCTTTTAAAAAACATCTAATTGGCTTTTACTTTATTTTCACTAGAAATTCGGTTTAAATTTCTATTTCTTCTGGCTGAATTTAAGTTAGTCATTAAAGCAGTTTTAGGTAAGCAGTTTATTGGGTTTAAAGACGAAGGTTTACTATCAATAGTGTACATTTTATTCAGGAGAATCTGGTTTTGATGCTCAATTTCGTCATTTCGGTCCTTAAGAATATGAAGGCGTTTAGAATTGAATTGAAGGCGGGGTACTTCTTTTGGAGGTTTATTTGCGCTAATAACAGATCTCACACTAGAAAGGGAGCGGTGATATCTCTGTGATTCTTTTTCTCTCAGAAATTTTCCATGTGCCGTGTTTAGAGTTAGCGAATTCCACATATAAATAGCAATAATTAATTTGGAAAAATTAGATATGATGAAAAATCGTCAGTTAAATTGTAAAAATAATTTAAATATTTTTGAATTTTATTCCTATTAATAATTTCAGTTAAATATTTTTGAAATTTTTTCTATTCTCTTTGTTTATTTAAATAACTTTTTGTGAGCTATTTATATTTTAGATTTAAAAACTGATAGCAACGTAAATAATAAGGTCCTCACCTATCCCCATATTTTCAAATCATGGCAGCTAAGTCAAGCAGAAATCTGGAGGAACCCGAATCAAGCACTACAGTTGAAGAAAAAGTAGTAAAAGTAAACGGCGAAGTTGCTATCAGACGCTATAATAAAGGCAGATTTTTAGGCAAAGGCGGCTTTGCAAGATGCTATGAGTTTACAAACCTGGAAACCCGAAAAATTACAGCAGCTAAAATAGTTTCTAAAGAATCCCTTAAAAAATCCCGTGCAAAACAAAAACTCATGTCCGAAATCAAAATTCACCGTGCCCTTCACCATGCAAATATTGTCGGATTTGAACACTTCTTTGAAGATAATGAAAATGTGTACATTTTATTAGAACTTTGCACAAATCAGACCACGAATGAGCTTTTAAGGCGCAGAAAAAGACTGACAGAGCTAGAGGTGCAATGCTATTTGCATCAAGTTATATCAGCTTTGAAATATCTTCACTCACATAGGGTGATCCATAGAGACTTAAAATTGGGAAATTTCTTCTTATCGGACAAAATGGAAATAAAGATTGGAGATTTTGGCTTGGCGACGAAGCTTGAGTTTGATGGGGAAAGGAAAAGGACGATTTGTGGGACACCTAACTATATAGCTCCAGAAGTATTGGATGGTAAACAAGGCCACTCTTATGAAGTCGATATTTGGTCACTTGGAGTTATTGCGTATACTTTATTAGTAGGAAAGCCACCATTTGAAACATCAGATGTAAAAACAACCTATAGAAGAATCAGAATGAACGCCTATTCATTCCCAGATCATGTCCCTCTTAGCGAGCCTAGTAAAAGTTTAATTACAAGAATCCTAGTCAATGACCCAGCAAAGCGTCCATCACTTGATGAAATTTTGGCTCATGAATTTTTCCATCAAGGGAACTCTATCCCAAAATTAATGCCACCTTCTACTTTAGCTTGCCCTCCAAGTGCATCTTTTCTACGTCAGTTTACTTCACCTTCTACAAGTGGCTTATCTAATTCTTCTAATAGGCTTACTGAAACAGTTCCTTCAGTCGCCTTAAAAAATACATCAGCAAGATCGGCTAGACAAGAGCTTGTAAATACCGAAAGAGCCTCAAAAATCCGAGAAGAGACAAAACAGATGCCTCAGCTTACGAATGCTCCTGAACAAGGTATCGGCTCAGCAGGGCCTGAAGTTTGGGTAAAAAAATGGGTAGATTATTCATCAAAATATGGTCTGGGCTATTTATTGTCAAATGGGTCGACTGGGGTATTTTTTAATGACGCTACAAAAATTATTTTAAGCCCTGCAGGGAACAGTTTTGAGTATATGGAAAGAAGAGGACCTGAAAAACAAGATGTAATTACGACGCATACGCTGACGGAATATCCAAAAGAGCTTCAAAAAAAAGTTACCCTTCTGCAACATTTTAGAAGCTATTTGGAAGGAGATGTTAAACAAGAAACAGGGATTGAGGATAACCAAATGCCAGTTATTAGGGTGTATGTGAAGAAATGGATGAGGACAAGACATGCGATTATGTTCAGGCTTTCTAATAAAATTGTACAAGTAAATTTCCAAGATCATACTGAAATAATTTTGTCAAGTGAAACAAGAGTAGTCACTTATGTTAATAAAAGAGGAGAAAGAACGACTTATCCGCTAGCTACAGCGCAAGAAAGCAGCAATCATGAAATGACTAAAAGACTGAAATACACTAAAGATATTTTGACTCATATGCTAAATGCTCCTAATAGGCAAGGAGAAGAGCCACCGTTGGATAACTAATAATTCTTAATATTTACTAAATATAAATTTACTTAAGATTGGAAAACTAGCCATTTCAAATTTTTATTAAATATTAAATTTCTCTAACGGTTGCAAAGTTTTTATTAGATATGCATATTGGTGAAATAAAATGGTAAAATTTTGTTCCTTTAAGTTTCTTTTAATTAACTTGATGAAGCTTTGATTGATAAAATGCTATAAATTATTTTAATTATAGCTAAGTTAATTTTTCGTCTTCATCCCTGCAATTAGCTTTTAATAAAAAAAATGATTAATGAACTTAACTTTAAAATAGTTGAAGAATTCAATATTATTTTAATATTTATTCCTTTAAAAATTTTAGAAATTCCAAAACCTAAAATTTTTAAATATAATTTGCTGAAATATATCTTTCTTTTTAAAAATCTTCAGATGAGGAAATTCCATATTGTTTTTATCTTTTGGATACTGCAACTAAAGTATCTTTCTTTTAAACTGATCTTTATAGACTAACTATAATTATAATTTATGAATTTGAAATTCGTTCTCATCAGCAAGAATATAATTACTTCAGAGTATCCTTTATATAGCTCTCAACTTCCTATTCATGGTGCTATAATTATTGAAGATGGACTTATCTTAGACATAATTCCATATAGCAAAAGCCTAGAAAGTCATTTACAGCAGACTTGTATAGTTGAAAACTTAGGTGACCTTTTCATATCACCAGGGATTATAGATTTAAACGTCTCATTCGGATATGATGGACAATTAGTTACAACAAAATCTGCGTTATCAGGAGGAGTCACTTGCATAGCATCTTGCGAAAAGATTATAGAAGATATCTATACAGATATCGCTCCTCTAGCTTATCTTTCTGATGAAAATTTGCAAGATCTCCCTAATTTAATTCTCAGCGGGATTTTTGGCTTCAAAGCCATAATGGTTCCTCAAAGCTACAATTTTCCTATAATAAATTCCCATTTAGAAGAAGCCTTAAAGATCATAGGGAATTCTCTACCTATTTTAGTCCATCCAGAATTTTTTACTGTAAAATCCCTTATGGAGATCGCCCCACACCGATGCATTATTCCTGAAGAATTCCCATCAACCCCTTCAGACTGTAAAATCAGCGAAAATCCTGATACAGAAGGAAAATTTTCTTCAGAGGACGAAATTTTGCCTTATTCTTATTCTCCTAATAGCACTCCAACCACAAAAGATATTGGAGGGATAAGAAGGACTTCTTTTAAAATCCCCACGATTATACATCCATTTGAAATGAGCCCACCTAAAAGTCCATATAAGAATAGAGGAAGTTTGCCTAACGTTTTAAGCGTAATTGAGGAGAAAAATAAAAATGAAGAACAAGAAGAACATAAAATGTCTCCAAAAATTTCACAGAGACACTCAATTTTGTGCACAGTTGGGGCTAACACAAAACCTTTACCAATACAGGATTTACAGTGTGTTAAAAAAGAAGTAAATTTTGATTATAATATGCAGCATGTAGAAAGTTTCCCTGTAGAATGAGAACTTGAAGCTGTGAAGAGAATACTAAACCACGCAAATATGGATGCAAAAATCCACTTTTTAAACGTCAGCTCAAGCTCTACTATTGAACTTATTAAAAGTTCTAAAGGATGCCACACAAATTTGACTTGCGAAACTTCTACACCCTATATATATTTTGATACCACCAGTATCAAGAACAGAGATGGTAGATACAAGGTAAATCCTCCTATTCGGGATACCAAAAATAACAATTTGCTATGAAATTTATTAATAAACCAGACCATTGACTCTATATCATCCTACCATCAGCAATTTCCACCATCTCAAAAATTAGGGGAATTTAAAGAAGCATCCAATGGGATTTCTTCAATTGGGTACTTATTACAAGCAGTTTGGACCAAGCTGAAAAGAATTGTCCCAGAGGAATTTGAAAAAGAAGCCCTTGTAAAGATGTCTAATTGGATTTCTAATAATCCTGCAAATATTTTGGGAATTAATAGAAAAGGGGGTATTGAGAGAGGAAAACATGCAGATTTAGTTGTGTGGGATCCTTATGAGAAGTTTATTGTAGAAAATCGTGGAAATTCGTTGGATGTCTCACCATTTGTGGGTGAAGAGCTTTATGGAGTTGTGTTCAGGACATATGTGAGGGGGAAATTAGCTTTCAGTAAATGTACTGAGCTATCATTTCCGATTGGAAAAGTGCTGAAAAAGATGTAATTCTAATATAAAATTAAAATTTAATGTAAAAGTGAATAATAATCTATTTTTTTACCTAAAATGAAGTGCTAAGTTCGTCTTCTAGCCACATAATTATCATATTTTAATTGTACAGCTATCTCTTCTAAAATCAGCCCATATCCTTTCAGAATCCCCGATCTTTTTTTCTATTTCCTAATCCCTATTAAGATACTCTGGATATGTATCCTTTCAGTAAGACTTTTGGATCGGCAATAATAATAAAATCGATGAGTTCCAAGCTTGCGCTTATAAGCAAAAATATCATATGTGAAGGGTAAATCCTATTTAGCTCTCGTCAACCCTATCATGGCTTTATCTTAGTCGAAGACGGCGTAATTTCCCAAATCCTCCCTTACAATAAAGATACTTATGATACTCTTATGGAAGAGTACCTTGTGGAGGATCTAGGCGATCTTTTCATATCTCCCGGGCTGATAGATTTAAATGCATCTTTTGGCTGTGAAGGAGCCTCAGTCTCAACCAAGGCTGGGCTCAGTGGAGGAGTTACATGCATTTCAACGACTGACAAGCTTGATGGTGAAATTTACACTGATATAGCACCTTTGGTACAAATTTCAGACGATAAGATCGAAGAAATCCCTAGCCTTATTAATAGTAATGTTTTTGGGCTCAAAGCATTTTTAGTCCCACAAGGCCCAGAAACGCAAATTCTGACAAAAATTGAAGAAGCCTTGAGGGCAGTTGGGGAAAATTTCCCGATTTTTATACACCCTGAGTTTACAAGTCATAAGGAGCTGCTGGAGAATACACCGTTTAGAATGGTGGAACCTGAAGAAAGAGGTAGAATGCCATCAGAATTTAAAATTGAGGAGTTTCCAGAAAGCGAAGAGTCAAGTTCTAGCAGTGATGAAGAAATTCAGCCTTTTAATTATACCCCTGATGAAAGCCCAAATACTAAAGATGCAGGCGGAATTCGCAGAACTTCATTTAAAATCCCAGTCATAATTTCTCCTTTTGAGCTTTCTCCTAGAAAAAGCCCTGACAAAAAGCGTGGATCTTTGCCTAATGTTTTAAGCATTATTCAAAATCGGCATCCAGCTGAAGAAATCAAAATCACGCCTAATAAAACAAAAGAAAAAAGGCATTCTATTTTGTGTACTTTAGGAACAAAAAATAAGCCAATTCCTCCACAGGATTTGCCGTTTATGAAAAGAGGCAGTATTAGCTCAGAGTCTTATAAATATCATATCAGAACTTTCCCAGAAACCTGGGAAACAGATGCCGTTGAAAAAATTTTAAGTCTCAACATAAAGGCAAAAATCCATTTTTCTAACATTTGTTCTAACAAAGCAATAGAGCTTATCAGGACCTACAGAGAATCATACCCTCATCTTACTTGTGAATCCTCTTTACCTTATTTATATTTTTCTAATGAAGACGTAAAGCCAGGAGATACACGCTATAAGCTAAATCCACCAATAAGAGACTGCAAGAATTTCAAACTTTTATGGGATTCTTTAAAACTCCGCTATATAGACTCTATATCAAGCTACCACCAGCCTGTTTCCCCTCCTCAGAAATTTTTAGGAGATTTTAGAAGAGCTGTTAATGGAGTATCAAGTATGGGCTATTTATTACAAGGTATATGAACAAGACTCAAGGCTGATGTAAGGGAAGATAATGAAAAATCATTTTTAGTCCTAATGTCTCAGTGGGTCTCACAAGTACCTGCAGAAATTTTAGGATTGAAAAATAAAGGGTCAATTTCTGCTGGAAAAGACGCTGATTTTGTAGTATGGGACCCTTATCAGAGATTTGAAGTAAAATCAACTGAAAATATACCTTCAGAGATGTCGCCACTGATAGGAGAAGAGCTGTATGGAAAAGTGATGAGGACTTATATTAGAGGAAAACTAGCGTTTAATGAAAATACAAGAATGATCTGTGCAGTTGGAGAAGTGCTGAGAAGAGTCAATAAATAGTTAAATTTGCATATAATACATGGGCACTTTTTAAAATATAAGAATTGATATAAATTGATGATTAGAAAATGTATTGTCTTAGTATTGCAGAATAAGGTAAGATAAAAATTTAACAAATAAAATGGAATCCATTAACACGTGTGAACTTTATGGACATTGTGAGCTGCCGGTAAAAATTAAGTGTTTCTGCACCAATCCAGAACTATATATCTGTATCAAGCATATTGGGTATCATATGATGGAGCCAGGGGCACACACCTTTGAATATCTTTATACCAGAATAAATATGCAGACTAAAATTGAGGTTTTCAAATATCTTTCGAAACAAATAAAAGAACTGGAAGATCTAAAATCCAATATAATAGACCAAGTATTTTTATCCCTTAAAGAAATACGCTCGCAATTGGAAAATTTTGTAAAACAAGTAAATTCTCAAATAAAATCATCAAGAGAAGTAATTAGAAAAGTTAGCTATTTAGATGAGTTGTCACCAACTGATAACACATTTAAGTATTTTAAGATGACGCTTGATCAAGCATTAGAGTACCTAAAAGAAAATAATCCATTGAAAAATCTTTTGCCTAAGAAAATATTAACTCAAATATATGAACCTGTGTATGGATATGACTACGAAAAAATTGATTTCAAAAGTGAAATGGACAAAGAGAGGAAAGAGGCTGAAGACGCAAATGAAAAATTACAAAAAGGAAAAGAGCAAGAAGAAGGACTAGAAGGATTAGAAGGATTAGAAAGAAAAAATAAAATACTACAGAATGAGCTCAAAACTGCAAAAGGCCATGTTAAAGCTTTGTATTTAATGATAAAATCAAGCCCCAATAGCTATTGATGGGCTACTAGAAAACATGATGATTTAACTCAATTTGAAAGCTATGTTAAAAATGAATGCAATATTTAATGTGTTGCCATCAATCAAGAAATGAGTTTTGCATTAAATATGTTTACTATAAATTTCTCATTTTTTAAAAAATATCAAGAAAATCATTAACTCAAAGAAGCAATTTTCTTTATATTTCTTAATCTGAACTAAATTAATAGAAATCGACAACCTTTTAATTGTAAAAGTATTTCTGTGGATTTATTCATAAGCACCCTTTTGCCAATCGTAAAATCTAAATGCATATTCATCATTATTCAATCAGCATTCTGAATATCTCACTTCCATAAACGCATTACTGATGCTAAAAATCTAACTTAATATAAACCATTAAAAATCCCTATCAGCATGCACTTTCCATAATTATTGCAAATGCTTTCAAACTTTTCCCGTCGATTCTTAAGAGTCGGACAAAAAGTCCCTAAATCAAAAGCTGTTCTTGTCGTAAAAAAAGACGGAAAATTCCAAATAGATAAAGACGCAGATCTAGCAGAATTGCTTGCAAAGAAAAAAGCTGTAATTATTGGATATCCAGGAGCATTCACACCTGTATGTACTTCAAGACATCTCCCAGGGTTCATAAACATGCTGAGTGAGTTCCATAATAAAGGCTGCGACGTTTATGCATTGTCAATCAATGATCCATGGGTCGTCAAAGCTTATGCGGAAAGCCTTGGAGGAGAGCTGAAATATATTGCGGATGCTGTAGGCGATTTAACACAATTAATGGGAGGAGGGTTTGATTTTGGAGACGAACTCGGATATAGGACCAGAAGATTTTCTATAGTCATTGAAAATGGGGAAATTAAAGAAATTAATGATGAACAAGGAGGAGAGTTGACAGATAAAGCGACGGCCGAAAATACCATAAAACAAGTTTAAACTTTAAGATTATTTCTATTTCAAATAATTTCATTAATATTTAAGCTTTTTTGAATTTTTTCTATGTCTGATCAAATATTTCGAATTTTAATATATTTTATTTTACCCTAAATAAATATATTGATATATATAAATATAGAGACATAATTACTAGCTAAAGCATGTTAGTCAACTGTTGCACATCAATGGGCTAAATCTGCAGGAGAGCCTTTCCTCATCATCAAAATTTGTACAAAAACTTGATTTTTTTAATCAAAACAAAAATCCGTATACGTCCATATTTTATTATATATGAAAAGGTATACATTTATAATAATTTTAGACTTAATTTATGTTCCATGCATTTCAATTTTGATTTTATTTTATAGTGAAACTGGCATAAAAGCAAAGCTTTTATAAATGCAAATTTAAATATAATATATTATGCTTATTTTAAGCATTTTAATTGTTTTTCAAATAATTCTTTATAAATAGTAAAAAATAATAAAGCCAAATTATGCAAATCATTAAATTTTACCATTAAATGAAGCCAAATATTTCTAATTATTTATGATCCCTGAATAATAGCTGCTCCTGACCCTATAGGAATATCTTGATAATAATGATACAGTACCGATGAAGGCACTGCAGTTTTTGCCATTGATGAATTTTGCCACTGAAAATGAATATAAGAATACCCTTCCACATTATAATATTTTATTTGAATTTCCACGACTTGATTTACTTTTAAGCTAACTGAATACGAATTTTGCTGATTTGTATTTATAACGACTTCATTATTAAATGAAAGAGAAGCCCAATCGCTAGCATTTAAATAAAAAGTATAAAGACTATTGGCGTTAGAAACCAAAGCGCCATCCCATATTACACTTATATCAGTATTAGAGCCTCAATTGAAATCAATATCTCCATCAATAATATTTTCTGAAATAGGCTCTTCAAAATCAGAATTACCATAATAAAGTCCGCTTAACCCCTGTACTAAAGTATATGCATAAAATTGCAAATTTGTCTTAAAATCACATAAATAGCTTGCAACTGTTGAGGATGACCCACATAAGCTATTTAAATCCAATTTAGATGTATCATAAACTGCACTCGCGCTAAAATGCCCAGATGATGAATCTACTACAGTAACAGTAAATTCTAAAGGGTTAAAATTAGGGTTATCTTCTTTATCTAAATATACATCTCATATTGGTGAACTTGTATAGGCATTATTATAAAGGTCTTTTAAATATAAATCTACCGCAATTGTGCTGCCAGAAGTAGCTGTGGATGGTGCTGCTAATTGAGATAGGCTCATTGATAGTAATGCTGGAGTTATAGCGACTTGAAGAGTTTTCCCTGTATCTTCACCATCAATCGCTACAGAAATTGTATAGGTTCCTGTAAGATAAATAATGAAATTTCCTATATAATATTCATTATGGTAATTTTTGATAAAAATTTGGCTTGAAGAAATAGTGCTAGAGCCAGATATAGACATAGAGACCACATCATTGGACGAAATTTCAAAGTTTCCATATGTATCATAGGTAAGTATATAAATTGAGCCTTGAGCTCCTGCAGTTCAGCTGCTTAAGCCAACTAATTGTGTTTTGGTAGGATCAGTAACCCCAGCTATTACTTTCATCGAAATACTTGTCACTAAACTTTGAGCAGAATTTACCTGCAAATAAATAGTCATATTATAAATTCCTGCAATTTGGGGGAAAAATGATAAGGTATAATATCCTGATGACTGATTTTGTATAGTAACAGTCACTGTTGTTGAGTCCATAACTAAACTTGCACTAAAAACATCAGTAGTGGTCACTTGAATATTCCCATATTTATCTCTTGCTTCTATCGTAATCATTTTTTCTATCCCTGCTTCAGCTTGATTTATAGGTAAACTATCCCCAGAGTATTGATAAATTTTGCAGCTAGCTACATCTGTACTTGCTGGTACCAGCTGAAACCCATAAGCCGTCAATAATTCATAGTCAGCTTGATAACACTGAGAATTAGTCCCATCAAAATTATAATACAAATTTTCAGCCAAAAAATCCAAAGTATCTTGTTTAGCTTGGTATCATAGCAATACCAAGCTATATGACCCACTTTGTGTTAAAAATGATAAATCAAGGTAAAACTTATTATTATTCACAGTTGCAATTTTGTCTATATTTTTTACCCCAGTAATTCTTCCATAGAAATACTGAGAAGATGTGTCGATTGAGCTGATATTTGATATAAGATTTCCATATAAATCGTAAGAAGAGATATAAAGGGTTAAGCTTGCGACTGTAGACGGTGAAGAATAAGTGCTTATTGTGGCTGCTGATGCACAGACTTGGCTATGAATTACGCTAAATGTTACGCTGGAGCCAGAAATTTCAGCACTATTTAAATAGACTTTTATTGTATAGGTGTCAACTGTTTTTGGGGTAAAAATCAATGAATATGTTCCGCTGCCGTTATTTACTATTGTAGAGGTAATTGTAGTTCCAGTTAAGCCTGCTATTGTAGCTGTAAAGGTATCTGAGGAGTCTGTTCTTATATTAGAATATTGATCTTTTGCAGTAATAGTCCCTGTTGTTTGGTTTCCAGCAAAAATTTGGGAAGGGATTCCTGATAGCGTTGTGGTAGATGAACTGGAGGCTAATGCAGGCAAAATAGTAAAGGTGCTTGAAGAAGGTAATGAGGAACCATTTATTGTTCCAGAGATTGAGTAATCCCCACTTTTTGTTATAGTGAAACTAATTGTAAAAACACCTGGGGATGTGTTTGTAAATGTGCCTGTGACTGTAGAAGCTCCTATAGCTTGAATTTGATATGACGAAACTGAAGTAATTAAAAGATTGTTATAATACATGTCCCGAGCCTGAAAATAAACTGAAAACGCTGTTCCTGCATTTCCTTTATACGAAGAAAATTGGATCGCGGAGCATCCTACATTAATACTATTAGGCTGTACTTTAAAATTCATTGGAAAATTACTCATTAGTCCTTGATTTATATATATATTTGCCTGATAATTCCCAGCTCTAAATATCTGGAAAGTGATATCAGGGTAATTATAAGTCCCAGAATAATTTTCCCCATAAACTTCAGTCCAATTACTTGGCTGAGCAACACCAATAGAGCTTGTATAGTCATTATTATCTAAAAAAGTGATTTGTAGGTCCACAATATCATTGCTGCTTGTAATTGTATTTAAATAAGCATCTACTGCAGTAAAAGTGGATAAATAATTATTTCCAGCTGTAAGCGTTGATGAGATTATTGAAGAAAAATCCGTATAGGAGTTGTCAATACTTATGGGGCCAGGATTTACTGTAATAGATATAGGGGAATCTTTTATTTGACTGCCATAAAGTGTAATTTTTAGTGTATAGGTCCCAGATGTAGTTAAGATATAATTAGCAATAGATTTTCCGTTTTCACTATAAACACTTTGGAAGCTCAATGAAGCTGGCCCTGAAAAGGAAACTGAGTACACATCATTTGTATTATTAAGCAAGTTCCCATCTGCATCAGCAGAATAAATCGAAATTTCATTAACAACACCTGCATTTACTGTATTTTCAGCTTCAAAATAACAATACTGTGGCGAGCTTGTCCCTATCCCTATTTCTTGTAACCAAGGCGACCCATTCACCCTTATTGGATAATAAAAAGCACTAGACGGTATCGTCTCTGGAGCTTGTGACTGGCTGCTCCACCCCAACCAAATATTTGCTGACCCTTCAATTTGTTTAAATTCCACTTGTATATAAGTATAAACTCCTTCCGTAAATGTATATTTTACTGATGAATTTGTGACTGCATTATTCCAATTATCAATCATAAGGTCATTATCTATATAAAGTCTGGTAAAATCATCAGAAAATAAATAAAGTGTGTATTCCTCGCTATAGTCAGCCAATAAAAAACCAAACCATTTAATAGTGATAAAGTTGGAGGCGTCTGGAGTGATAAGGGTTCCTAATGGCCAGGACATATTGAGATAAGAGTCTTCTCTTTCTATTGTAGGGTTTTGGTAAAATCAGATATTTTGCCAATAGTCACCTAAAATCCCGTATTGGGTTAGCTGTAAGACTGACATTGTGTAGGGGCCTGGCAAGACAGGAGTGTAACTAGCTGTCATTGTACCGTCTGTATTGTCATTGAATACTATATAAGCTGGTTTTTCTAATAAATCATTAACATAATTTGGGTCAGTTGAATTCACTCTTATACACTCATATCCATAATTAATATTACAAACATCGCTGACTTCTAATAAAAGAATTGCTGGGTTTATAACTACATTTCCACCAGAATCATATAGATTTACAGTCACAGATAGAGAAGACTGGGAAACTGGATTTGTGGAGACACTTATAGTGGAGACAGCTGGATCAGCCACTTGAGTAAGGAAAACAGTGGTGTATATGCTTCCTGGAGAAGATCCTACTAAGTTATAGCTTTGCACTATATAAATGTAAGAAATCCCATATTCCACTGTATCTGTATAATTCGTCTTTGTCGGGTCTGTGATTGTTGCTATTAATTCTCATACAACACTTTTTCTATTAATATAATATCCTATAATAGGTGATCCACCGTTATCTATTCCTGAAATATCTCATATCAATGTGGGCTGCTTAAGCTTATGTGTATAAGTCAGAGAATTCACATCAGCTGGTGTCCCTGCACAAAGCAAAGTAACACTGGTGGAATTTCCAGAGTTTTGGCCTCCTTCAATTGCGTAGTAATAAGCTTTTAAGCTGCTTCCATCATTTGTGCTGCATTTTATTTGGCCTTGAGTCTTAGAAGTCATAGGCAAAAAATAAGTTTTTCCTTGATAATCATACATAACTTGATACTTTGGAGATGACCCTGAATAAGAAGGTCAGGTAAATTCAATGATATTATTTGTGCGATCATATGAACTTCAAGTTACAGGAGAAGGTGTCGCTGCTTAAAAGTTACAAGCTTTTGAAATACTCAAAATAGCGAAAAACAAAAGCAAAATCATATTTAATTAACATTTTTAGGTATTAAAATAGAGTATGATTTAAAGGAAATTCGCAAGAGAAATTTGGATGCAGCATTAATTATTTAGTAATAATTATAAAAAAAAATAATGCTTAAATTGCCTTAAAAAGCTCTTAAATTTTAATATTAATAGACTGAATGTTTAGTAAATCAGTCAAAAATAAATTTTATAAAATTTAATTAAAACATATTCAGTATATTATCGATTTCTCAGTAATATAAAGCCAGTTCTATAAGAACACTATGATTTTTTGTTTATCATAGATAATTTATTTTCCATAATCATTTCTTAATAGTCATTAACCTGATTTTCTATTATAATTTCTAATTCAAATGGGTTCATCTTGTTCATGCCTCAACTCTCACGTATCAACGAATCAAGAAATCGGAGCAATGAATGAGGAGTCTATACTAATAAAAAAGAATACAGAAAAAGTTTCAACTGAAAATCAATTTACAACTTATGCCAGTTTAACCATAACATTGCCAGAACTACCTTCACCAGTTAAAACTCAAGCTGTTTTTCGTGGCTATATTGATAGAAATTATGTAAAAAATCTTTTCATAGACCAAAAATCAAATATCACGAAAAATCTTAAAAGGGAAACCCTTCAAGAGCTCCAAGGTGAAATCCCTGACTATTCAAATTCTGCTACAATGGCTGCTCTTCACAAATTTGGGCCTTTTAAATATGACACTCCTCCTCAAGAGTACACTCGAACTCCCAAAAAAGGCCCTGTTTTGCTGGAAAACGGTGAAATTTATATCGGAGAATGGAACGAAAAGAACGAAAGACATGGAAAAGGCCAGCAGTTGATAAAAGATGGGTCAGTTTATGAAGGATACTGGAAAAATGATATGGCAAATGGCCATGGAAGGCTTATCCATGGTGACGGAGACGTATATGAAGGTTCATGGCTTAATGACAAAGCCCACGGCTACGGAACTTACACTCATATTGACGGAGCCCAATACGCAGGAACCTGGGAAGAAGACAAGCAGCATGGCAGTGGCTTAGAAACCTGGCCAGACGGCGCAAAATATGAGGGAAGTTACTCACATGGTAAAAAACATGGAAAAGGCAAATTTTATTGTGCAGATGGAAATTTATATGAAGGAGATTTCCAGGACAATAATTTGCATGGGTTTGGGACTTTTACCTGGAATGATGGAAGAAAATACGTAGGGGAATGAAAAAGTAACAGAATGAATGGAAAAGGAATGTTTACGTGGCCTGATGGGAGGTGCTATGAGGGAGATTATGTTGATGATAAAAAACAAGGATATGGAGTTTTTAAATGGCCTGATGGAAGAGTGTATGAAGGAGCTTGGTTTAATGGAAAACAGCATGGAAGAGGGACTTATCAAGCTTCTGTGAGGGGTGAGAAGAAAGAAGGGGAGTGGAAAGAAGGGAAAAGGCTAAAGGATCCTTCAGAAATTTAATGTTAATTCATCAATTTTAGACGCAGATTTAGAGTTAGTAATCTATTTCAAACCAAAAATAATATCGTTAATTAAATGGATGATAGCAAGAAAAATTAAATACTTGATGTATTTCTTAAGGATGGAGCCCTTCTCTCGAAACTGCCAGGATTAATATAAATAGTCCAATAAATAAGAGCAAATTAGCAAAGGAGAATAAAACGCCCCACCAACAAAAGCATTTTACCAGCACTGGAGGTATGGCTAATTTATACCAAGGGATAGTCCTCATCATTTTAGATAAGCTCAAATTGAACTCAATCTCATTAGAAAATCCACAATGAAACAAGGAAAAAGCTCCACAAACGGAACTCCTTTTAAGTCAATCGTCAATAAGGCTTTACTCCAACTTCATGGTACATATGAAAAAGGTAACCCAAAAGTAAATTAAGCATTCAAGCTGATCTATTTTAGCTTTAAAATATTAAAACTTGGCTTAAGCTACCTAAATTTACGAATAATATATGGATTTTTTCCATTTGAGCTGAGTACTAGGAATGGCTATAAAATGGCCTAACTCATCTTCCTTTTAATTATCAAATTAATTCAGCTAATTATTTTTTACTACTTTATTCTCCTATTTCACAAAAACTTGCCATTCTTCCTTACAATTTTCAATAGTAAATACATAATTGGCTAATAATAAATGACCCTTGCTCTTTTCACGCTTTTACAAGTAATAAGTTCAGCCTCCAACGAACCTAGTCTCGATGAAGATTCCGAAGAAAATTAGGAAGCTGTACAACAAGATATTTGGATAACTTCCTTCCTAATCTGGACTGCCAACCATAAGGCACAGGGTGTTCTTCATGTCCTTCTACCTCAATTTGCAACGATTACTTTGATAGCCTCAATATGGATAAAACATCTGATGGCTCATGCAGTTGTAAGGATGTGACAAAAGTTTTGATGTCGACTCGAAGACCTGCAACGATTGTTAATCTTCGACTTCATACACAGCTTCAAAGGGGCAGGAGCTACTAGCAAAGGAGATGGAACTTATCAGTGCCCTGATAGGTCTATTCCTGGAGATTCCACTATATGTTGCTCCTCTTCATTGCACTATATGTTATGAGGCAGGATTATATTTCTGTATTTTTTTTAAACCCTCCAAAACCTTTAAAAATGAGAGTCAAAAATAGCAAACAACACATTTAATGAATTTAAGAGCAGCATAACATACAATTATAAATTTTTGTCTCCTAAAATAACAGGGAAAAAGTATACTATATAATATATATGATGAAAGTGAGTCAAAATAGTGAGGCTGGTCCCCATCCATCATTTTCTTACCTCAGTCTAGATTTAAACAGTACCTAAGAAAATCTATTGCATCATACCTGCACTGTAGATTCGAGAGTTTATGCTACTTTAATTAAACTAATTATTTAGTAATATTACCTTTATTTTATATATATCACGAGATAAAGCAATTAATAGTTATATTAAAAATATATCGCATGATCCAGTCCGATCAAGCCCATTAAAGAAAAATTCCAATGCATTATAGTGAAATATTTAAAAAGATGGACTCTTCGCTCCAAGATATCTTAAAATTGGCCTTCAACGAGCTTTTAAAGGATGATCTTAATAAGCTAGCAAAGCAGCAAATAGAGCTTTTAGCTTTCCAAAATGAAGAAATAGCAAGCCATCTACAGTCTGAGTTGAAGAAAGTAGGAAATTATAAAAGAAAGCAAACTCTAGTAGACTGTGTGACGAGTGCAGTCCTTTGGAGATTATATCATTCTTTTAATTAATTTTTGTCACATTTATCAATATACTAAAAATTGCATTAAGCTTTCTGCCTTTTTAATAGCTCTTGGAGTCTTGCTAACCTTGCATCAATGTCACTTACATCAGCTCCATTGGCTTTAGGCGATTTTTTTCTTATAGGCTTTTCTTCTTCTGAACTTCTGTTATTTCTTCTAGCTCCGGCATTAGGGGAATATTGTAAAGCAGGTGATGATTTTCTATTTCCTGGTGAATCTCTTCTGCCAGGAGGAGTTCTTTGCTGTGGAGAATTTATCCTTCTATTAATAGAGGAAGCTGGAGATGCCCCTGGAGATCGGTTTCTATATCCTGGAGAATTTCTTTGTGCAACCCTATCAGATCCAGGCCTTGAGTTGCTTCTGGAAGACCCTTGTGAACTTTTAGGTGAAAATCGTCCAGCACTTCCAGGGCTTCTGGATACTGGCGATCTATTTATTCTGTTATTAGCTCCATATGTTTTAGATGGAACTGGACTCGACCCCCTTGAGCTCCTAGCTCTCAGCACACTTTGCAGCTCATTTTCTAATTCTTTTATCCTCATTTTCTGTTTTCTATCACTTTCTTTTAATTTATCTAATTCTTCTTGACTTTGAAAAAGGGTTGCTTTAGCTTGGTTTTCTTGAATTTGGGCTTTTTCAAGTTCCTCTTCTAAATTTTCTACTTTTATTTTAATATTTCTGATCTCTAATTTTTCTTCATTTTCTTCTTCCAACTGAGAAATAATTATTTCCATTTCACTCTTAATCCTATCAAACTCTACTTGCAAATCCTCATTCTTTTTCCTCAATATTTTTGCTTCCTTGCTCCCTTCCAGCTTCAAAATATCATTTTCCTCTTCAAGCGCTTTGGATTCCTTTATAAGCGTATCTATCTCTACAGCCCCTTTTCTAGGAACTGCTGCCAGTGCATGATTATGCTCAATTTTTTTTATTTTTTGTTTAATTTCTTGGTTTTCTTCAATTATTTTTAATAAATCGCCTTCTGGAAGATTTTGCTTGTATTGGTCAATCTCATTGCGAAGTCGAATAATAGTCCTTTGTAGAGCATCTATATCAGGCGCTTCCTGGTATAATAGAGGTAAAGGATAATGAACTTTGTCGAATTCTACCAAATAAGTAAGGATCATATATCGCTTCATGCTTAATTTTGGATCAATTGGTGCTGGATTTCCTTGAGGTCTTCTACTATTTTTTAATATATCGAGTTCTTGAACTGTGTATATGTCAAGCATTACTGATTCGCTGTTTTTCTCAAGAGCTGATATTAGCATTTTGACAAATGTGGGGAATTTCTTAAAATTATTTGTTTTCTGTGTCATTGTTTCGATATATTGAGCTGTGAATTCTCCAAGCCATTTCTTAGCTGTCTCTTTTTCTTCAAATTCTACTTTTAAAGTTTCGTCACCAATATATAGACAAAATAAAAAATTATTCCCTCTTGCGCTAAACTCTCCACGTTTTTCCATTTAAATTATGAAATATTTTAACTAATGATATTGCAAAACTGCTTTTATCATGAATTAGCTTTGATTTTATAATGAATTAATTAGCGATTATTGCTAATAAACATTTATTATTAATTTTCTAACGGAGGTGCTGACGGGGCAAAACGCACAGCTGGCATAAATACTGGTTTCCACTTCTTTGGCTTTGGATGCTGAGTTTTTGTCACAGCTGGCTTTATCTCTGTCCAAATTTCTACTTCAGATTCAGGCCCTGCACAGCCTGAGTCCATTATTGTTCTCACATGAGCAGAATAAGAACAATTTATTAACTGTCCTTTTGTTGTGCATTTTTCTTTAATGTCACTTTCTAAATTAACAAGTGCAAAAGGGATTCTAAGTCCTTCATTTATTAGCAAAGAATCTCTAGTTCTTGCCCTCACACTCTTTTGTGATATTCTTTCCTTCAAAATTTTCTGTGAGCCATCATTGCTTCTTAAAAGCATTGATCTAAATAAAGTGACTTCAATAATCCCTACATTTATTGAGCATTTTGCATGATCGATATCTACAATTACACCTAAAATATTATCAGTCTCATAAGAGGTTTTATCAAATCTAGCCCTGAAGAATAAAATTCCATAATTAAGCATACAGCAGCCAGTTATAGCTGTTGATACACAACCTACACTTAAGTCGTTATTATGCTCTATATGAGGCTGTATTAGTTTAATTTCCTGTGTAAGCGAATATGGTTCAGGGGTAGAAATTAGTGTTGCAGTCAAATAGTATTTAATTGATGCCTTTATCATAGAAGCTTCATAGTTAAAACTTCCAGGCATAGAATTTGGCAGAATTATAGTAAAAGGAAACACATATTGGCCTTTTTTCCCTAAACATTGTGGCCATACATAGACAGTCAACGCTTTCTCTATTATAACATTTTTCGCTTGGTGTATTGCAATAGCAGCTTTTTCTTCCCCAGAGAAATCTTCTCAATGAACTGACTCGACCCCAAAAAGCTGCAAAATCAAGCTTTCGACTCTCATGGCTGACGGTATTTTTAAGCATATATCACCTTGTATATAATCGCCTGGTTTATAAGCTGAATCGTCAAGTTTTATATAAAGCGAAAGATTTTTGTTCCCCATAATAAATTTTCATATAAAAAATGCTTGGAAGATTTACAAGAGGCTTACTTAAACGGTCTTTTGCAGAACGTACCTATGGTGGCTTAAAAGACCAAGACCGCATCTTCACAAATGTCTACAAAGACGGCGACCCTCTGCTCAAAGGTGCTTTAAAACGAGGAGACTGGCACCAAACTAAGGACATCTTATCAATGGGACCAGATTGGCTAATCCAAGAAATCAAAGATAGTGGTCTTCGTGGACGTGGTGGAGCTGGCTTTCCTTCAGGCTTAAAATACTCTTTTATGCCGAAGAAATCTGACGGCCGCACTTCTTATTTAGTCGTCAACGCTGATGAGTCAGAGCCTGGAACTTGTAAAGATCGTGAAATTCTCCGTCACGACCCTCATAAGCTGCTAGAAGGAATGCTTATTGTAGGGACCTCTATGAGGGCTAGAGCTGGCTATATCTATATGAGAGGCGAGTTTTGGCATGAAGCCAATATCATCCAAGCTGCAATTGATGAAGCCTACGCTGGCGGATTTTTAGGGAAAAATGCATGTGGCTCTGGAATTGATTATGATATTTATTTACATAGAGGAGCTGGAGCTTATATTTGTGGAGAAGAAAGTGCATTATTAGAAAGCTTAGAAGGAAAACAAGGAAAACCCAGGATGAAGCCGCCATTCCCAGCAAATATGGGGCTGTATGGGTGTCCGACCACTGTCACTAATGTAGAAACAGTGTCGGTTGTACCGACAATTATGAGGAGAGGGGCAAGTTGGTTTAGCTCATTTGGGAGAAAAGGAAATGCTGGGACTAAGCTATTTTGTATATCGGGGCATGTAAATAATCCTTGTACGGTAGAAGAAGAAATGTCGATTCCACTAAAAGAGCTTATTGATAGGCATTGTGGAGGGGTAAAAGGAGGATGGGATAATTTGTTAGGGATTATTCCAGGTGGGTCATCAGTGCCAATTTTGCCGAGAAGAATATGTGAAACTGTATTGATGGATTATGATGCTTTAAGAGAGGTTCAGTCTGGACTTGGGACTGCTGCTGTTATTGTAATTGATAAATCCGTAGACATTATCGACTGCATTTTACGTTTATCTAAGTTCTATAAGCACGAATCCTGTGGACAATGTACTCCTTGCAGAGAAGGAACAACCTGGCTTGTTGATATTTTAACAAGAATTAAGTATGGAAATGCTGATTTTGCAGAAATTGACATGCTAGAGGAGCTTACAAGGCAAATTGAAGGGCATACCATTTGTGCATTAGGAGACGCAGCAGCTTGGCCTGTACAAGGACTGATTAAGAATTTCCGAGCTGAAATGGAAGACAGGATCAATAAATATTGGGCTGAACATCCAGCAGCCCGCAAAAACCCAGTGGAGTCTGTTAGAAATATCGAAACTTTAGAAGGATACCAAAGAGTGCTTGCGCAAAAGCATTAATAGTAATAAAACCTTAATTTAATTAGGGAGATGATTTTTGAATAGAAAAATATGAATATTTAAAGTTATCGACTATGCAAAATATTAAAAGAATATTTTACAGATGATAAGAGCAGTTATTTAAAATATTATCCTTTAAGTTCTCTAACAAAGTTTTCTTCATTTCATGACTGAGTTGGTCTCTTTTTATATTTACTTTCACTATCTAACATTTTAGAAATGCTAAATGTTTGTTACCTTTTACATACAACCTCGCTTTCATCTAAAATATGTCTCAAACTGCTATTCCCAGTGCTTGAATTTTTATCAACATTTATTCTTCTAAGCACTCTTTGGCTGAAAGGTTCATTTATATTTTTTGAATTTTTCAATGTTTGCCCTGTCATCAATTCTTTCAAATTAATTTTTACTCTAACTGGGGCTCTTATTTGTCTAGTGTATTGAAGCTGGTTAGTTTCCGCATAACTATTGTAAAGTTTCACAAAGTCATTTCTTGTAATTTCGAAATTTTTATAATCGAAAATATAATTCGAAAGCACCTGCTTCACAAGGACTGACTGAGAAGGCTCTATAAGCCTTAATAATGCTTTAAAATTCTCAAGATACAGGATTCCTGCATTTTCTATATCCATTTGATCAAAAAGGCTTTCAGCAGAAAAATCAGTTTGATTTTCTGATACCATAAAGATACTTGACATTTATAATTGAATAACGAAATATCCTCATAGAATTATAAGAAAATTTAAATAAATTTTTGATTAATAGACAATTAAAAATTTCCATCATTTATATGATTTTATCAGCAACTTTGGATTTGAAGCAGTTGAATTCTTACTAAAATCTCATTTTAAATCAATAAATGATGGCCTCAAATTTTAAATCTGTACCCTATTTTAGACGTTTCACCCTTAAGCCTGGTTTTGATTTTCTCCGTCCTTGTCTACAAAACTTTGTTTTAAGATTATTTTCTATCCCTTCTGAAACACAAATTTTTTATATACAAAGGTATTTACATTATTTATCATATGTACATTTAAGAAGGGTGCTGCTTACTGATATGCTTGATAAGCATATACTTGTTGTAAACAGTCAAGCCGCATATTTCACAATTCACTCGAGTAGCCTTTTGGTGCACTTGTCTATCATGGAAAGTGAGAGCATGCTGGTGCTTGAACGTCTTGTGGCATATGCTGCAGATTACTCCTTTCTCTTTATTAGAGTGAGCTTTCCCTATGTGTTGTTGGAGTCCTTTATGGCCTTTGTAAAACTTCCCACAGGTTTGGCATTCAACTTCGTCGCATTCTGACTCGTCTGTTGAGCAAGAACAAGGAGATTTTGGGGTTTCTAGTGATTTAGGAGAGTATTTTGTCTCGTAATCTAATCCCAACCTGAATTGCAAAAAGGAAATCGAATCGTGGTCAAGCTCGAAATCTTGAATCAAATGGTCTCTAAACTGATGAGGAGAATCAAACCCAACTCCGCATAGCTCACAGCAATATTCATAATGCTGTGGAGAAGCTATGCATTGGAAATTTGGGATGAGCGTTGCTGACATATAGCTATTTATTTAATTATAAGACACCAATGAATATGGTGAATTTATATGCTTAGAATGATTTCATGAGAATTAGTAAATTCGTTAAGTAAAATGTATAGTTTTTTGTCATATAAATTAATTTTAATAAACTCCATATTTCACATTATGCATTCTGGTGAGCTGAATGCCATATTATCTTGCATAAGTTACAATAAAATAAGTAGTAAAATAATTTCTAATATGTTTCTAATCGTTAAGTAAATCTTACTGTCTATTTAAGGCTTTAATTTATAGTCATATTTTTAATATTAATATTAATTAAATTTTTCTTATAATATTAGCATAATTATGTGAATAAGCTAAATATTTTTATAAATTCCAGAAAAATTGTTTGAATTTAATAATAATTAATTATCTATTAATGATACAAATTTTCTACATGATATATAATAATATGGCTTTACAATGTGAGCAAAAGAAGTGTAAAATTATTCCAAGTTTTATATGTGCATGTTCATTGAATGGGCATTTATTTTGTCAGGTACATATTATTGAGCACATAGAAAGTTTCCCAGGCCTTCAGCATAAAGGGGTATCCTTATTCTTTCAGAATTATGCCCAAAAAATTTGCAAATTTGAGGATATCCTACCTATAAAAGGAATCATTTATACAAAAACAGCTGAGAATATTGAAGTATCTTTATATTCTGCCATCAATTATGCTGAAATTATTATTTGTTCTCTGAATACTCACAATAGAAAACTTGACTCAAGCTATCCAGACACTCTAGAGTTGCAGTATTTATTCTCAAAAACTCGATTCCCCTCTCCATATCCAAAGCTTGTTTCCCAAAACCTTTTCTATAAAATTTCTATCGTTCTCGCTACTCATATACTTCGAATAACAGATATTTCCTCCCTAAAAGTAAGCTACATAAATAAAATCAACTTTATAAACTTTAAAGAAATATTAAAATGCTTTAAAATCTTAGCGACTGAAGAATTGCAAGCCAAACTACTTATCATTACTTTGCAATCAAGAGACCATAAAGGCCTAAAATATGCTTCCGGCAACGCAATAACAATCTTAAATTATTCCAAATATAAATTTATCAATAAAGATTTGCATGGAATTAAAATTAAAGGCGCAGATCTCTCAGAAGCACTCATAATCAATTCTAATTTTCAAGGAAGCAATCTGAAAAGGGTGGATTTTTCTTTTGCTAATATTTATGATACAAATTTCAAGGACTGCGATTTAACAGATGTGAGGTTCGGCCAGTTTCCTCCATTTAAAAATATACTGTCTGATTGGAATACCACTTTTTCCTGAAATAAAGATTTTTTGGCTTATATTTATAATGATGCTGTGTTTTTGCAAGATATTAAGAGTGGTTGTGTTTTTAAAGAATTCAAACATAAAAAATCAATAAAAGTGGCTGCTTTATCAAAGGATGGGTCTTTTCTTGCAATTGCTGATAACTCTAATATGTTACATATATGGGACATTACGCGTGAAAATAAATTCGCAGAGCTAAATGGACCAACTAATTTCGTAACTTCTATTGCATTTTCTCCAAAAGGAGAATTTATTGCTGTTGGAAGTCGTGATGGCTTTTTAAGAATATGAAATGTTACCACAGGTTTAATGATAAGTTCATTTAGCATAAGGGTTGTTATATCTTCAATTGAATATTCTTCTTGTGGCAAATATATTGCTCTTGGTACCTTTAGCTTTATCGTGCCAGTTTTTTGTACTGAGGATATAGGAAAATATAAATACAGACTCCCGCATCCTCTGTCTGCAACAGTTGCCTCATTTTCTCTATGTTCAAGATATTTAATAACTGATTGTGATGATTTTAAAATCAGAATATGAGATATAGCAACAGGAAATATCATAAAATCAATTAAAACAAATTTCGTCTCATCTAAAAGCATTTTTAGCTTACCCCTCTTATAATAGCCAGCTAAATCATTGTAAATTTCTAAACCCATTAAGAGCAGCAAAAAACTTACTTCTCTTAAAGAAGGATTTAGCGTTATCATATGTAGGTATATCATTGAAAAACGTCCCACTTATGGCATGCTTGGCAAAAAATGGCCAAGAAGAAATAAAGTGGTTCAATGAGACATTTTTCAATAAGCGATGACTATCGTTTTCTCCAGATGGAAAATACGTAGTTGTAAAGATAAGAGAAAATTCTATAGAAATATGAGATGCCAAAGCTTTAGAAGACCATTCTAGTTCTTATTCTTATAAAGAAGTTACTTCTATATCTTTTTCATATGATGGGAAATATATGGCATATACAAATAATTCAAAATCAATAAAAATCCAAAATGTCAAAAAAAATATAAAAATATTTAAGCTTAAAGGACACAATGCTATAGTTATATATGTGATTTTCTCTAAAATTACGTATTTTCTGGTTTCTTTAAGCATAGATAACTTAGTGATTTTCTGAGACGTTTTAAATCAACATCCTTTAAGCAAGATTAAAGTTAATGAAACAGTAACAGCACTTGATTTATCTTTTGATGACAATTTTATTGGGACTGGGCTATTAAATTTCAATATCAAGGTATGAAATATAATAAATCCATCAGAAAATTATTTTTTAAAGCATAATAAAGCGATTACTTGTATCAAATTTTCTCCATGTGGAAACTTTATTGCAGGAGCAAGTTGTGATAGGAAATTGAATTTATGGAGAATTAATAAAAAAAATTTTGTGAGTTTTGGCAAAAGACGGATGAAGGAGACTTCCTGTTTATCTTTTATTCCATCTAGAAATTGTTTGGTTTCAGCTCATGTAGATGGATTAATTAATCTTTGGGATATAAATACACAACAACTTATTATGAAAATGAAAACAAATGGAGGGATTATAAGATCAATAGCTATTTCTCAATGTGAAAATTATTTGGTTGTTGGGTACTTTAATGGCTTCATAAGAGTGCTGAATATTTGGAAAGGAAATATAATCAAATTGCTTCCATATCATCATAAATCTGTTAGTTCAGTTCAATTTGTAAATAGTGGAAAGCTAATATTTGCTTCTGCTAGTGTTGATGGTACAATTAAGTTTTGGAGGATATCAACAGAAGGTATTTTTTAAGGAAATAATCATGATGAAACCAAAAATAAATAATGTTAACCAAATCATAAAATTTAAAAATTTAGATTAAAATCTCTTCTGTTTCTTAAGTCATATGAAAAATTTCCTTTTTCCTCTATATTAATTTATTTTAGATAATATCTAAATTAATTATAAAGCCATTTCCATTTGGATTCTCCCATGCTTGTAATACCCAATAAGCTCAATATCCTCACTTGAAAATTGATCAATTTCTTTGACATTTGCATTTAATTTTAACTGAGGGAAAGGATAAGGATTTCTGTTAAGCTGAGTTTCAAGAGGGTCGACATGAGTTGAATACACATGAGTATCTCCGACAATATGAACAAATTCACCTCTTTCAAGACCACAAACTTGTGCAATTAAGCAAGTTAATAATGAATAGGAAGCGATATTAAAAGGTATTCCAAGCCCGACATCTCCTGATCTTTGGTATAGCATACATGATAATTTTCCATTACTTACATAAAACTGAGATAATACATGGCAAGGAGGCAATGCCATAAGAGGCTGAGCAATTGGATTCCATGCGCTTAGGATGATTCTTCTTGAATCTGGATCAGTTTTGATTAAATTTATCACTTCAGCTAACTGATCAAACCCTTGCCCTGAGTAATCAGTACGCATATCTTTATATTCGGCTCCAAAATGCCTCCACTGAAAGCCATAGACAGGACCTAAATCTCCTTCTTCTCTATCAGTGAACCCTAAAGAGTCTAAAAATGGCCTACTTCCATTGCCATCCCAAATTTTAACACCTTTTTCACTTAATTCTTTAGCATTAGTAGACCCTTTAATAAACCACAATAACTCCTCTACAACACCTTTCCAAAATACAAGCTTAGTCGTCAACAAAGGGAAACTTTCGCTCAAGTCAAATCTCATCATTTTCCCAAATAATGAAATTGTCCCTATATGAGTTCTGTCATCTCGCCTATTTCCGTTAGAAATAATTTCTTTAATCAAATCTAAGTACTGATATTCTTCATGAGGAGGGTATTTAATGAACTGAGGCTGAGGTGGTAAACTATTATTACAAAATGTACAAAAATCATAAGTAATGTTAGAATAGCATTTGGTTTTGGATATTGATGATATTGAAAACCCTTCAAATAAAGGCTCTTGAAAAAGAGTTTTTGAGGTAGCTGGCAAGAAAACATCACATTTAAAATCATTGGAAATACGTGTAAGATAGATCTGAGAGCAATAGGAAACCAAAGGAGGGGACAGGCATTCTTGAAAAATCTGAGTCCCGCCAATTATAAAACAAAGACCTGTGGAGGCTGATATTGCTTCTGTAAGGGTTGGATAAATTTCTATACCTTCAGTAGGAGGGAGGGTTTTAGAAACGATGATGTTTTTACGAGATGGGAGAGGGCGGTATTTCAATGGGATGGATTCCCAAGTTTTACGACCCATTATCACAGTGTTGGTTTGAGGACCTGTTAAAGTGAGGGTTTTGAAATGTTTGAGATCTTCAGGAATTTTCCAAGGAATTGCGCCTTCGTAGCCAATTCCTAGATTTTTGCAAGCAGCAACTACTAAAACAAAATTTCGCGGTTCTTCCATTTTTTATATCATTCAGTTAATGAGAATCTTGACATTACGAATTTAACTTTATAGGAAATAAAAATATTATATATGCTTAATAACTATGTGGGAGGAATTAAGTTTCATAAATAGTGACATGTATAATTTATAGAAATTTTTGTGTGGAAAATTATAAATTTTTATTATTTTAATTAGTGATTATTATTGACTAAATTATTTAGTTGTAATTTAATTGGAAAAATTACTATATACATTAATTTGTTGAACAAAATGAATATTTATTCAGAAAACAACACAGGCCTAAAAGCTTCATCTGCCTCCCATAGTGAGACTTCAAGTGAATACAGCTCATCATCTTCAAAACCACCCTCAGGGAAGAAAGCAAAGACCGCAGAAAAAAATTTCCTTATGAAATTCAAGACTGAGATATGCAAAAATTGGGAATCAGGGACCTGCGAATTTGGCGATAGATGCGTTTTTGCTCATGGAGGACATGAATTAAGAGAGAAAACAGAGACAGGAAAGATCCCGAAGGCAAAAGAATGCAAACAATATATTGAACATGGGTATTGCCTTAATGGAACCCAATGTATGTATTCACACAAACTTTTATCATCTGACACAGCATCATCCTCCCCATCAGGAAGCAATAGCTCAAGCAGGAAAAATTCAGAGGAAAAATGCAAAAGTAAATTAGCTATTTTTATAGAATTAGAGAGTAGACCATTCTCGAGCTAAATGATTAATTTAATTTCAAACATTTATCCTAATGGATCAAAAAACGCATTTCTAAGCGTTGAGAAAATGGATACTTGTAAAGGGATTTTTTATCAGAAATGCTAGAGAGAAAAGAATTTAAATTTATTTGTGATAGAAGTATAGGAAAATTGAAAAATTTTTTGGTTTAATATAATTATTGTTAGAGATTGGAAAAATAATGATTAAATTGAAATTGTCAAAAATAAAATACTATTAGTCTATATGCAACGAAATATAATTCTTCTATAATAATTCCAAAAATAATGATAAATAATCCTTAATAGAAAATTATTTTCAATTTATTAAATAAATATTAAAATGTATTTCGATTTTATTTATCTGAATACTGTCAAAGTATCGCCTTGTGCAGCCTCCTTAAATTTAAATTTTCTAAAAATTGATTTATTATATAAAATGTCACTAAATTCAAGAAAAAAGCGGGATCAAGGATCTGAGTCAAACTCTTCCACAACTAAAGACTACTTTGATCCACTTCACAATGAAATTCTAGACCCTCGAGCTCTTATAGTAGATTGGCTTCAGCTATATTCCACTCATGAAAAAGAAGCTTTGGCTTCATTTTTATCATTAATCCTTCAGTCATGTGGGCTTAGCAAAAACATAGTAACTCTTGACGATCTTGAAGAGTCTGACATGGAAAATCTCTTATCAAAGATTCAAGAAGACTCTAAAGACTGTGATGAATACCCTCTTATATCTAAAAATAAAGGCTTCAAAAACTATTCAAGCTTGTATCATAGAATTTATTTTCATCTCATAAGAGAAGCTGGAGATAAAATTTATGATGGGATTATGCTGAATTTCTTAATAAATTGGCTATCTAGTCTCACTTTTATGACAATACGACCTATAAGACATACCGCCACTTTTGGGATTGTAAGCTTAGGAAATTCTTTACTTGATCTTTTAGTAAATGAAGTCAATGATAAAGAAAAATTAAAGGTTTTAAAGCAAAATGAAGCTGAAAGTGGCAATAGCCAAAGGCTTGAAGAATTAAAGGAACATGAAATTCAATTAGACACAAAAATTAAAAAACTCATTGAAATGCTAGATTCAATAAGAAAAGAAGTAATTGGGTTTAGATGCAAAGACATTATGCCTGAAATAAGAATTTTAGCCTCACAATGCATCAGTTATTGGGCTGAAAAATACCCAAGCAGATATTTAAATAACGAGACCTTCAAATGTATGGGAATGATGCTATATGATAAATCTCCAGAAGTCAGGGAAGCTGTTATAGGGCTTATCAATAAAATTTGTACTTGGGAAATTGATCCCAAATTTATTGGACTTCTCATAAAATTAAAGCCAAGAATTATAGCAATGTGTTATGATATAGAAAATAAATGCTGCATTGAGGCAATTAAAGCTTGCCAAAAATTAAATGAAATTATTAAATTCACTGATGAGGACAAAGATTTAATATCAAGACTAATTTGGGTTGAAAATGAAGAAATTAGAGACGCTGCATGTGATTTCATTATTTCTGCTGTTTTTAATGATTCTTTGCCTAAAGAAACTATGGCAACTGGGTTTGGTCTTGATCAGGGAAAATATATTGATGCTGAAAAAGCTATTCTTTTACTTGTGGATTTTTTTTTAAAATATTCAAATCGCCAAATATATCTTATTGATCCTTTTGTCAAAGCATTTTGGAGTAAAACAAGCGCAATCCGGTCATGGGAAGCTATGACTGATTTATTAACTCTTGGAGATTCTTCAAGACCAGGGACAGCTGAGCTTCAGGAAGATCAAAAAATAGTGATCATAAATTTTCTTATTTCCTCTCTAAAATATTTACAAAATCTTTCAGAAAAAAAGCCAAAAAATTCAATGGTAAATCTCAGCACAATCTTAATTACCCATTTGTCACAATTATTTACGTATTTTAGGGCAAATCAAGTAATATCAAATGAACTTGCAAAGCTTACTATTTATCTTGATCTTAGTGCTTTAGCTTCTAAAGATTTAAAAGCACCTTTTAATCTGCTGATTTCTGCATTAATTGATTTACATCTTCAGTCAGATAATACTGAGACTTTAGTGAAAACTGGACAAAGCCTCAGCAAATTCGCGAAGGAGCCTCATCCATTACAAAAAGATTCAAGAACTGAGCTTACGAAATTGACTGATTATTGCTGTGAGGAGCTTAAAAAAGAATTCAAAAAGTTTACATTAGAAGGAGAAGAAGGAGTTCTAGAAGTCTGGCTGAAAAGAATTGAGGGGTTAATTTCTTATAAAGACATATTAGAAGAATTAACAAAAGAAAGATTTGAAGACTTTACTTATGTAATTTCTCAATATTTGAGTGATAGCCTTAATAATTCAAACATCACACTTAGCTGTGCAAGAATTTTATATTTCTGAAATCTTTGGTATCTTCATGAAGTTACAGAAAAAACAGAATTAGTTGACGATTATAATGAAAAAAGAAATAATATTATTGAATTATTTACAGCTTTAGTTGCAAAAGCTGACTGCCAGTCTGAATTAAGAAAAGAAGCTTTTAAGCTGTTATGTGAAACAATAATGGTAGTTTCAAGCAAAAATTCAAAAGGTTCATTAGTCTATTATGAAGTCGGTGAAGATGTTTGGGGAACCATAGAAGAATATATGTCAGAAATTCCGATTGATACTGAAAACGACGTCCAAATGATTTCCAATCCAAATGCTACTGTTGCTAATATTAAAAATAGCCCAGATGCAGACTCCACATCTCAATTAGTCTGCATTCATATAGCTAGAATTATTTGTGCATGCCCATCAGTTACAAACTCTCATCTTCCTTCAAGCTTTTTTGCGAATTTTGGAATTTCTACATTAAAAACTATAAATATTATAGTCAAACATGTATTAAATTTCTTTAAATTCGCTGAAAATAAGCCTGAAAACAATGATAATGTTTTATTTACAATTATGTTAGAATCGATTATAAAATGTATGGGAAATGGCACGGATGAAGATATTAATGCTATGAAAGAGCTCTCGAAAAAATTTGTGGCATCTCTTGGTGTTGGGCCATTAAAACCGAAACAAGCTGACAGATTTGTGCTGTTTTTGCTTGATGGGATAAAGTTTGCTTTAAATGATAAAGAAAATTTCCCAATTCTAGAAGCATTGAGCATGTTTATTGGAAAAAATTATATAAGTCAATCTCAAATGAAAGATTTATATGAAAAAATATCAAAAGATTCTGATAAAATAATAGAAGTTTTAAAAACTGGAGAAAATAATGCAGAAATATATCCATTAGAAAAATTTGTGTATTTATTAAGCAAACAAATAGGACTATCAAGGACTGCACCTATTGAACCTAGCGAAAATGACAAAATGGTTATTGAAAAGACTAAAAAAGACTCTAAATTAAAAACACCTCCTAAATCAACAGCGAAAAAGGCAAAAGAAATAAAGCCAGCTCAAAGTGAAAAGAAAAAAACTAATCAAGAAGAAGACAAACTGAACAAAACAAATAAAAAAGAAGAGCCAAGCTCAAGCCAAAGACCCAGAAGAGCTGCAAAAGACAAAGCTAAATTAATTTCAGAAAAAAAATCCAAGAAAAAAGAAGATAATAAAAAAAGAAAAGAAAGATCACCAATTGAAGACGAAGACGAGCCAGTCGCTCGGACAAGAAAAGCAGCACTTAGAAGAAAATAATAATTTGTTAATATAATAATTACATACTTAGCTGCTTACTATATATGAAAATGCTATTTGTAAGCCATTTTCAATTCCCTTTACAATTTCTTCAGGATTTTCTTCCATATCAATATAAGCTTCTTGTACGTTTAATGTTTTTCTACATATAGGACAACTTTGATTTCTTTCTTGCCAGTCTATAATATCAATCTCACAAAATGCGTGACCACAGGTTAAAACAGTGTCCGCGTACCTTTCTAAACAAATTGAGCATTCAGTATCTCGGTCAGGAGTTCGGCTTTGAATTCTCATAGTTGACATTGATTTTACATACATAAGATTCTCATAGACAATATTTAAATTTTCTAGTAAAACTGAACCAATTTTTTCCTTTTGTTCTTCAAGTCTATAGACTTGAATTATTCTCCTCCGAGATCTATGAGAAAATCTAAATAGAGGCCTTTTTGGGACGAGAAACTCAAGCCTTGTGCCTGCAAATTTAAAAAACTCTTGGGAAGAGGTAAAGTTATTAAGATCAGTGACCACAGATTTTAGTTTTCTATGCGTGTTACCCATTTATCAGTTTTAATTTAAAGAAGTTGAACATTTAATGTAGATTTTTATATCAGCAGATTCCTGCCAAAGTATATTTTTATAAAAATTTTAGAATAAATTATGATAGCTTTTGGTTTTGGCAGAAATAAAAATATTATAATATCACAAATAATTAATTCTAAATATCAGAAAAATTCCAAATTTTGACAGTTTGGTCTGAAGATCCTGATATAAGTTTGCTGCTATCAAACTTCAAGCAAAATACTGCTGCTGAGTGGCCTTTCAATATCTGCCTCGGCTCACTTGTCTTTCTCAGATCCCAAATCCTAATTGATTTATCATAAGATCCACTGGCAACTCTCTTAGCATCATCGTCATAATCTAAGCACATGACATGTGACAAATGCCCTTTAAGCGTATTTACACATTCTAAACTCCTTAAATCCCACTGTTTAACTGTATTATCAGCGCTTCCTGACAATACACTAAAATTACTTCTCTTCACCGCATTAACTGCTTGTGTATGCCCTACTAGATTTCCTATAAGACTTCCTGTATCAATTTCCCACAGATTAATTGTATTTCTCCTACACCCAGCAATTATTTCATTATTTTGAAGCTGAATACAAGAAATGGCGTTTCCTACATCATTAAATAAAGTCTGCACATTGGCTTCAGTTTCTAGGTCCCAGACCTTTATTGATGCATCCCATGACCCTGAGCACAAAAGCTGCTCATTTGCGTCTAAACAGCTGATTCATTCTAAATGGCCTCTTAAGGTAGATTCACATTTGCCTGTATGCATATTCCATAGTTTAACTGTTCTGTCATATGACCCAGTAGCGAGCTTAAAATTAGGAATTTGCAAGCAGCACCATATAGGCCCACCATGGCCATAAAATGAAATTAATTTTGAAACAGCTTGGGTTTGTAAATGATGCTGCTGAAAAATACCGTTTTCTTGTGGGTGATGTTCGTTTATTTGCCAAAGCATTGCTGAACTGTCGTCAGAGCCGCTTACAAATAAATTACTGCCGTGTATATAGTCTATACAAGTAACACTTCCTGAGTGCCACTTAAGGGTTGATACAACTGGTCTTTCATAGTACCACTTCATTTCTCCTCTATATTTTTCAGCGTATTTTTCAATATAATTATTTTCATCTCCTTCTTCTCTATTTCATCTTCCTATATAAAGTTTCTTCCAGAGCATATTATTTTTGCAAATTACATTTAATTCTTTATTCACACATGCAAGTGTGGCGAGCTCTTTGAACTCTAAAAATTCGATGACCAAATTCATAACATCGCATGGCAATTTTGGCCAAAATTGGAATGAATTTTGACTATGTGTAACATTTTGTAGGTTTTCTCGGAAAATTTCTTTCTGATTAGCAATCCTATTTTCGCACTCTTCCTCTTCTTTAAAAATGTGCCCAAATAAATATTCAAATTGTTCTGGCTTTAGATTGAGGTCTTGTTTTATAGTGACTAAAATTCCTTTTAATAGCTGAATATTATGATAAGCCTTACGAAGTTCGAAATTCTTTAATTCAAGCTCTCTACGAAAGAGATCAGTTAGATTGCATTGATTTTCAAGAAGCTGATGAAGATCTTGACCTTTTTTCATTATATTTTCCTACTAGGAAAATGGATCAGCTGTTTTTTAAGTTAATTAAAATTAAAGTTTAACTCTCTGAAGAATCTTAAAGAATGGCTTAGAAGCTTCTTTTACTGCTGGAATTTCGCCAATTTCTCGCATCCACCTACAAACTTCTGGATATTTTTCATAATTGAAATTTACCAAATAAAGCTGAATTGCCTCACAATAGCATGAAATGTCAGCTATTGACGGCCTTTGAGTTCTACCTATATAAAGGCCTTTTTTTAATATATCTTCAATAAATTTAAAGGCAAGGTGCTGAGACCTCAAATATTCTTTTTCAAGCTCTTCAGAAATTTGTTGGCCTGTTATCTTAGGGAGAATTTTTTTATGATATAAATATGATGAGACTGCATGTCTTATATTAGCATGATGCCAGTGCAAATAACAGTCAATTTGAGCTCTAATTTTGGGATCTCTAGGATACCATGCTTCGTCTACAGGGAAAACTGAAGCTAAATAAGTAAGAATTGCATGGCTTTCTACAAGAGTAAAGCCTTGATGGATTATTGTTGGCAGTTTTTGAGTAGGAGAAATTGCTTTAAACTCGTCTGTAAGAGTTTGGCCTTTAAAAATTCTGATTTCTCTTATTTCGTATGGGATGTTGTTTATTATCATATATGCGAGAACTGCGCGACATGGCTGGGATATATAGTCCATATAGAGAATTACCCTGTTAGGGTCTGTTGAGTTCTGAATGATTGAAGCTGAACTCATATTAATTATTGAAATTTTATAATGGATATAGAAAGAGTAAAGGAAAAGTTAGAATTAAGGGAACGGCAGCTGATGATAATGGCTGAGCAGCTTTCAGAGCATTTGGCAACTTTAGCTGTAAATGACCAAAAAATTCAGGAACTTGATGAGAGATTTAATACTCTTGAAAAAGAGACTAAGAAGAAGCAGGAAATGCTGAATCTCGAATTAGCGAATAAAGAAATTCTTTTGTCTCAGCTACATAGTTTAGAATCGCTATTTGAGGGATCGATAGCTAAAAAAGAAAAGCAAGTCTTTAAGCAGAAAATAAATGAAGAATTCAAGACAACTAGCAATTTTGTTGAATTTTATAGTAAAATACAATTCCAACCTCAAGTGAACTCTTTTAAAAATTTTCCACAGTTTCCAGGTCCTTTCGATACTAAAGGTATTGATTTGAGCTTATCAAAATCAATTTCAAGTAGCAAAATTGATATAAAATTAGAATTAAAGCAATTAGGAATAGAAATTTAGTTATAAAAATGCTATGATTTATATATAAATAATTCGCATTATATAATTAAATATTTATTTACTCATCCTTTCATTATTTAACAATATTATAAAAATTCTGATAATAGTAAATAATCCTCGTAAAAAATTACAATTATGACAGGTAAAGAATTTCATCTATATTTAAACAATTTATTTTGCATTTCCTGCTATTTTTTAAGTGATAATGCATTATTCGTACTTGCTTCTAATTTTTCTTCTTCCCCTCTAACTCTTGACTCATAGCAATCATAAAATCTTTCTAATATCTTCCTTTGTAATGCGAGAATGTGTTTTTGCTCGTCAATGGAGTACTATGAAGTTTTTTTATAATTCCATATTTTTAAAGAATCTAAATTTTAAAATATTTGAAATGAAAATTATATTTATCATTTAAAAAAATTTATTATTTTAAATTAGTCAACTTCTTCAACATTTGGCCCTCCGCCAGCTGTTTGTCCTCCAGGGAAACCTCCTGGCATACCTCCAGGCATTCCACCAGGCATTCCTCCAGGCATTCCACCAGGCATTCCTCCAGGCATTCCTCCAGGACTTGCACCAGGAACTCCACCTTGCTGATACATTTTAGTCATAATAGGATTGCTCACCCTTTCCAATTCTTTTTGCTTTTCTTCATACTGGTCCACCCTTGCATTCGGATTTTCTTCTACCCATTTCAGAATTTCTCTAATTTTGCCTTCTAAATTAGACAATTCTGACTGTGGAATTTTTTCCTTGACACTATTATCAGTTATACTATTCCTCAAATTATAAGCAAATCCTTCAAGGCTGTTTTTAGCTTCAACTCTTTTCTTTTGTTCTTCGTCTTGAGATTTGTATCTTTCTGATTCGTTTACCATTCTGTCAATTTCGTCTTTTGATAGTCTTCCTTTATCATTGGTGATGGTTATTCTTTCAGATTTTCCTGTTCCTTTGTCTATCGCATGGACATTTAAAATGCCATTAGCGTCAATATCAAAGGAAACTTCTATTTGTGGGACTCCTCTGGGAGATGGAGGGATGCCTTCAAGATTGAATTTTCCTAATAAGTGGTTGTCATGAGTCATTGACCTTTCTCCTTCATAAACTTGTATACAAACTCCAGGCTGGTTATCAGCATAAGTAGTGAAAACTTGTGTCTTTTTGGTAGGAATTGTAGAATTTCTAGGGATCAAGACAGTCATAACACCACCTGCGGTTTCAATCCCAAGTGAAAGCGGAGTTACATCAAGCAATAAGACATCACGAATTTGGCTTGAGCCTTCACCAGTTAAAATTGCTCCTTGGACAGCAGCCCCATAAGCTACAGCTTCATCCGGGTTAATAGACTTACAAGGCTCTTTTCCTCCAAAATAATCTTGAATTAGCTGTTGCACCTTAGGAATCCTTGTAGAGCCCCCAACCAAGACAACTTCAGTTATCTGATTTTTCGATAAATTGGCATCTTTAAGGACTCTTTCTACAGGATCCAGGCATCCTCTGAAATAATCCATATTCAATTCTTCAAATTTGGCTCGGGTAAGAACAGTATAGTAATCAATCCCTTCAGACAATGCGTCAATTTCAATACTAGCCTGAGTAGCTGACGATAAAGTCCTTTTTGCTCTTTCACAAGCAGTTCTGAGCCTTCTTAAAGCTCTATTGTTGCCTCTTAAGTCGACGCCTTTTTTCTTTTTAAAGTCATCTACACACCAGTCTACAAGCCTGTTGTCGAAATCTTCGCCTCCCAAATGGGTATTTCCAGCTGTAGCTTTTACCTCAAAAATCCCTTCTTCTATTGTCAATAACGACACATCAAAAGTCCCTCCTCCCAAGTCAAAAATCAAAATATTCATTTCTCCTTGTCCTTTTTTATCTAGTCCATACGCAATAGCAGCAGCTGTAGGCTCATTAATAATCCTTTTCACGTCAATCCCTGCAATAATTCCTGCATCCTTAGTCGCCTGCCTCTGAGAATCATTAAAATAAGCAGGAACTGTAATAACAGCGCTTTTCAATGACCTTCCTAAATAAGCTTCAGCGATTTCTTTCATTTTGGTGAGTACCATGGCTGAGATTTCTTCAGCATAAAACCTTTTTTCTTCTCCTCTGAACCTTACAACTACTTGTGGCTTGTCGTCAGGACCTCTGATTACTTTAAATGGCCACAATTTCATGTCTGATTGGACTATAGGGTCATTAAAGCGCCTGCCTATAAGTCTTTTGGCGTCAAAGACGGTATTTTCTGGATTTCTTGCGACCTGGTTTTTAGCTGCGTCACCTATAAGACGGTCTGTATCTGTGAAGGCGACGTAGGAGGGTGTGGTACGATTACCTTGGTCATTTGCGATAATTTCGACTCTGTCATTTTGCCAGACACCTACACAACTATAGGTTGTCCCTAAATCAATACCAATGCATATATCACTTGCCATTTTTATTTTATCGGATGATTATTGATGATTCGGAATTTATTTTTGATAGAAATTTCTGGAATTGAAAAAATGTGGATTAAGGAGGAATGAGGGTAAATTGCAAGAAAATCTGATTTCAGAATGCAAAATAAATTTGGAAAGGTAATAGAGGTTGCTTGAGAGACAAATGAATTTTTTTTTGAACATCATGTCGGAAATAAATATTGGTAAATGGTGCTAAAAAATGTTTATGTACTAGAAATGGCACTTTGCCTTTGATTAATAAAATTTTATGCTTCTGTATGAGGTAAGATGCAGGTTATATACTCTTTACACAGGATATGATATGAAGACTTTGTTTGAAAGAGCAAAAAAAAATTTAAACATTAGAATCAACAATTGAGGCTATTTCTTGAGAAGATAAATTAGCTCTTTTCATTATAATTGATATAATTCTAGGTCTTTTATGATTATCCTAAGCTATAAAATGCCCGTGCAATTGATTGAGTTGACTTGGGCACAATCATTTACAAAGCCAAGTCCACCAATTAAAAAGTGGCTATAAGCTTCACTAATAAGTATACTTTTAAGAATGTTTCTTAACAATAAACAACTTATTTTTAAAAATAATTTCCTTATTCCTAGCTTTTTTGGAATCAAATTTCATATCAAATATTAAAAATCGATTTATTTTTAACAAAAACTAATTCATTAGAAACTTTAATAAAACTTATGTTATCATTAAAATAAACGAATTATTAATCGTAAAATTTATGACGTCTGAATATGGCAACTCTTTCTATTTCACTTACTTCCTGTAGAATAATATGGACATCCGATACTCTCGATATTCATGAGTTTTTCTAGGAATTATCATCTGAATAGGTACCATGAATAACGCCCAGAGATTTTGTAATCATTACTTAGGCATCTCCTTCATTGCAGCAGGCAGCAACCTTTTAGATGACACAAACACAACAAACACAGAATATGGACTGATAACCGGCCCGGCCTTCTTACTTATCTATGCAATCGTAACTTTGCCGATGGTAATTTCTATTCAGGGCCATATAATCGATAAACTCCCAAGACTCAAATGATTCATTTTAGGAATTTCTGCTCTTTTTAATTTGGCAACAATTGCAAACGCTCTTGCGGAAAATTTTTTCGGGTTGCTCTGGCCTAGGACTTTACTAGCAATTTTTTCTGCTTGTTTGGACCCTGCTTGTTTTCGGCTCGTTGCGTTATATTTTCCTCCGCTGATGAGGGGCATTGCTTATGGGCTATTTATAGTTTCTGTATATTTAGGCTCCTCTCTTGCTTCTTTAACGCTGATTTTAGCTGATTTAGTCGGCTGGAGGGCAGCATTTATCATTGTTGGGGCTTTTGGAGGAATTTCTAGTGTGATTTTATGTTTATTTATAAAAGACGAAAAAAATATTTTAGAAGAAGAAGATGGGTTTATTGAGAAAAAACAAAAAACTGGGGTAAAAGAAGACTTTAAAGAGCTTTTTAAAAATAAAACTCTGATAATCACAATAATTGCGACTTTTTTCAGGTACACAAGTGGCTTCGCAAGAGGATTTTATGAAGCTTTATATTACACTGAAGAATTTCCTAATGATAAAATCGCATTTGCAGTGGTAAACGCAACAGCGACTGCTTTAGTACCGATAAGTCTTATAACAGCCGGACGAGTGTCTGATTTAAAAGAAAAAGATGACAAGCCTAAGTGGCGTCCTTTGATATGTGCTTTTACCAATTTATTTGCAGTGCCTTTTCTATATGTCGCTTATTCTGTGCCTATTTTTTGGGTGGCAATGGCAAGTGAGTATATAATTTTCCTCGTGGGTGAGACTTATATTTCGATTTCTGTAGCCATGATGATGAATGTGTCAACGCCTAGGGTCAGAGCTTTACGTAAATTTTAGTTAGAATCGGCAATGCTGCTTTGTGCGTCATTTTTAGGGGGAAGCTTGTCAACTGTGACTTTAGGAGTTTTGAACTCATCAGCTGAGGGTTTGAGATATGGGCTAATTGGGATTGTACCGACTGGATATTTGCTGGCAGGGATATTGTTTTTACAAGTATCTAAGCATTACCCGAAAGATTTGCCAAAAAATAAGGTTTTGGAAATTCCTGAAATAGAATAAAATTTAGACAAATAATTATAACTATTAAAAAGCTTACATATTAATTAAAATCTACTTTGCATTAATTAAAAAGTTTGGAATAATGCAAAATATTTATAAAACTGGATTTTCAAAATCATTAATTTTTCTATAAGAATTACAAATAAATTTTACAATTTTTGAATAAATCACTTTTCAAAACAATGAGAAAATAAACTTCAAATAAACCTCAATTATTACTAAAAATTCATTTCTTTAACAAATTTTTTTCTCTTTTAATTAATCCACATATTTATAGTCCCTATACTATTTCGCAGATTTTTGCTTATTCCTTATTTATCATTCTCCACTTAAACCTCCCTCACTACTCTCCTCTCAAATAAATAAATTCAAGCATATCAATAATATTGCATTTTTAAATAAACTAACACTTATTATAAATGTCGAGCAAAAATCTAGCCAGAACTTTATTACAAAGAAGCCAAACTTCCATTGTTGACAGTATTGACAACGTCCAAGGTCTCTCATCTCGCTCCAATAACATAAAAGTTGTAGGCAGATTCCGGCCTCTTGTAGAATTTGAAAAAGTAATCCCCAAATAGGCATTATTAGAGAACCGAGAAATAATTTCTTTCATCAATGAAAAAACTGTTGCTATTGGAGAAGGGAAAGATAAAGAATCTTTTACACTAGACAGAATTTATGGCCCTGACTCCACAAACCAAGAAATTTTCGAGTTTGTTGGCAAACAAACCATTCATGATGTAATGGACGGATATAACGGCACAATTTTCGTGTATGGACAAACAGGCTCAGGCAAAACTTATACGATGCTTGGGGATGATATATATGATGAAGATTCAAGAGGGATGATTCCTAGGGCTGCTTCTCAAATTTTCGATTCTGTTCAAAATAATGAAGAGGAGACTGAGTATATATTAAAATGCTCAATGGTAGAAATTTATAAAGAAACATTGAGAGACTTATTAGACGCGGAGCCTAAACTGTTAAAAATAAAAGAAAGCCCAAGACGGGGAGTTTATGTAGAAGGGCTGTGTGAGGTCTGTGTTACCTCAGAAATTGAAATGTTAGAAATACTGTCATTAGGAGAAACTATGAGGACAGTAGCAGCGACCAAACTAAACAAAATGTCATCAAGATCCCATTTGATTTTTATATTAGAAGTCATGCAAAAATATTCAAATGGTTCTGAAAAAAAAGGGATCCTAAATTTGGTAGATTTGGCAGGCAGCGAAAAAGTCCACTCTACCGGGGTATCAGGACCTAAAATTGAGGAAACCAAAAAAATCAATTTATCGCTGTCTGCGCTTGGAAATGTAATTCATGCTCTTATATCGAATAGCGACCATGTCCCTTATAGAGATTCAAAACTCACAAGGATTCTTCAAGAAAGCTTAGGTGGGAACTATAAAACGACACTAATAGTAGCCTGCTCACTTTCCCCTAAATCAGAAGAAGAAACATTAAACACAATGCGGTTTGCACTACGAGCCAGAGCGATAAGAAATAAAGTCAGGGTAAATATGAGGGACGCTCCTGAAAACTATATACAGAAAATTGAATATCTCGAAGCCGAGCTAAAGTCTGCAAAATCTGAAATAAACCAGCTTAAATCAGAAAATCCAAGAAAATCAAGTCCAGTTGTAAATAAAATGATAGGGAGAATGTCGACTATAAGCCTTGATAGCACAACGTCAAAGAAAAGAAGAGCCAGCGAATTGAAGGGAAAGGATACTAATGCAGATATAAAAGTTATGGTGTCGCTTGAAGAGCTGAGAAACTTCTCAGAAGAGCCGTCAAGAATTGAGAAGAAAAGCCCAAACCCTTTTCCCTTGTTTGAGCCAGACTCTCTTGCGTCATCTTTTAATTTTATCCCAGAAAAAGGAATTTCTGATGCAGAAATCGACTCAACGTCAAATTTTAGAGATAGTGTGAAACAAAAAGATGAAGAAATTCAGGAGTTTAAAAAGAAAAACCACAGCTTGAAAAAAGAAAATCAAGCTTTAACTGATAAAGTTAAAGATTTAGAAGAAAAAATGGCATCTATGAGGGCAAAGCAGCTGCAAACAGAACAGAAGACTCATGAGTATTATGATAATTACCATAAAACAGCTTTGCTTATAAACAAAGATGCAGCTGAAAATGCTTTATTAAAAAAACAAAATGAAAGCTTAAATAACCAAGTGAAACGTTTAACCAAAGCTCTAATGGAGCTAGACAGGCGATATAAAAACTTCATAGACTCATGCAGAAAATTTGATGCTTCTACTTGTGTAGAATTTGAAGAAAGAACAGAAACATTCAGAAGAGACGATTTTCCAGTCATAACTGAAGGAAATGATGTAGATGTCGACACAAGTGACAGTTATGATCTAGGGCTGTCAAGAAGGGAAATCTCAATTGATAAAAAAGACCTTTTAACCTCCAGCCCTTATGCTATAGAACTGAAAAAAGCTTTAAATAGCAATGCAGAACTAAGCAAAGATGTAGCCCTTTTTCAATTGAGAAATGAGCTGATACAGGCTGGAATTATCAATGCAAATTTAGTCAGGGCATATCATGGGCTAGACTGGAAGCTAAATTTAGTGAACCATAAATACATGATGAAAAGAAGCCTCTGCAAACGCCAAATGGAAAACATTAAATCTCTTGAAAATATGCTTGACTTTTTGCATCACTCATATAGACACGTAATTAAGCTATATGACCAAATGGAGAGGGAAGCTCCAAAAACACATGTCCAGACTGAGCAGACGCCAAGGACAAGAATGATGAGGACTTTTACTAATAAAAGAATCACAAGAATTGTAAATGGACAAATCGTCAATGCACTGCCTCAAGATGGTGGGAGTTTCACTTTTAGTGGCCAAGCACTCAGATCAGCTGCACGGGCTTTAACTGTGCGTCCTATCAAAGAAATCCCAGCTAAAACTGACGAAGCCACCCCAAGGCACTATAACTCTTCCTTTGCAGAAGCTGAATCTGTTGATCCTTCTTTTTACCACACAAAACTTAGAGCAATAGAAACCAGTTTCAACCTCCAGCAGCTTTATAATGAGCAGTTAAAAAAAATGAACGAGGAGTACAAAGAAGAGCTTAACCAATACAAACTTCTGCTTTCTAACTTAGAGGGTGATATTTTTACTTCTCATAAAAATGAATTGGAAAGATGGAAAACCTTTGTAGATGAGCTGAAAAATAATTGTGAGCAAGAATTAATAAGAAAACAATGCGAAGTTGTAAGACTTAATGAAGTCCTTGGGGAGTGGACTACAAGGTTCATGGAACTTCAGGAAAATTTGAGTACTCCGAATAAGCCGCTAAAGAAAGAAATGTATATTGAAATCCAAGAATTAGTCAGGTCTACAATGTCAACTGCAATTTATACAGAGCCGATGACAAATCTTAATAGAATGTTCGGAAGGTCTCCGCTAAGGGAATATATGAATATAACTCCAATACCTACAAATAGGCGTCTTGCGTCCCAAGGTGACCAAACTCCGTAATATTATATAGCAAGAGTAATATTTTATGAATTTTTACAGCTGTTTTTATATAATTTTTGGTATTTATTCATATTTTTAAGCTTCCTTGTAACAGTCTTTAAAATAAAATTTAAACATCATGGGCTGCAGTGCGTCTATGAATGCAACAAATCCAAGAAGACCTGGAGTGATTTCTGCATCCAAAAATACTCAACAAAGCTCATTTCAGAACACTGAGGTAAATTCTGATAAATTGAGAATCGAAAACTCTGGCCCAGAAATCAGCCATCCAAATTCTAAAGAAATCAGCTCAAAAAGCACGTCGGAGCGTGCTAAAAAATTTGGGGACGGTCGTAACCAAGTATCTTCTATGATTAAAGCATATCATTCGGAAAAGGGTCAAGAGGATAAATTTGATGCTAAAGATCGACTTGATGTCGATGTTATTGAAGAAGATAACAGTGATGGAGATTACAGCACCATGCTCAATAACTGTGAGTTTTACCATGAAGACATTTTGCATGAATTTCTAGGAATTGATGAGATTGAGATGACAGGGATTGACTAATAATAATTGTAAATTTTTTGATTAGGATTCAGGGGTTTTGATTTAATAGCTGAAATAAAAATAGTTTTCTTTTGGTGAAAGATTAATTGCTATTCAGGTTATAGCGAAATATTATTTAACTATTCCAAAAGATTTAAAATAATCAACTAAAGCATTATTAAAGCTATGTAAAGATAAAAATTAGTTTAAAATGTATTAAAAATCAAAATGCAATTCCTTTGACAATATTTCTATTAATTTCCCTTATAAAATTGATTTTCCTGATTTATTTACTCATTTATGAATATTATAAATTAAGTAATCATTAAATTTCCTATAGAAAATATAGAATAAAAACTTTTAAAGCTAATCAAATTTTAATTCTTTTATATAAAATCCATTTTTAATTCAAATACACAACTGATGCCTGACACATTCTCACCATTTTTTCTAATAAATTTCAGAAAATATCTTTCTTTTTTTCTGCACATAGAGAACAATGCATTGCCTCATTGTCATGGTTATATAAGATAAATATCCATATTTTTTCTTGTAAACCAAAGTCTCCATATTTTATAAATTTTGCCGTGACTAAAAAATAAAAAATATCTTTGGGCGCCTTATAGTTTTTAGGCTAAATATGTTGATTATCAATGATGGGAAGATTTAGGGAAACTAAACTGATGATTTTTCATGCTTATATCTTTGTTTTTCTCATGAAGATACATAGCAAGCTTAATGATAAAATCATTTAGATAAGAAGATTTCATTGACTAATAAGTAATAAGCTAGTATTTGATTAAATTAAAAATTAATTAAATGTTCTTAATATTTAAGCTAAAATTAGAAAAAGAAATTTTTTAAAGTTTAGCTCAATGCATGCTCTATAAATTCCGCTTAATTGAGAAATTTTTGAGAATAAATTATTGATAGATCCTCTTGAAATTTGTAATATTCCTTAACGAATTCTATTTAAATATCCTTGTTTGAGCTTTTATCTGCTTAAAATTTCCAAATTTACAGCCTAATCTTTAAGAAAATCTGTTTGATCACAATTCTTAATTACCCTTCCAAATCTTTATCAATTCTCCTAAAATTCATGGTCAAAACTATCATATCATTTCTTTCCTTAACTCCTCAATAATCCTTGCTTTTCCTTTCCTTTTTCATCTAAAATATTAATCCTTATATGTGACTTCTTATGGAAATAAATGGCTCTCTATTATCTGTTTGAGACTGCAGCAGGCTATTCTCTATTTTCAGGCGAAGCCATTGAAGAAATAGGAGGAGTTCTATCATCAATCCAACAGTCACTTAAAGATTTCAAGAGATTCAAGAAGATGGTGAAGCTCGAAGCTTATTATCAATTTTCATCAGCCGACCAAGCACAAGAAAACATCCAAGCCATCGCAAACGGGCTCTGTCCAAAGGATCTTGCAGAATTCCTAGAAACAAATCTCCCTAGCGTCACAAAGTCTAAATGCAAGCTTGCTATTGAAGACGCACGTCTTCCAGCATCCATCAATGAATTTTATCCAAAGCTGACCTGTGTCAAAAACGAAATGACCCAAGAAGTTTTCAGAGGAATCCGTCTGCATATCGAAAGCCTCGTCAAAGGACTCAGCACTCACGACCTTGGCAAGGCCCAACTCGGTCTAGCTCACGCCTATTCTCGATCTAAGGTCCAACAAGACATCAAGCGCTACGACAAGCACATCATCCACGCCATTTCTCTCATTGACCAGCTTGATAAAGACATCAACACCTTCGCAATGAGGCTCAAGGAGTGGTTTTCCTGGCACTTCCCTGAGCTTTATCCAATAATTCCTGAAAATCTTACCTTTGCCAGAGCTGTCAAGCTGATCAAAAATAAGTCACTTTTAGATGAGGAGTCAATAGAAGGACTTGCAGAAGTAGTAGGAAGCGAAGACGTGGCAACCGAAATTTTGAATGCAGCCAAGATTTCTATGGGAGGAGATATGACTGATTTGGATTCTGAACAGATTAATGCTTTTTGTGACAAAGTTATTAATTTGGGAGAGTTCAGATTGAGACTGGTGGAATATTTGAAGCTGAGAATGTCACATATTGCACCTAATTTGTCAGCACTTATAGGGGAAACTGTAGGAGCAAGACTTATTTCACAAGCTGGTGGGCTCAGCAATTTGGCTAAATATCCAGCTTCAACTGTACAAATTTTGGGAGCAGAAAAAGCACTGTTCAGGGCTTTGAAAACAAGAGGAAACACACCAAAATATGGAATTCTTTACCATTCCTCGTTTATAGGGAGAGCAGGTGCTGCAGATAAAGGGAAAATTTCAAGATTTTTGGCTAATAAATGTTCACTGGCAAGCAGAATTGATTGCTTCTACCAAGGAACTACTAGTGCTTTTGGAGAAAGGATGAACGAGCAGGTAGAAGAAAGGCTGAAATACTTTGTGACTGGAGAAAGAGGAGCTCCTAATGAAGATGTGATGCATGAGGTCATTGAAAAGCTTGAAAAAGAAACAAAAGACACTGAAGAAGCACCAAAAAAGAAAAGAAAAGTTGTTGAAAGTGAAGAAGAAGATTCTGAAGGAGAAATCCCAGTCAAAAAAGGCAAAAAAGTTATAGAAGAAGAAAAACCAAAGAAAAAACCTAAAAAAGTTGTGGAAGAGTCTGAAAGTGAAGAAGAAAAGCCTAAGAAAAAAGGCAAAAAAACAAAAGTTGTAGAAGAGTCCAGTGAAGAAGAGGTAAAGCCAAAGAAGAAAAGCAAGAAATCAAAAGAGGAGTCAGACGAAGAGAGCGAAGAAGACAGCAAAAAGAAAAAGAAAGGCAAAAAAGATAGTAAAAAACGAAAATCTTCTGAATAATAAGATTATTGATTTCTAACAATTTTTCTTAACTATTCTTTATTTATTGATTTCTATTCTTGCTCAATAGGCGTTATAGACACAGTCCCATCATCATTCACTGCGACATTTTCTTCATCTGTCGCGAACAAAATTTTCTGTATCTCCATCACAATAGGGTTACCTTGGTCTTCATAGTGCTCACAAAACAGCTCAATTGCTCTTAATTTCCCAAAATAAAAGTCCCTTTCTTTTTCTAAAGAATCTGAAGTTAGTCGTAGTTCTGCGATTTGTCGAGCCACTTCGCTTTCGTCTGGCCTTGCTTCTCGCACTGGTTTTGCTTTAGGCTGAGGTGCTTTTGAAGATTCAGCAGGTCTAGGGTTTCTTGGCTGAGCATTTTGTGGCCTTGTCTGGGCTGCTTGGACTGGGCCAGTTCTTTCGCCTAGATCCCAAGGGGTTTTGGCACCTCTTCTCCTTTCAAGAGCTGGGTAGTCCCCTCCTCTGTAGTTTAAGTCCACAAAGCGCTTGAACCATTGCATGAATTCTAAATTGTCAAGAGATTTTGCCTTGATGAGTTTTTCGACTTCAATGTGTTTCTGCACATTATTCTTGTCAAAAGCTGCTTGAAGGAGTTTGAAATTCTGAGTGTATTCGTGGTCGTATTTGGCCATCCAGTTTACTTTGCCGAGGTTTATGCAGCCTGGGAATACTGCGTCCATGATTTGACAATACGCGGCACCTGTAGCCATTTGCTCGACTCTTGTAATATTCAGTTGGAGAAGACCGTTGACCCAGCTTAAGAGCTCTGATTTGCCTACGAAGAAAGCTCCGTCCATGATGCCGATGTTAGACCCAAGTGCCATTGGAATCGATTATAAACTTATTAAATTCAATGATTTCTATAAAGAAATATATTTTTTTATTTTTTTATTTTTTGCTATTAAATAAGGATTTGCATAGACAAAAATAATCTCTTTTTCTCTTGCCAGATCTATTTAAATATAATAAAAAATTGTGTTATGCATAAACTTAAAAGAATCATCAATAACTTAAGCATAATCATAAATATGGCAGGCGAGATTAAGTTTCTATCGATTTTTACGATTTTTATCCTATTTTGTATCGTTTCTGCTGACGAAAACACGATGATGAACTGTACAGCTTATACTTGCAAGCAGAAAGGTCAGTCTTTCACCAGCGGAACTTGTGTCTATTATGATAGCAAGGCAACCATCCCTACCTACTACGTTAAGCCTTGTTCATCCTCAAAAGAGTACTGCCCTATAGCAGTTCAAGGAAATAGCACTTGTGCCAAAATCCCTGACACTCCAGTAGACATCGTTGGCTTATACCCTGGAGAAAAGTGTACAAAAGACTCCGAATGCAGGACTAATCAAGTTGAAGAAGGAAAAACCGGCTGCGTCGACAATATTTGCACTGGCTCAAGCAAAGGCGAAGGCTGTGAGTCAAATGCTGACTGCAAGCCTGGGCTGTACTGCTCATCCGGTACATGCCAAACTCAATACTCTATTGGAGCCTTTGGGTGCGAAAATGATTATCAATGTGTCAATGGAGCTGGCTGCAATATCACGACTAAGACCGCGACCAACAAATGCGTCGCTTATAGATCAATTTCTGCTCACCTACCTGTAGGTACATGCGCAACTGATGGGACTAATAACCTCTGCGCGTCTAATCATTGTCAAGTGTCAGGACAGTTTCAGCCTACAGAGGGTGATTACCAAAACACATATGCTTGTTTAGATACTGTCGTCTCTATAGACTATTTACCTATGAAATGTAGCTATGACGTGGACTGCAGGTCTGTAAGCGATGACTATTTCACTGACGGACAAGTATTTGGCACCTGTGAGTGTGGACATAATAAAGATGCCCAAAGCTACTGTTCATTGTTCCCTGGCGATCCTATTTCTCTGGTAGCTCTTGGGTATTTTCAGAAATGGCTGGAAGGGAGTGAGATAAATTACTGCAATACAGAACATAGGTTTAGCACTTACTGCATGGGGAATTGGTGGTCTAAGAAGAATTATGAGAAATTTATGTTTGCTAATTTCTTTGCCTTGAGTTATCCTGTTGTGGTTGATGAAGATGACTGTGTGGCCGAAGTTTACGATAGTGTTTTATATGAGTTGAGCAAGGAATTGGATAGTTCAGCATTGAACTACGTTTTATTAGCACCTTTACTCGTTCTATTAATGAACTAATTTAAGGTTTTACAAAATCTTAATAATAAATTAGAATATCTCCAGAGAAGTAGATATATGGAGAAGAGGATTTATTTGTATATGTAGCAAGTAATCGTTATAAAACTCTTGCTTTAAGTAGAGTAATTTTAGGCTTAATAATCAGCTGAAATATCAATAAGCTTATTTTTAAAATTGTTTATTTGTTATGCTTTTTTATAAGCGATTTTAAATTAATAATAATTTTTTATATATCGATAATATATTTTTCTTTGCACAAATTTATATTATAAGCAGTAATTTTTAAATTACTATTAAAATATCACTATTCTTCCAAGTTTTTAATCGCATCCAAACAGCTCTGAATCCACCCTGGCAAGTCCACTTCACTCTCTGAATACCTCAGCACCCAAGGATGAGCACAGAGCTGTATAGTGCTTCACCTTTGTTCGGGCACCTTTTTAACACAATGGCTTAAAAAGTCTTTAAATTCAGCCGAAAATGCATCAGGAAGTGTCGGCTCTGGAGAAGTCATTATATGTTCAATCATTTCTATATAAGTATTCGCTTTGGGATAAGGGTACTTCCCAAGAGCTAGCTCTACAAGCATAAGTCCAAGGCTTCAAATATCGCTGGAGTAGCTATAAGTTTTCCCATTGATCCTTTCAGGGCTCATATAAATCATAGTCCCAACAAAAGTATTGCAAAGCCCAATGGTCACCCCTAATTCCTTGCTGATCCCAAAGTCACTTAATTTAACTGCCCCAGAAGTGCTTGCGAGGACATTTTCAGGCTTTATATCTCTATGTACCTGATGCTTTACTTTATGAAGATACATCAGTCCATTTAGCATCTGCTGTGTCATTTTGGCTAAAATTGGCTCAGGTACTGTAGGGTTTGGGAGTTTTTTAACTAAATCACCTAGGCTTCCAGCGTCCATAAGCTCTAAAGCAACTTTTACTTGTCCTTCGTCAAAATAAGCCCCATAAAATTTGACAAGGAAAGGACAGTCAGACCTTTCTAAAGCCCTGATATCATTCATAAGCTGCCGCCTTTTTTCTTTGTCATAAACATTGATCGATTTCAAAGCCAGCAGAGTACCAGTTGGCTTATGTAAAGCTTCTTGGACAATAGCTGCAGAACCTCTTCCTCTGAATTTACCCATTTCTAAGTCTTGAGGTTGAATTGAAATGACAGTTCCCCTTTCATCTCTTGCAAAGCCTTGACGACCGATATCTAAGCCTTCTTTTATAAATTTCAGCCCATCTGCGCCGCTGAGTTTAGATTACATTTCTATTGACATGGAGTTCTCCATGTTTTCTTCTTCTGAGTCTGAGGCTAGTTTAAGCATCTTCTTAGTCATTGTTGGCTTTTTCTTCATCTTGAATACTATAATATTAAATTAGATGTTTCAAAAGGGTTTTGTGCGATTATTCTTTTGAAAAGCAACTTGGTCAAATAATATTGGCTTTATTCAAAAATGCTTTTAAAATTGACTCTTCGGCTTTTTGATTTTAAAAGTATATAAATAAACAATTATAACTTTCATTCATATTATAATTATCTTTGAAAATATGCTAATGAATTATCATAAGTATTAAAAAAATTGGATGATGAGATTTATAAATTGTTCATAGTGATCAAATTTCTCCTACTCAAGTCTTGCAATAGCTGAACAAAATGATTGAGAGCAATGAAAATGATATTTTAAATTATTTGTTAAGCCTCATTAATTCTAATATTTATTAAATGGCTGTTATAGGCTAACATCAGGCTAATTAAGTAGAAAATAAGAAAATTTAGCTTCACTAATTAAATCTTTTGGCAGTTATTTATTAAATGTTATCTCTTTATTTTGTTTGCCCTGATATTTTAATGATTTATAAGATTGTCTGCAATTTCTTATCTTGTCCACTCTAAAATAATTTGTCATTATGCTGATTCATCATCCTCCAGTCATTATAAAGCAGCTTAAAAATTTTTTAAAATCCATGATTTTGCGAATGAACATGCTTAACTAAATTCATCCATTTTCAAAATTTCTAAACAATAAAATACAAATATCAGCAATTAAATCCGAAAATCTGTGGAAATATGTTAAATTAATTTAGATTTTGGATTTATAAATGGTGAAGCTATTTAACGAGTAAGCTTAATACTGCTTCTCCTCACTTAAATTTAAATTCCACCATGCCAATTTTTTGAAAAAGCAGGAATAAAGCTTCTTTCAATGTGAGAAGAATTTTTTACGATATTCTTCAGAATAAAAATTTTAATAGCTTGCTCCTCCTTTATAGTGTTTAAAATAATATTTCATCCAATTTATGCTTCAGCGGTTATATCATATATTAGCCATAATAGTCTGTTCATTACTTTCATTACCTAAATACTGATATGGAAGAGTAAAATTTGAAATCATGGCTTATAATTAATAAATAGATGATGACAACCACACTCATTCCAAATTTCGCATGCATAAGCAATTCACAGCACTCAGACTACTGCTGTGATTTATGTGGGATTGGCTTTGAGTCTCCTTTACAATACCGAGATCACCTAATTCAAGACTTCGAGCTTGACCACGATTCGATTTCTTTCTTGCAATTCAGCTTAGGGTTAGAAACAGAAACTGATTCTATTGAATCTCCCATGTCTCCTGGCTCCTGTTCCACAACAGAATCAGAGAGCGACGAAATTGAATGCCCAACCTGCGGCAAATCCTTCAAAGGACACAAAGGACTTCAGCAGCACATCGGCAAGGCTCACTCAAGCAAAGAAAAAGGAGCAATCTGCACCATATGCCACAAGGCTTTTAAGCACCAGCATGCACTTACTTTCCACGACCGACAAGTCCATCAAAAGGCTACTCGAGTCACATGTGGAATCTGCGGCTTGTCTGTTTATAACAAATATATGCTTACCAAGCATATGAGTAAACAGCACCCATCATAAATATACATACATATATATAAGTAATATACATAAGTATTTATTTTTGTAAAATCTGGGTTTCAAAAATCTTGAAGAAAATCAAAATTTGTCAAGGGGATGATTTTGGGGAGAGATAAGCTCAGGTGAATTGGGAGCTTGAAAATAAAACGGATTAAGAAATTTAGGAAGAGAATTTGATCAAATTCTTTTCATTTTCTGTCAGAAAATGCAAAACAGCAAATACTGGCACCATGATATTTCTAATTTGGTAAAATACTACTGGATCTACTTTCTGAATTTAGCTGAAAAATCAAGAGTTTTTTGTGAATTTATGCTCAGTAGTGTATTAGTGACCTCTTTTTGCATCTAGACTTCTAAAGTTAGCATGCAATGCTAAAGGCAAAATTTTAACTTTTTAAGGTGATTTAATTATAGATAAGCAAAATTTGATATAAATTATTTATTAAATGAATATGGATTTACAGCTAAAGATAGTGTTCTGGGTTGTTCAGAAATAACAGTCAAAAAGTTATTACTTCCTCCTTTAACTATTTTTCTTATCTTTGGGTTTGATGCTAGGATTCCAAAACCTCCCAAAGTGCTTCTTACATTATTTTGATAGTTTTCTAGTTCTTCTTGGAGCGATTTGATTTGAATATCAGCCTGCTTGAGTGATTCTTTCAAATTTTCTATTTTATGCTCAAGATCTTTATTTTTCTCAGAAAGTCTATACATTTTTCTTTCTTTTATATTGCTTTCTAAAGAAAAGTGGGCTTTTTCCCTCATTAATTGATGATACATTAAAGTTAATTGCTCCAGCTGCCTTTCTAAAATTATATTTTTCTGTCTTTCTTCTCTTTGACTACTGCTAAGCAGATTTTCTAAGCTAAGTGTCTCTGACTTTGCTGCTTCCACTGCAAGCTCTAATTCAACAATTTGATTGATTCTAATTTGTAATTGTTTAAGGAAACTTCTTTTTTCAGCTCTCCATGAATCTTCATCGAAAGCTTCTTCAGTTATTGTTTCTCTTATTATTGAGAGCTTGTTAGATGAACCTCCATATTTGCTGAATATTTCTTTTACTTCGCTGTTTTTTAAGTTCTTCTTTTTGTCCATTTCAATCTTTTTTTCCATTTCTATCCTCTTCTCTGTTTCAATCTTTTTTTCTATTTCCATCTTCTTTTCCATTTCTACCCTAATTTCCATTTCAATTCTCTTCTCCATTTCTATCCTTTTCTCAGTTTCAAGCTTTTTTTCTGTTTCCATCTTCTTTTCCATTTCTGCCCTAATTTCTATTTCTATTTTCTTTTCCATTTCTATTCTTTTCTCAGTTTCAAGCTTTTTTTCCGTTTCCATCCTTTTTTCCATTTCTCCCCTTATTTCCATTTCAATTCTTTCCATTTCAATCTTTTTTTCCATTTCCATCTTCTTTTCCATTTCTGCCCTAATTTCTAATTCTATTTTCTTTTCCATTTCTATCCTCTTCTCCATTTCCATCATTTTTTCCATTTCCATCCTCTTTTCCATTTCTGTCCTTATTTCTGTTTCTATTTTCTTTTCCATTTCTATCCTCTTCTCCATTTCAATCTTTTTTTCCGTTTCCATCCTCTTTTCCATCTCAACCCTTATTTCTGTTTCTATTCTTTTTTCCATTTCAACCCTCTTCTCCATTTCCATCTTTTGCTCCATTTCCATCCTCTTTTCCATCTCAATTCTTATTTCTGTTTCTATTCTTTTTTCTATTTCAATCCTCTTTTCTATTTCTATTCTCTTTTCAATTTCTTTAATAATTTCTTCTTCTTTTTTATATTCCTCTTCTTTCTTTTTCCCCATTTCTTCAATTTTTTCAATTTCTTTCTTCATCTCTATTTCTACCATTTTGTCAATTTCTTTCTTCATCTCTATTTCTTTCTTTTTTTCCATTTCTTTCCTATTTTCTATTTCTTTTCTGTTTTCTTCTATCAGTTTTTCAGCTGAGTCTATCTTTTTTTTTAGCATCTCAATCTCCACATCTCTTTCTACTAGCTGCTGCTCCAATTTTAGCTTATCTAGGTTTGTAGCTGAAAAATCACCACCATAAGTGTCTTTTTCCGCTAAAAGTTTGTCTAGCTGCTCTTCTCTATCTTTTATTTTTTCTTCTAAATCACTTATTTCTTCAGCTAAATGCTTTTTTTCATCATATAGCTGTTGTGTGTATTTTATTAAATTGTCACATTCTTTTCTTAGCTCAAAGTTATCGAACCTCATATGGTCCAGCTGCTCCTTCAAACTCCTTTGGCTCTCCATTTCTTCAGTTAGTTTTTGTCTTATCATTTCTAGCTCTTGGACTATTTCCATATATTCAGGTTGAAACAGATCCTCGTCACCAAAAATGTTGTCAGTTGGGTCTATATTAGGAATATTTATTATTTCTGTGCCTTTCCTATTCATTTCGTCTTCAAGCAGCTTGATTTTAATATCTTTCTGCTTAATTTCTTCTTTTGCACTTGCAAGAAGAAGCTTTAGCTCTCCTATAGTAAACTCTTTATTGATTTTTGGTGTGTTTTTTATCATTTTTGCTCGAATTCCAAATCTAAGGGTTGATATAGTTTCTTCTTCGTTAAATTGTGAAGGAGAGCATGTGATTATTAAAGAAGTCTTGGAGTTCCCTCCTAATGAATTTTCTAGGATCCTTGTAAGCTTTGAGTCTCTAAAAGGGACATAGCTCTTCTTTTCCGAAAGTGCTGTAATTACAATTCCTAGCGCAGTTAAAGATGTATTGATTTTTTTAGCTTCCTCCAGCCTTGTTCCTTCAGCTCCAGTTTTACCGACCTTTTCTGAACCTGCAAGATCAATCAAATGAAGCTTTCCCACTTTTGTTGAGAAATCCATTGAGTTAGATTGTGTAATAGTTATTGAAAATAAAGAATGCGACCTTGATGACTCTTTGTTCATCCTTGTTGACTCTGTAGATCTATTGAAATTCCCAATTTTCAAAATTTCAAAAATGTCTTGGCCTGTTGATGCACAAATTTCTGTAAGACCTTCTATATACACCCCTCTCGCTTTATTCTCTCTAATTTTTAGATTTTCTTTTGAACTTATCATAAGATCTCTAATTTTTTCCATATAAATTTCGCAATAAGAAACCCTTACTGTGAACTCTGAATGCTCATCTGAATTGTCTATAGTACTAAAAACTGTTGACACCATTCTCGGAATAATTCCCATGAGTTCAGGATCGTCTAGATCAGCCCCACTCATTGTAAATGTCTTTCCCGAAGATGTTTGCCCATAAGTAAAAATAGTCCCATTAAAGCCTTGCATTACGGACTCCACAATATGTTTGGCTGCCCTCTCATAAACCATAGGTTGGGATGCTGACGGGTCGAATATATAGTCGAAATTGTATTTAACTTTGTCTGTAACTTCTAAATATGGCTGCACTGTGACTGTTTTGGCGTCTGGCGATATATCAATAAACTTGCGACTTGGGAGGTTTTTTTCTTTTTCGTTGAAGGGACGAAATCTGCAAAAAACTTGCACATTACTTGTACCTTCAGTTTGTTCCATTTTAATTCAACATAACAGGGTTTTGTGAGGTTAAGCAACAAATTCATATAAAAAGTGCCGGTGAATTATTATTTTAAAAATTTAGGTTTAGGATGTAAGAAATAGGCAAAATAAATCTATTATATATGAATTTTATTATAACTCGCAAATATAAGAGCGATAATATAAGCTCCCTTAAATTTAATAATAAAATGTCTATTTGGGAATTCTTTGTTTGGATTGGAGCTCTGAAAATTACTTATGATTTGATTTCATTGGCGTACTCAAGCTATTTTTGCAAAATTGATGTTGACCAATACAAGTATGGATGGGTCGCAATCACAGGAGCTTCAGATGGGATTGGAAAAGGGCTTGCCTTAGAGTTTTCTCAACGAGGCTTCAAAGTACTCTTGATTTCTCGCAACCCAGAAAAGCTAGCAGCAGTCACAAAAGAAATTTCAGCAATCACTAAAAACCCAGATCTCAAATACATCGCAATTGATTTCAAATACTCCCACAGAGAACCTGAAAACTTTTACAAACAAGTCATATCAGATCTGAGCTCTTACAACATCTCAATTTTAATCAACAATGTAGGCTATGGAGGAGAGCCACAGTTTTTAATCAATCAAGATTTATCTGAAATAGAAGAGATTATTGGGGTCAATGTTTACCCACAAACAATGCTTTCTTACCATCTGATACCTGTCTTTTTGAGACGGTATGAGGAAACTCATCAAAGGAGCTTGATAATGAACTTTTCTTCATCTATTGAAGAAGTCACATTACCTTCTTTTGCTATGTATTCTTCTACAAAGAAGTTTGACCACTTTTTAAGTGAAGCGATAAGGTATGAGTACAGCCATGCAATTGATGTTGCTACGGTAAAGCCAGGGCTTGTAGCCAGCAATATGTCAAAAGCACATGGCTTTGGTGGTTCAGCAGGGGCTTTGAGTGTTGAAACCTATGTTAAAAGCTTAATCAAAAATTTGCATACAGGAATCAACTATGGACATTGGTCCCACAGTGTTCAATCCTATTTTATCAGAAGCATTCCTTATCTAATAGTGTCCAAAGGCCTCCAATTATTATTACCTTTGCTAGTTAGGCTGAAAATTATTAGAGTTAGCTAAAAATAACTAATCTTTGCTTTTTTTAATGTTTATCATTATCTACATCTTTTCTCATTAAAATTCAAAAATGCCGAATTACGGTGATCCAGAATACTGGGAAAAGCGTTATTCAGAGCATAAGGACTCAACATTTGACTGGCTTGAGAACTATTCTACCCTCAAATCTATAATTGGCTCTCTCGTCGCTAAAAACGCAAGAGTTTTAATCCTTGGCTGCGGAAATGCAGAATTCAGTGAAGATATGTACAATGATGGATATGATTATATATACAACATCGATATTTCGACAGTGGTTATTGAACAAATGCGTCAAAGGAATATAGATAAGTCTCCAATGTCTTGAACAGTCATGGATGTCAGAGATCTGAAGTTTGAATCCGACTATTTTCACATTGCTATTGATAAAAGTACAATAGATGCACTATTATGTGGAGATCATGCATATCTTAATGTTGCAAAAATGACAAAAGAAGTCCAGAGAGTCCTCCAAGTAGGAGGATATTACATAGCCATTTCTTATGGATCGCCTGATACACGGTTAGAACATTTCCAATGGGACCATTTATCTTTTGATGTTACCCAAATGACAATTGGAGAAGAACCAGGAAATCAGCATTTTGTTTATATTTGCAAGAAAAGAGAAGACGCTGACCAAAAATCAATGGAAAACTGGAGCATTGTTGAAAGAGTCTTAATGGATGCTGATAAAGAAGACCCTGAAGAAGAAAATATTGATAGTGGAGAAAATGAGGAAGAAAAAAATGATTAATAATTAAGATGATTAAACAACAATTATTTTTGGGGGGATTTAACTGATATAATCAATAAATTAGATGAATAATCAAGGACAAGACCGCTTTAACTACCCATATCAGCAACCTCATCCTCAAATTCCTCAGCTGAACCAATATGCCAAGACTGATATTCCTTACAGTCCAAACCCTGATTATTACCAGTCAGGCCACCAAGGGAAGCCTCATGGCTACATGCCTCCTCAATATTTTACCCAGCCACAATCCCAAGCAGCTGAAGAGGATTTCATCAAAAAAGAAGAGCAGCTCCTACAAATTTCAAGCCCAGAAGTCTTGCTGAAAAAATTCATGGAGTTCCGCAATTGGGGATACAAGGATTATGTCAATAAAATTGGTGATGAGTACCACGCTAATATTGAAATCGAGCAAGAAGATTCCTTCCGCCAAATCAGCAGCAATGAAACCAAGGCAAAACTTAAGGTGATTCTGGCTGTGCTTTATCATTATAACTCGTATCTTGCTTCATTGTGGTGCCAAAAGTTCCAAAACCAGCTGGCAGCTGCTTGCAGTAAGAAGTAATTAAGAATTTCTTTTAAATTTTTATTTTTATAATAAAAATGAGGACGGATCATAACACATTGCTATTGAATATTGTGAGTGGGAGCTTGCATATTGGAAATTTGGTTATTTTGAGTGTTTCTGCGAGTGAGTACTTGCCTCAGCTGGGTTTGAAAGAGTCAGCATCTGGCTTGATGTATAGTATTAATTGGGCAGGAGCATTGTTCTCATTGTTTTTGTTCAGCTGATGAAGCAATTTTGGTTATGTTTACCCATCATATGCGTCAGCAATACTTGCTATGCTTGGAAACTTTCTTAACTCTTTAGCTTTCCAGCATGGTTATCAATTAGCTTATATAGGAAGGTATTGCTTAGTGCAGATTTTTATTCGGATTAGGAACTCCTAGAGTTTTAAACCGAAGATATATTGGAGACTATACTCACCCAAGTGAAAGAACTAAATGGTCAACTTATTACGTCGCTGGCTGCTTATTGATTTCATCTCTAAGCTCCTATGCCTTAGGATGGATGAATTTTGAAGTAGAAAATTTCGGCTTAATAGTAAACAAACACACATCTCCTGGATATATCATGGCAGCAGTATGGCTTATCTATATCCTTGCTATGGCCCTAATGTTTAAAGAGCCAACTAACAAAAACTCTTCTTCATCCCCCAGCAAAAGTGATCAATCCTCATTACGCTTAGCAGGATATGGGTTATGGACTGCATTTTTATCAAAGCTTATGATGGATTATCTAGTTCTTTCAGCCCCTTTGGTGCTTGTACACACATGGAATTGGGAAAATGAATCAGTTGGGATCTTTTTTGGATTTGCATATTTAGCTGTATTTTTTATTCAATTATATTTAGCTAATTATAGCAAAGGATCTCAGGAGACTTGACTTTTGGTGCTTGGAATAGGGATTGCAGGGATTGGGGGAAGTATGATTAGCTCTTTGTGGTATTCCTCTCTTATACAATACCTTGTTGGGGCCATTGTGCTGCTATCAGGGACGAATTTTATTGATGGGGTCACGACTTCTTTTCTATCAAAGTGCTTGCCTCCAAGCTATTCAACTGGGATATTAAATGCAGGATTTTTAGTAACCCTTTGTGGGACTTTAGGAAGAATTGCTTCAGGACTGATAATTGCTTATATTGATCAAGGAGATTATGATTTGTTGAATTATTTGCTGTTACCTATGATGGTATGCTGCGTGGCAACAATGTTTTTGTTTAGGAATAATAGTAGAGACTTAGAAGGTAAGATAGATTAAATTGGCTATAAACTTCTAATTAATTTTGTCTTATTTTTAAATTCGAATCCCAGCAATATAAATGGAGTTTTGAACTTTCTTTATGAAATTTCCTTGATAACTTCTAGATTGCTTTCACAGTAATTAAATAATTCACCATTTAATTTTCTGGAAAATCATTCATAAACAGAATCTTATTAAATTATAAAGAACATGTCTGAAGAAAGGCTCTGCAAGCACGAAGGCCCATGCTGGGAAAATGCTTTTAGAGGCTTCATCAAAGCATTTCTACAAAGTTTTGCAGCTAAATCTATAATCAGCTTAATTTTTAATTTTATTCTGAAGCGAGGCTGCCAGCATCCGATGAAGAGCCTTATGAAGATTTTCTCGATTGACACACTGAGATTTGTTGGCTTTGCCTCCTTTATGAATATTTTGTACAAAGGGACTTTATGCATTTTGAGACATTACAGAAAAAAAGAAGACTCTTTTAACTATTTTGTCTCTGGGTGCGTCAGCGGACTATCTGTTTTCGTAGAAGACCCTGGGAGGAGAGAGACTTGGGCTCTTTATTTCTTTGCGAGGTTCGTGGATATTGTGCTGAGGGTAAATGGGAAGAAATACAATATTGATATAAATAAAGTAGAGGTTGGAATTTTTATGATCACTGTATGTTTTATGGTTTATTGCTATGGAGCTGAAAAAGATAATATGCTCAAGTCCTATTATAACTTTTTGGATCTTTTATTCCAGCCTTCAAGGGTTGAAAAGTTTTGTTTGAACTTATGGAGTAAGCAAAACTCTGAAAAAATGCCTCTTAAATAAAATTACTTGAGGATTTATTTTTTACATTAAATGATATTGAAATATAATAATTGCAAAAATATGAATTATCGCTAATTATTCCAATTTTTATTTAATTTTATATCTTAGTCCACTGCACAAAATTTCATAAATTATAAAAGCTTCAATAATTAAATTTAATATTTTGGTAGAATACTGTGTATTAATATCTATATTAATATAATAATAAATGAAAGGTAAGCTCATGGAAAACTTGAATTTTTATAATAAGAAATTAGTAGACACTTTAACTATTATTTAGATATGAGAAATTATTCGAAAGTGTAATTTATAAGATATACATTTAAATGGCGAGTCCTTCTAATGTCTGTAGGTAGGGCTACCCAGGGATTTTATGGATTGTAGAACAGCGTTAGGAAATTAGATTTTACCCGCTTTTGTGGAGAGCAATATCGAGTTTAGCCAACCACATGCCTACATCCAGACTAGAGTTTTAACTCATCGGGAGATAGTTTTTCAGATTTAGAAAAATAACGACCAATCCCAAAAAGAAGTGTCCGTTAGTCAATATTTGAGCCGTCTGTCAGATCAGTTAAACTCTCGGACCGAGGTCTATAAGGTAACTGTGGAGGATAAAAGTTGAAGAACTTGCTGCTCACGCAAAAATTCCAGAAGCTTCTCAATAATCATAAATTAAGTTAAGCTATTATAATATTCTCCGATAAAATTTTATTTTCAGTTCGATCTCTTCAAATTTTTGGAGAGTTTCTTCGGAATCTAAATCAAATGAATCCTCAAAGTCACTTATATTTTCTTCAGAGTAAGAATTGTCTTGGGGCATGTATTTTTCCAGCACTTCTAGAATTTCCTTGGGTGGCTTAAACCAATCAACATGCACTTGAAAAAATTGTCTCAATTTTACTTCGCTTCTTTATATTCTAAGCTATTGGAATCACATTTTAATTTTATTTTTTCAAAGTAATTCAATAAGTTGGTTAGCCAAAAATGGAAATTATGCATGCATTTATTTTAATTTCAAAGAGTTTAAGTTAAGGAAAATAATTTTAAGTTAAATTAGGCACCTTCACTAAGAATTATAATTTTATGCATTTAATTAAGGAGACCGTTGTTGAATATTATCCAAAAAAGAAGAACCTTTCTTTGCACCAGTTCGTTTAATTGGAGACTCTGGTTCTCTTGCTGTTTGAATTAATGACCTGCTTGAGTTACTTCTTCTTTGAACAGCAAAACAAGTTGCAAATTTTGAATTTCCATTGCTAAGAGCTTCTTGTAAAATTTTAGTTGCCTTTCTCGGGGATAAACTTGCTCTTCCTGAAGATTTTTCATTAACTACATAAAAAAATACTTATAGAGCTCGCAAATTTTCCCATTAAACTTCTTCTTTTTTCATTTGCTTCTGCTTTCTTTCTATTTTCAAATTTTTCGATCTCTTGAATCGTATAGATTTCCAGGAATTTATCAATAAGCATAAATCCTCCTCCAACTCTTACTAAATAACAATTACTTATAAGTTTTCCGTTTTCAAGTTTTACAAATACTCGTTTTGTACCATATGAATATAAGCCTTCATCTTCTCTTATAAAAGGAATATCTAAAGGCCTATCTCTAGTGTTTACATAATCTGCCATAGCTGCATCTATTGGGTCATTTTTCACTGGGATATATACAGGGATGGCTTTTCTGAGCTCAGTGATGACATCTTTGAGTGTTTCTATTTCAGCTTCATTATCATTGATAATTGAGCTCATTTCTTTAAGTGCTCTTTGCTGGACTAAATTGTTTTCAGCATTTTTGAGATATGAAAGGCCCATTGTCTCAATGTCTTTGGATAATTTATTTATAACTGAATTGGCTGAATTATGGACTTTTTTGACTTCTTCTTTTAGAGAATTTGTGTCGTTTTGTAGCACAAGCTGCTGCTCAACTTCGTGGAAGTGAGATGAAAGCTCTTTTAGCCCGTTTTCTGACTGCTGAAGCAAGGAATCCTGGTTTTGGATTTTTTCTTTTAATGAATCATTTTCTGAACCCAGGGTTTTATTTTTCGCTAAAATTTCATTTTTCTGTTTGGTGAGTTCTTGATAAGAGCTTGAATGCTTTTCAGCCATATCCTTTAGTTTTGAGCTTAGAGAAGCGCACTCTCCTTGAAACTTTTTTGCAAGATCTTCCATTTGTTTTGCCTTAGCAGCTTGATCTTTTAATCCGTTTATCTCTGCTAGGAATTTTTGCTTTTCTGACTGCAAATTTAAAATTTGGTTTTCTTTGTTTTCGTTTTGAGAAATCAGTCCATGCCTTTCTATCTTCAAATTATTCAAGTCTTTTAATAAATCTGCGTTATCTGTTTTTATTTTATTGATTTCGCGATCATATTCTTTAGACTTGTTGTCAAATTCGTTTATTGAGTCTTTGTAGAGCTCTCTCAGTTCTTTTCTTTTATTTTCTTCCAATTTTATCCTTTCTCTCAGTTTTTCGATCATATCTTGCATGTTTTCGAAGTTTTGTGCTTCTGCTTTTAATTTGTCTATTTCTGTTTTAAGAATTTCGTTTTCATTTGTTAGATTTTCTTCTATTTTGCATTTTTCTTTAAATTTTGTTTGGAGCTCCAATAACGATTTTGCATTTTTATCCCTTTCTCCTTTGATTTTCGTCAAGAACTCATCCTGCTGTTTCCTTTTGTGCTCGATATCAAAAGAGGTTTCCTCAATAGCGCGTTCAAGGTCTTCTCTTTCTTCGAGACTTTCCAGTGCTTGGCTCCGATACTCTTCAAGCCTCAAGTCAATTAATTGGAAAGCTTTCAATTTTTCATTTAAGCCTAAAAGAAGAGATCTCAAATAGTCTGCTTCTTGAGAATTTACTTTTCCTTTTCTTGATGACAAATTAAAGATATCTAGGGCAAGCTCTTGTGGAGAGAGTTTGAGGCTGTACTTGGCTTTGGGGTTGAGAGCTTGCGCGATTTCCAGGATTACACTCTGAGTTTCTCTTAAGATTTTTAAGTTTTGATCATTGGATAGAGAAATATTTTCTAAGGAATTACTTTCTTCGCAAGAAGTTGAGATTTTGAGTTTTGCTTCTTTATGCAATTTTTTTGATTCAGACGAAAAAACCAATTTCCGATCAAAAGAAAATGGATCTTCTGAAGAAAGAATTCGTTTTGAGCTTGACTTAGACTTCATAGGTGTTAAACGATCACTTGGATTCATTTTTACAAAATTATAGTTAAAATCGATAAAACCAAATATTTAGATTTATTTAATCAGATTGTGCTAGGTAAGATCTTTTAGTATTTCTCTATCATAGTTTTATAACCTTTAAATGATTTAAAATCATAATACTTGTTCTTATTAACTCTTTTTTAAAATAGCATAACAAAATAACTGTTTGAGACCAAATTATATTTAAACATTGTGTCCCTTATTTAACTAATATATTGATGTATATTAAAATTATAAGAATTAATAATCACAAAATTCGAAAATATTAGCCAAAACTTAACGATAGGCTTGAGCATTTAAGTGCCACAAATATCAATAATTTATTTATAAGCTATTGCTTTTAAGCAAACTAGATGTGGAACCTTATTTGAATAGGAACATTTCTGGATAAGTTATTTGCTGTTGCAAAATAAGGGATTTTGAATTTTATGATTTAATTGTCTGGAAATACATTGAATGCTTAAATCTATAGGTCTCGTTGAATACCCAAAAAATATGCTTGCAAAAACCCATAAAATTGAATAAAATACTGGCAAATTTAAAAATAAGATTTTTTCTTCACTTCAACTCCAATTTTTATAGGCCAAATATTTATGATTAATCCTACCAGAGTAATTCAAAGCTATGAACAAATTTATTTAGCCTTATAAGTAACAAGTTTTGAGGTTCTTGATTATAAAAAGTAGATTATTATATAGTTTTATTAAATACTCTTATAAGAATATTGAAAATGTTCAACCCTTGTTGTAAATTGCCAATAAAATATGAATATTTGATAATCTTGATTGCAAGGAATTTTTAAGCCCTTTTCAGATGAAGATAAGGCTAATTAAGAACAATAATCAATTAATGCAAATTTAGGTTTTTTCCCAGTGGTCTGAAAGCAAGTGCCTTATCAGGAATCATAAAGATATATTCCTGTGCCTACTAATACGACCAACCCACAAAATGATCTCTAGATTCAATAAAAATTTCCATACTTCCAAAAAACTAAAAAATTTTTTTTCAAATTTTATCAACAACAGAAAATGCACTCGCTCTAAGACTTGAAGCAACTGAACCCCACAACTCCCTCAGCACTTTCGCAGTTTATCAATGTATCATTTAATCTGGAAAATCTTCAACTTAAAACAAATATTTCTTATATATTTTTTGTGGTGGTTACGTCTTTATTTACGAAATGCATAAGAATTCTAGTGTTAATTCTTATCAAATAGGTCTTCCGTATGACGAGCTTTTTTATTAATACATAAGTAAATTATTAACTAAGTTTGAATTGACATTAATGGTAGTGGTTCAATAAATTTATTTTAGTTAATAATAGAAAATGCAAAGACATTCCTTTATCGGCAGCTTTTGGCTGCTCCCAAGACCATGCATTCTAGATGCCTTTGAGAAAACAGAAAGTAAAAATTCATTTAAATGTAGTAATTGTGAGTTAAGCTTTAGCAGTGAAGTAGCTCTTTTAATTCACCAATTTTCAAATAGCAGCAATAGTGACAGCATCACAACGATCAAGGATCTCATTCAGACAAAGAGCTCCTCAGGCGGAGAGCGAGAGACAGCAAATCAAGCTATTGGCATGGCTTTTACCCAGCTCCCTTTGCCTGCATTCAATGACTTAGACTCAACCCACTGCCATATATGCAAGAAGGACTTCATCTCACCTAAAGGACTTCATCAACACATAGGAAAAGTTCATGAGCAAGCAGAAAAACATGTCAAGTGTCCTGTGTGCGAAAAAGAATTTAAACATAAGCACGCAGTCAAATTTCATATGACCCAAGTACATGATAAATCTACCAGAATTTGCTGCATCCATTGTCAGAAGATCATATACAACAAGTACCTGCTTGATTTGCACTTGAACAAATGTTCTATGAGAAATGACAGTCCTTTTTATAGCGCTCAAAATAATATTTAAAACAAAGACAGTTTCTTTTCTGGAAATTTTCATGATAATAATTAACAGAATTTATATCATAAAGCATAATTTTCAAATAATTTTTTAAAATGCCAGATAAAATGGTTTTTTTTAGTAAGTCAGAAATAAATATGAGAGCTGTTACACACGTTTCTATTTAATTTATTTTTTTAAATACAGCTGATATTCAATTCATATTGAGCCAATCTCTGTATAATTAATCATTCTATTCTAAATTCTTGCAAAGAGCACATATTAAAATCAAATCCTTTTTTCCATGGCAGATATAGTTAAAATATTTATAAAATTGTTTTCAAGAGTTTCTGCAACTTTTTGAAAGTTTAATAAATATATATAATGAAGCCCTATCTGCTTGCTCTCATTCTTATTTTTTTAAATCTAAATCTCTTCTTGAATAAGCTAAAAAGAATAATAAGTATAAGTATTTCTTTTATATCCAAAAATAGCTAAAGGTCAATAAAAATGCTTTCAGTTGATACTGTCACTTCAAAAATTTGCAAATTGCAATATAATGGTCACCTCATAAGTTATGAAGTGAGTTGCTGCCAAATTTTTTTTTATTGATTACCAATAAAATGGCCAGTGTATTAAAGGAGAAATTATTAGTTATTTTTATCTTATAATAGAGATTGGGCCATTTCTGAATGCCGCAAGAGATTATCTATCCTTGGCTATTGCTTAGAAGTAAATAATTAAAAAAAATAATCTGTCGGAATTTTTAAAAAAAATCCGATAAAAGAACCTATAAAATCTAAAATTCATAATTTTATCTTAACTTCAGCTGATAAATAAATACCATGATTTTATTAATTATTATAAGTTTTATAACCTCTAGTTAATTTGCTACCCAAAGTTTTATTCAAAATAATAATATTTTTTCATTCCTATTTTTAATATCTCTAATTAATTCGAAATATTACAAGGAGGTCTCAAATTGTTCTTAATTTATAGCTGGCTGCATATATTTTACCTTTAAACCCTTAAAATCTAATTTGAAATTATCTTAAGATTATGAAATCCATTTCTTTCCATTCTCCAAATCCTAAGAGACATCCAAAAAACCCAAGATCGCCTTCGAAATCGAAGCCTGCAGACCTTTCTCAGTATTTGAGTTCAAAGCTTTCATTTATTTTATCAGAATATCTACTAGACACAGTAAATGCAGGCATACCTTTATATGATTCGTTTTCAATAGTTGATTCTCCACCGAAAAATTTGATAAAGAAAAACAAATTAAAGCATATCAGCTCAAAAAGCGTTAAAAATCTGCCAAAACAGAGTAGGGTAGCTAAGCTCCCAAGAACTATCTCCCACAAAGTAATTTTAGGAGAAGTAGAAAATACAGATAACGATTCCAGGCACTATGTATACTATGACGAGCTAAATAGATCTCGCTCAAAAAAGAAAAGAATTCAGCCAGTTCAATCAAGAAATGACCGAAGTCCATACTCATCTAACTGAAATGTGAATTCCTTTAATGAATTTTCTAAAGAAAATATCAAAAGGAGATCAACCTCACTTAGACTAACAAACTCGACAAGTAAAACAAGATCAAGCAGCAGAGGATCATTATTGAGGTCCATGGTATCTGTTTCCCGATTTAAATCGTTAAGCCCCGATAGAACAAAGAACTGGAAATACAAAAATTAAATTAAGGTGTAATTTTAATATAAAATAGTTAAAATTATCTAAAAACTTGTGAATATAAAAGAATTTATAATTTAAAAATATTTTTGCAAATGAATAAATCAAAGCAATCGAGTTTATCTCGGCCATCATCAAGTCAGAGGTCAAGAAAAAGCAGCCCAAAAGCTTTTAGGCACTCTTCAGGTATGTCCCAATTTGATGTTGAGAAAACTTACAAAAAAACCATCAATAAATCCCCTCTATCCGGCTCACAGAAAAGGCTCTATGATAAAGACTTCTTGCTGCACAGAAGAGACGCACAATTATGAGAGCTCACCCAAGAGATAAAGAATCTTGAAGAGAAGTATAAAAGTGTTGCTGTTGTGCTCGAGAATAAAAAGCAAACTTCATCAGCTGCTATTTCACGAGAATCTGAACTTCAATGCGAAAATTTCGTTAAAGAAATAAATTTTTTAAAAGAAGAAAGGGATTCTTTGTACGCTTCAAACATTTTAAAGAGCAAAGAAATCCAGCGTCTTGAATGTCAGATAAAATCTGATAGAGAAATTTATGAAAAAGAAATTAAAAATTTTAGCCAAAAAAATGATGCAACAAATGTTAAGCATTATCGAGGAGTCAGCTCACTGCGGTCTTCTCCAACATATGGGTTTTGTATAGATCTTGAAGAAGAATATAAAAAAGAAAAAGAAAGAGCAATGACCTTTTATAATGCTTTAAAAAGGAAAGAAGAAGAATGCGAAGCTTTTCATCATACTGATAGCTCTAGGACTCAGCCTAAAAAAATAGAGAATTTAACAGTAGAAAATAATGATTTGAGAAAAGCTCTTGCAGATGCTCAAAGTGATATAAAAAGGATGTATGTAGAAATAAAATATTTAAATGAGCAAATTTACCGTCAGAGAAAATCTATTGAAAGCGAAAATATTGTAAAGCGTCAGGAAATTGAAGATAATTTAAGAGATGAAATTGAAGACTTGAAAATAAAGTTGAAGAGAGTAATTGAAGGCAAGGTAAATATTCAGGATGAATTAGAGAAAACTAATAACAAGTGCTTTGAGATGGAAATTAGGGCAAAAGAGCTAGGACAAGAATTAGTTACAATAACAAGAGAGCTTGAGCTAAGGAATGTTGAGTATGAATCAATGCATAAAGAATTAGAAATTGTGAAGAGACATAATCATAGCAAGCTGTCTAAGCAGCTGGATAATGAGAAAGAAAAATGCTTGAATCTAATAACGACAATCACCAATGAAATTAATGCTCAGGTTGATGTTTTAGCAGATAAGCTTGAAAATAGTGAAGATAGACTAGACAAACTATTAGAATTAGAATCACACATTAGAGATTATTTGGAGAAAAATAAAGATGATGGAAATCAAAGTGATATTGAGCAATTAGAATCCGAATTATCAAAAGCCAATGAAATTATTTTTGAGCTTAAAAACAAACTAGAAGCTGAATCAGCAAAACGCCTTTCAGAAGCAGCTTTTTACGAAAATGAAACCATTAAGCACAATTCAGCCATTAAAGAAATGACAAAAGAACTAAAATCAAAAAAACATTCAGAAGATGAATATAACAGGCTAAAAGAAAATGCTGAAGAATTAAATAAAAAACTCGATTTAGAAAGAAGTAAATATGAAATCTTAGAAAAAGAATATAAAGAATCCAAATTGTCACATCAAAAGCTTGAGAACCAAATTGGATCACTAAAAACCTTAGGAGAAGAAAAATTAACAGAAATTTCCAACTTAAAAAATGAGAATTCTGAAATTGTTGCAAGGCTGGAAATTATGGAAATGAAATATATAGAAGCATGTGATGCTTTAAAAGAGCTTCATACCTCTACATTTGAATTAAAAAGAAAAGAAGATGAGTCTGAGCAATGGCAAGCAGATATTGAAGACTATAAAGAAAAAATAAGTAGCCTTTCTAATGCTCTTCAAGAGGCGGTAGATAAAAACGAATCATATGAAGAATCTCTTGAAAAAGATAAAATTGAAATAAAATCTCTCCAAGAAGAATTTAAAAATCTTAAAAATGCTATGAAAGAAGCACTAGATAAAAACGAAGCATATGAGAAATCTCTTGAAAAAAATAAAATTGAAATAAAAAATCTCAAAGAAACTTGCAAAGATTATAAAAATGAAATTCAAGAAAAGGAAAAAGAAATTGAAGCAGCTTTAGAGCTTAATTCAAATCTCAAAGAAAATGAAGAATCAATGCATGAAGAGCAGATAAAATTGAAGTTAGCTATAGAAAAACTAAAGGTTATTTTCATTTAGAATCAGCTCTTTACTGAGAAGTCTAATTATGATGAAACATTGAAAAGGAAAGACAACGAAATATGTGATCTTAAAATATTACAAAAAGAACAAGAAAGTAAAAATGAAGAGGTAATTTCTTATTAGGGCTAAAAATAAGGTCTTTTATGCTGAATTGGAAGAAAACATTGAACAAATGAGAAAGCTAGAAGAAAAAATCAAATCTTTAAAAGAAGAAAACTCATCAAATCTCTTAAAGCAAGAAAAGGCAAAGCAATCCTTTGATGCAGAATTATCAGCAATGCAGCAGCAGTACGATGAAAAAATACGCGATTTGCTTCAAATGCATGACGAAATGAGATCAGAATTAGATCAAACCCAATCAAAATTAAATGAAAAAGCTAAGGAGCTTAAACTATGTGGTGATTCAAAAAAAGAAGTATTAGACGAGCTGGCAAGCAGACAATCCCATATAAAATTTCTTGAATACACTTTAGATTGCATTCAAAATACCAATGAAAATAACACCGAAAATTGAACCAAAAATGTTAAAGATTTGCAATATAAGCTTGAGTCAGAAATAGCAAAGAATGAAAAACTAGCAAAAGAACTAGAGAAAGCTAATCAGCTACTTATAAAACATCAGAGTGGGATTGAGTCTCAAATAAATGACATGGGTGACAAGATTCATGAACAAAATTTATTGATTCAATCACAAGAAAAAGAAATTCAGAGGCTTCATAGCATAATTTCTCAATATGAAGCTCAGCCTATTAATGATGAAAGTTTATATGCAATAAACACAAAAATTGAAGACCTTGAGTCTCAAATTTCAGATTATTCATACCAGGTAGAAAAATTGAAATCAGAAAACAAAGAACTCAATGAAAATCTGGCAGAATTCCAAGAAAAAACTGATATGAATGCATGTATAGAAATATCAGAAGAATTTTATAGAGAAAAGCTTCAGAAGAAAAAACAAAAAATTATTGCACTCAGAGAAAAGCTATATGAAACAGAAGTAAAAAATAATGAAAGCGTAATTAAAAATTCTGGCCTTGAAAATGAATATGTGCAAAAATCAAAAATTTTAAAAGATATGCAGGTAGAATATGGAGAACAAAATGTTAGGCTAAATGAAGAAATCCAGCGTTCTGAACAGTTTGAGTCGCTATATACTGCACTTTATGCAGATTATGAAGAGCAAAGAAAACAAATTGTTTTTTTACAGAAGGAAGTAGAAGATCTGAAAAATGTGGCAGAAAGTCAAGAAAAAAGAAACAGCTTTTTTCAAGAAAAGGATGAGGAATATAAAGAAATTCATATTTTAGAAAATAATGAAGAAATAATAGAGCTTAAACAAAGAATCATCGATCTGGAAGCAGAAAATAAACTAATTTTAGATAGAGAAGAAAGTATCAACAGATATCGAAAACTTTATGGAACAGACTCATTGGAGGAAGAAAAAATATGAGAAGAAAAGTGCGGAAGCCTTCAAAATGAGCTGCTTATTTTGCAGGTCGAATATACAAATTTGCGAAAAAGTTACGAAGAACTCAAAAAGTCGCAAAATATTGAAGCTTCCTCATATGATTTAGAAGATCTAGATTTTATCGTATCTGAAAACAAACGGCTAGAAGAAGAATTAAATTCATCGAAAAAAGAATGATCAGAAAACATCGAAAGGAAAAACGAAGATTTAAAGCAAAAAATTAGTGAAATTGATAATTTAAAGAAAGAAATTAAAATAGACAAAGAATTGCTAGAAAAATATAAAGCAGAAAATAAAGATTTTTCAGATAATACTGAGGTAAAAGCTATTTAGATAATGAAAACAGAATTCAATGAGAAGGTAAATGAGATGAGTATAACACTCGAAGAAGCACAAAGAAAAATTAAGGAAAATGAAGCAGCCTTCCACGAATTGCAGGAGTATGTGTATTCTTTAGAAAACGAGCATGCTAGTGTAAAGAATGATTATTTCAAAGAGCAAGAAAAAACTGCAGCCCTTGAAAAAGAACTGGATCAGAAAAAGCAAGAAAGTGAGAGTAAAAAATCTCCAAGAAAGAAGAAAAATGCTTAATGAAGTATCTACCCGAAATTAAAGTAATAAGCCAGCTGTTTAATCTACAAATTTATTTAAACTTGTTCACATTATTAATTGAATTTGTAGCCTTTTTCTTTTTCAGTAATTAAGCAATAGGATTTGCTTAATTTAAGACTTTTAATTAATTTAAATTTTATATGAATTAATTTAGCCTTAATTAAATTGTAACAGATTTGTTTATTATATAGTGGCTCTTAAGAAACATTTCATTATTAACTTAAAATCCATTTTACTTGAATAATGGGTAATTGCGCAGTCAAGAAAAATGCTCCAAAAACAATATCTCCAATCGTCCCCTTAATTAAGAGCCAAACAAATCCATTTTTACGCAACAGAGCCTCTTCTCTTACTTCTCTAGGAGGGCTATTTGAAGAAGAGATGCAGCTAAGCCCTGCAGCTCAACAAAACGCGAGGAAGAAAAGAGCATCCTACCAAAAAGGTAATACTATGGTCCCTACTGAAGCCTCCAACGCAATCGTTAAAGAAGTCCCAAAAACGACCCAAGACAAAAAAGAAATCAAGGCAGCCTTAGGCCGTCACTTTATATTTCAGAGTCTTTCAGAGGACAATATTGAAGCTGTCATTTCGAATATGAAGCTTTATGTGTTAGAGCCTCAACAAGTTATTTACTCCAGAGGAGGAGCTGCTACTCATTTTTTCATTATTTCCAAAGGAAGATGTGAGGTCGTAGAAAAGGGAATTCAAAAAGGAGTTTTAGGCAAAGGCAGCAGCTTTGGAGAGATGGCCTTAATGCAGGAATGTGAAAGGACAAGCACTGTCAGATCAATTGACAAGGTCATGCTATGAGGAATAGATCGTCATAGCTTCCGAAGTGCTATTGAATCAATAAATGCTCAGAGATATAATGAAAATAAGCAGTTTATTGAAAGTGTGCCTTTGCTACAAAATTTAAATAAAGGCCAACAGGAGGCACTTTTGGCAGTTTTGACACATCAGGAATTTGAGCCTGGAAGAAGAGTGGTAACTGAAGGCGACCCTGGGAATTTATTTTATATAATTAAAGACGGATTAGTAAACTGCACGATTAAAGGAAAACTGATTCGCCAAATGAGCAGAGGAGACTATTTTGGGGAGCAAGCACTTCTTTATAATAGCTTAAGAACAGCTACTATCACTGTAGTAACCAAAGCAATTTTACTGTCTTTAGGCAGAGACGACCTTACAAGAGCTCTTGGAAATCAGCTACAAAAAATCATATATAAAAATTCCCAAAGAATTGCTTTAGAAGCCAGCCCAGTCCTGAAAAACTTAACTAAAGCCCAGGAAGAAGACATTATTGGCAAAATGAAATGCAAATCATTTGAAACAAATGATGTGGTTATCCCTCGAGGCACTCCCAGAGGACAGAAATTATGAATAGTGGTCAAAGGGAATTTAATTTCTGAACAGTCAAGAAAAAGGTTTAATGCACTGAACTGTATAGGAGATATAGAACTAGGGGCTCCTCCAGAAGGAGTTTATGAAGAAAATTTGAGGGCAGACGGAAATGTGGACATTGAAGAAATGAGCAGACAAGAATTTGAGTCTTGTATAGGAGGGCAGCTAAGTAGAGTTAGCTCTAGAAATGAAATTTTAAGCATTATGAGAAATGTTCAGCTGCTAAAGGCTTTGCCTTTTAAAAAATTGGAATCACTGGTGAATAAGGTGTATATAAGAGAGTTCAGGAATCAAGAAGTGATTTTTTATGAAAATGCCCCTGGAGATGCATTTTATATTGTGAAAGAAGGAAAAGTTGATATTGTTAAGAATAACGCAGTTATAAGGACAATTGGGCAGCATGACTATTTTGGTGAAAGATCAATTATATTAAAGGAAAAAAGAACTGCAACTGTAAGAGCAAATGGACCAGTTCATGTATGGGTTCTGAGCAAAGAAGATTTTTTAAGCCTTGTTAACGAAGGAATTAGGATAATGTTACTGAAGCGCATTGAGCTTCAAGATGACAAAATTACTTTAAAAGATTTACATATTGTAAAACTTTTAGGCAAAGGTATGTTTGGGAATGTATTTCTTGCCGTTCACAAAGTCACAAGACTTCCTTATGCCATAAAAACTATCAGCCGCGATAAAATCCGAGCCTATGATCTCTATAGCAGCCTTCTGCTTGAAAGACACATTTTACTGCAAACTGACCATCCTTTAATAATGAAATTAGTGAAAACCTTTAAAGATCATGAAAGAATTTATTTTTTACAAGAATACGTCCAAGGGAAAGATTTATTTGACGTTTTAAGAGAAATTGGGATAATGAACGACGCAAATGCAAAATTTTACATATCGTGCATTCTTACAATTCTTGAGCATATGCACGAAAGAGATATTATCTATAGAGATTTAAAGCCAGAAAATATTGTTATTGATGAAGAAGGGTATCCTAAACTCATTGATTTTGGGACTGCAAAAGTGGTTCAAGGAAGGACTTATACAATTGTGGGGACACCTCATTATATGGCTCCTGAAGTTATCACTGGGAAAGGATATGGGGTGTCAGCTGATTATTGGTGCTTAGGAGTTATGGCTTATGAATTTATATGTGGGGTTGTGCCTTTTGGGGATTCAGACGAAGAGCCTTATAAAATTTATGAAAAAATACTTCAAAATCGGCTGGCATATCCTCAGAAAATCAACAAATCGTTAAAAACTATAAAAGTTATTGAAGTTTTGCTTGATAAAGATCCTGCACCAAGATCCAGCACAGAGATCATAAAAGGTCATAATTATTTCAATAATGTCAATTGGGACAGCATTCTTAGTAAACAAATAAAGGCACCTTATATTCCAGGGATTCCAAGCATTGCTAATGAAATTTTTCAAGCAATGAGGAATAAGCAAACTTTGACTGCTTTTATTTCTGTAATTTTTATTTAGCAAGAAGAAGCCAGAGATTCACTTGAAGTGCCACGGAGAGGAAAGCCTCCTGAGCCTGGATGGGATGATCCTTTTTAAATGTAAATTAATAAAATTGTATAACCTTTTACTTATTGCAAATATATTTATGATTCTACGTTTATTCTACGTTTTTATGGTTCAAATAAATTGACTAGATTTGATCAACTAAATTAAATAGGTCAAAAAGGTTTATTTCGACTGTTTCCACTTTGCTAATTTTGAATCAAAGTGACCATGGACACCAACTTAACAAAACTTTTTTTCATGCCAACACCAATCTTATAAGGATATTATCAAAGCATATTTTGGCCATACTCTACATTAACGACTCTCTTTATAATCGGCGGTGCACAGCTATATGAGGGAAGTGCAAAAATACTACTTCTAGGATTACCAGCCAATTCAGGCAAAATAATATTTCATCATCATACACTGCTAAATTTATTTATAATTTATGCACCTTATCCTTGTATTTTTTGGATATACTAAAACTTTTATATCATTTTAGATTACGATACTGAAGATTGAATAATTCTCAAAACTTAAATTTCAAATACCTGAAGAGAGTATCCATAATGAAAGAGTGCAATACACAAATATTAGATCCCCAAATATATTTTTTATTTGTCTAAAGGATTTTAAATTTGATTTTAGTTATTTGAAAAAGAAAGATATAGATAGAATTTATTTTTGATATTTTATATAAAAGGTTGCTTACTGCTATATTAAAAAATCATAATTACAAATGGCTGCAACTTTTACAATTTGTGTCTAGTACATTGATAAAATGCACAGCTGATGAAAAAAAGTCGCCAAAGAGCTGCTACCACATACTAGCAATCTACTCTTTATTCCTGTGATAAATTCAATGTTTTCAGCTTTTCAATGCGCAAAAGGCACAAACTCAAACTTGAATGACTCTTTCTTGTATAGAGACTGTAACTATTCTTGCTGGCAAAGTTGGATTTTATCCCTTGCTATGATTTCCTCGATAGAGCTTATTTTTTATTTCTATTAAAATAATATTTCGGCTTTATCATTAAACTCTTGGCTTAGAAAAAAAATTATTGCAACAAGACTATTTGATAGCCAAAAGCATCCTTCAAGCTAGAGTAATTGCACTAAGCACCACCTTATGTAAATATTAGTCATTACTATATAGCAAATCTTTGCATAGACTTATATATACCTTTAGTGCTTACTTTTAATTTGATATATGCATTTATCAAAAAGCTTTACAATGAAATTCTGGCTGTGGCATGAAATGCGATTCTTTCAGCTAATGAGTGATGTCAGTATCATTATATGGGAATAAGTTAACAGAAATAGCTTTGTGCGGTTAAAGATTTGAGGGATAGTGCTAGAGAATATTAGGATAAAATTTGATTCGTTAACAAAGAAATTCGGAGACTCATTGAGGCGCTGTCGAATTAATAAGTAATGAAAAGTTTTAAGATGATTTACCCTATAGCATGGCAATAACCGTTATATTTAATAAACCATTATATGAAGTTTGATATTGATTGGAGGATGTGTATTTTTGGTTATTTTTGTTATATTTTTGAAGAAAATATTTTCAATTTACTATTCTCAGTTCCTGGAAAAGATATCATTTTACTTTTCAAGTTCGAATTTTTAACAAGAATATCTCCAAGCGAAATTTCTGAGTCCATGAAGCTTAAATACTCTAAAAATAAACTAGTTCACCTGAAAGATTTTTGGATTGATCTCTTGATTTCAATTATGGAAGGATAGGCAATTATAAGCTTTAAAAACCAGAGTAATTATAATAATTATCTAAAGTACTTTTCATATTTCTAGATTGAGGGTTTTAACAAGCAATCCTGTTTTGGAATAAACAAAACTTTTATAACATAATAATTCATTTTTTTATAAATCTTTACGGCAGTTTTTGCAGAAAATTTTTATATTAATTCTACTTTATGATAATGTTTTAAATTACTGCAATCTTGTTTAATTTCAAGTTTTTGATGTTAAACCTGAAAAGATTTAGAGCTTCATCTAAGAAATATGCAGAATCATATAAAGTTACATAATATGGAATTGGTGCTCTATTTATCTGCTCAGTGAATTTTACAGTCGCAATTCACTCACTTAGGCATCTCGGGTTATTTTCATATATATCTCCTGAAGATTGAATGAGAAAATTCCTGCCCGGGAAATGACATAATATCTTTCAAGTGGATGCAGTAAAAGAAGCTAGCTCAAAGTATGAGTCGCATTCAATATCATATCTATAGAGTTTAGCGCTCTGGTATCCAACCAATAATATTCCTTCATCAGTGACAATATTTGAAATGAATGATAAAGTCTCTTTTAATTCGCTGATATTCGTCCAATTGTTGTCTTGCAAACTGTATCTAAAAGCTTTATTCCAAGGTGCACCAGCTTGATCTCATCCTCCAAAAAGATATATGGAATCTTCATAGAGCGCTGCACTCATATTTCCACTTGGAGGTCCTGATTCAAGTTTTTTAATTGAGCAATCAGGATGTAAGAAATATGCTTGTCCTTTCCCTGGATGATTCCCATAGCAAAACAGCCCTTGGCCAGAGACTTGGCACATTGATATCCCAGCTGAGTATACATTATCTTCCAAATGTAGCTGCTTTTCTGATAATTTAAAGCTTTCTAAATCAATTTTTGCAAGAGTTGTTGTATGATTTCTGAAAAAGACAATTTCTGTTTGATCCCACTGACTCATCATTTTTGTGTTCAATTTTAGGTCTCATTTAGCATTTAAAATATCTTCAGCTGTAAAATTCAAATGTTTAACACTATAAGTGAAATTTTTCAAATTTCACAAAGCTTTATCAATTGGTAAATTCAACAATTCTTCATAAGGATTTAGGTTAAATTTTGGGATTATTTCAATACTCTCAAGCTTTTCTCGAAGAATTTTTTGATTTGAACTGACTTCTTCAATTAAGTTTAATGCTTTGCTTAATACATTTTGGAGAGTTTGTATTTTATTTGCTACTCTTTCTGTCAATTCGTTCTTGAAGTTTGTTAATTCTGCTGCTGATCTTTCAAGCTCATTGATTAGACCGACTTTGGTATTAGAAGCAGGTTTTTTGAATAAAGTGCACGGCTGATGAATATTATTTGCATCGAGATCAATATGCTCGATAAAATGTTTAGCGCATGAAAATTTCATTGGATTTGTGCATTGGCAAAAAACTTTGACTTCATTCTGGCAGTATGATTTTCAACATTTCATTTTACAAATATTCTTAAAAATAAATTTATTAAACTTATAAAGAATTAATCTTCTCTTAAAGCATTAGCAGGACGTTATTATCATAATTGGATGAATTATGGTGGCTTCTTCTAGCATTTATTAGAGTCCACAAAATTTTCTAGGGTTCCAAATTAAGCATTCTATTCGCGAAAAAATTTACTTGATCTTGAGGATGAAGATTTAGCTGTTATTTTGTTCTCAAAAGAAATTTCAAATAATGATTTTGTAAAATCTAAAACAACTTATAACTTCTCAATAGCCCTAAGACAAAATCAGCTAATATAATTAAAATACATAAAGATGTATTATTCTTCAAATATTATATGGCTGAAGAAATTAAAATTCTTCCAGATGAGTCTTTAGGGATAATTGGAATCTTATCCCTGGTGTCAGATTTTCTTAGATCACCGATTTGAAATAGTTATAGAAAATGTTTGCTACGCCAGTGGCATTCAAATATTAAAAAAATTAAAATGAGAGACACGATTAGCACACCAGAATTCAGGTTGATCTATGAAAAATTCAAAAATAAATAAGAAGCCATTATCTTTCCCTGCTGAAAGCAAATATTTAGAAAGCACAATAATTCAACAGATAATTTAACAGATTTAAACCATTACATTACTATGCATGGTTTTAAACTTGATTTTAGTTATTTAAAGAAAAAGATAGATTATGAATTTATTACCAACATCCTGCATAAAAAGGTTAGCTTACTATTATATCAAAAAATCCATAATTAAAAATGACTTTAAAACATTACCAGAGCATTATCATAATGGATAAAGTATTTTAAAAAGTCATAAAAATCTAGATTTAAAGTAATTGCATTAACACCACAAATATGCAAAAATTCCAAATTAAGCCTACTATTCGTAAAAAAATTACTTGCTCTTGAGAGTGGATTTAGCTGATATTTTGTTTGCAAAAGAAATTTCAAATGAAGATTTGGAAAAATCTAAATAGCTTATAACTTTTAAATGGCTTATGAGAAAAGGAGCTAATATAATTAAAGTAAAAGATGTATTTATTATTCATTAAATATTATATGGCTGAAGAAATTAAATTTCCTCCAGATGAGTATTTATGCCCAATTACTCATGAACTCATGGAAAACCCAGTTATTGCTGCTGATGGAATTGTATATGAAAGAGCAGCAATAACATTATGACTTAAAAAAGGCCACCATAGAAGTCCAGTAACAAACGAAAGGCTTCTTCACAACTCGTTAATCCCCACCTTAACCTTCAAAAAGTTGATAGACAAATTCCGTAGTAAATTGCCTCTTATCCAAAGAGAAAATCAAATAAAAGTCAATATAGAAGAAGCCATCAAATTCAAAGAAGAAGTCTTGAAGCAAGCTGCAGAAATGAATAATCAACGAATTCTTCGCATTGAAGATAAATTAAATGAAGAAAAAGCCAAGGTAGAAAGGCTTAGCAGAGAAATAGAAGAGCTTAAACAAACTAATTCAAAAAACCCAACTCCCAATAATAGATCACCAAATCAGAAAACAATAGAATCCTCTAAAAATGTGCCATACCCAAACACAAGATCAAAAACAAGCTCAGATGAAACATATCCTCAATCAAAACCACGCAAAAAGGCTAAAAGATCAACAATCCAATCGATTAATTTTAGAACTCTAGCAGGTCACACATTTACAATTCAAGCTAAAGTATCTGATACCGTTGCCGAAGTAAAAAATAGAATTTTTGAACAAGAAGGATTCCCAGAAGCTGAGCAAGTGCTGATTTTTGGTGGAAAGCAATTAGCTGATGAGGAAATAGTATCTGATATAAATATACAGGATGATGGCATGATATATTTTGCGTTGAATCCTAATAATAACTCTATCAAAAATCAAGGATGCGAAAATTTTATAATTTATGTTAAAACCTTAACAGGGGCTACGTTTGAGTGCAAAGCTAGTTCAACTGATACTATAAAAGATTTGAAAGCAAAAATTCAAGAGTCTGAAGGAATTATGCCTAACCTCCAAAGGCTGATATTTCAAGGCAAGCAACTGGAAGATGGCCCCACTTTAGCTGATTATGGCTTGTGCAATGAAAGTACAATTCATCTTATTTTGAGATTAGCTGGGTGCTAGATCTTTTTAAATTAAAAATTTAAATAAGTTTATATAATAGTGATGGTGTGAAGATAACATCTGCATTTCTCCCCTAAATAATTTAATATAGAAAGCACAACAGAATAAAAACTCATAAATTTTAATAGGAAGAGATGAATGGAAGCTATCATATAATAAATACCAAATGAAAATTGTGATTAATCAGTTATGGTTTATAAAAGATAAGAAGTAATAAGTATCAAAGCCATAAAGTTAAGTTATACTAAGTTAAAAAGTTCGATTTAAAATAAAAACTTTTTTAAGTCTTATCCAAGAAATGAATAAATAAAATACTTTTTAAGTCTTATCCAACAAAAAAAAAATGAATAAAATAAAATAGCTGATGATGAAATATAAAGCAGATCTTATATCAAATATTTTATGCATGAAAAGGAAAATTCTAATAGTTTAATGTAAAGATGTGATATCATAAATATAATAATGAAATCAATAAAAAAATGTTTGAAATTTATTAATAAGAGATTAATAATATATATTGAAATTAAGATTTTTATATTTTGGTACAAAATTCCCCAAATTATTTATATAAGCTGCTATTAATATAGTTTCTCGATTTTCATTTGCTGAATTCAGAATTTATAGCTTTTAAGGTCCTTTTTCACTTCCACTTTAATGGACCAAAAAAAAATCTGTTTCAACTTAGAGAGGAGCTAATTTTTTTTATATAAATTTATAAATATAATATTTGAGTTTTAATTTAACTTTATAGATAATTTTTATTAATAAAATTAATCGATTCAGTACTCCAATCATTTAAAAAGTATTTTGCTTTAAATTAATAAAATTTTTAAAATAATATATTTTGTTTCAAAAGGGAATATTTTCAAAGGATATATTTTTTTTTGATAGTGATTCTGACTTTGCCATTAAAATTTAGTTTTTATTATCTCTATTTTAGGATTAATTATAGATAGAATGGAATCCCAAAAAGGGTATTGATGTGACTATCAGCCTTTTTTGTTAAACAAGCACATGGGAAGAAGAAGAAAAAAGAGCGGAGAGGCTCAAATATATGGCCTTGACGACGTCAATGGATTCAAGCTAGTTGGGCAATTTATTGATGAACTAGGCCTTCTTCAAAAATATAAGTCAAAAAGTTGAGGGTCAATCGGATGTGAAGTTGTCATCGGAGTTTTTATTGAGCCTGAAGAAGAATCGCATTTTGCTGCAACAATGGATGCAGTAATAAAAAACATCAAAAACTTTAAAGATAAAGGACTATCAGTTCTCTGCATAGCAATAGTAGACGGTAGAGAGAAATTGAAATCAGCAGATAATGATAGCATGATAGGCAATGCTTTTCATAAGACTTACTATAATGAATCACTGATAGAAAAGCAATTTAATTTAAGCGAAGAAAACGATAAAATTTCTCTGAAATACTTTATGACGACCCCTTCAGAATCACAGACTGATGAAGAGCTCGCCCATATGTTTATGCACAGGAATTGACCAGAAGAAGATGAGGAACAAAAAGAATACAATGAGTCCAAGATTGATTTCATTTTTTGCATCAAAGAAAAGTATTCAGGAAAATTAAATTCTCACCTATGATTCTTTGGAGGCTTCTGCCAACATATCAACCCTAGAATTGTCATGATGATAGATGCCGGAGTGAAACCCAAAAAGAATGCTCTAATCTACATGTGGAAAGCTCTTCGATCTGATGAAAATCTTGCAGGATGTACTGGTGAGCTAAAACCTGACACAAAAAAATGAAAAAAGATCTTCCGCTATGCGCAAGTGGCCGAGTATAAGTCTATTTATATGCTTGATAAAGCCCTAGAGAGCGTTGTTGGCTACATTTCAAGTCTCCCTAGCTGCTTTAGTGCTTATCAATGGAAAGCTTTAAGTATGCCCATTCTGCTAGGAACTCATTTTAAATCTATTTGTAATCCTGAAGAAATTGATGCTGCAAATTCCAATTACTACCTTTCTGTCGATAGACTTTTAAGCTTATCTCTCTTCATGCAAAGGAAGCAAAAATATACTCTCAGATTTGTCAAAAGGTCAAAGGCAAAAATCAATGTCTCGAATAAAGTATACAAAATCATGCTCACAAGGAGAAAGTGAATCAATGGGACTTGGTTTATTTTATTAGAGTCTCTTAAAAAATCATATCTGATTTTTGGATGCAAAACCAAGCATCCATGATATAGGATTATCTTATTTGCTATTCAAATGATATTATTCATTACAAATTTCTTTTTTTCTTGGCTCATTGTGGGGTATTTTTTTGTTTTTCTCGCCCAAGGATTGAGGACAAGGGCTCATGAAAGTCATGTGCAAGATGCTTTTATGATCTTTTATGGGCTGCTTCTTGAGCATATATTGATTCTTTCTTTAGGAGTCTCTCCTAAGAAAGCTGACAAATGCTTGACGTATATGAGCTACATTCTTTTAGGCATTTCTATACTGAGTGTGTATTTCTTTTTAAGCTACTGATTTCAACAACCTGGCGGAGGTTACTCAGATGTATATCTTTCCACATTTATTGCAGTGTCTGGATTATTCATCATGAACCTACTTTTCTATCTAGAAATCATCTTTAGCATCCCTTTTTATATTGTTTTGATACCAGTTCTCGTTAATATCTGCATGGTCTATTCGATTTGTAATGTTCATGATTGTTCTAATAGCCACCCAGAAAAAATCACTGAAAAGGAAAGGGAACAAATTGCCCGTTTCCAATCTTTCAGAGCTTTTTGGCTTCTTATATGGATTTCAACTAATGGTGTTTTTGCTTATGGTCTGTATGAGTTAATTGAAGAAAATCAAATAGATGCATTAATGGCTATCGCTATGATTGGTATGGCTAATATTATTATTAGACTGGTTGGAGGATTGGTGTATCATGTAAAAGAATGGGCTTTAAATAAGCATGATGATAAAGTTAGCCATGAAAATTATGAAATAGGGGCTAATGAAGATAATCCTGAACAGATTTTTATAGAAGTTCCTAGTTTAAGCGAATGTTAATGTGATATGAATAATTAAAATATTAATAACTTATAAGGAAATTAATTTCATCAATCTATATAGCTAGATAAGATGCAGCATTCGTCTTGTTGAAAATCAGTCTCAATTAAACGAAAGTTGGCTGAGCAATAATTTGCAGATAATATAAATTAGTATGGTAGTTTTCAAAATTCATGCAGGTTATAATAAATCAAATAGATTTAAAGGATATTTCAGATGCTAATGCAGTCCAAATTTCAGTTTATTATTTACAATGAAATTTATTGCATTTAACATAGTACATTATTAAATTGCTAAAATTTGATTCATTTAATGCATTCCAATTTATTAAAAATAAAACTATTTCTAATTTTAAGTCCCAGATTGTTTTAATCGCTTTATAAAAAAAGATTTTAATAGTTTAAACTGAGAGATGCGCCATTCACATCGAGAAAATATACTTGAAGATCAACAAAAAATAGGTTTAATACTAAAGAAAAACCTATAAGTGCTAAAATGTCCACTAAACCAAGATCATCTAGAGTCAAATAAAGCTTTGCTTTAAATTATTTCAAGCAAAACTAAATTTTACTCCTAAAATGATCAAAATAAACTTTTCATTGCTATAATAAGCTACTAAATAAATTTATTGTATTTATTTGACTATTTTTTATTTAAGAGCCGACCCAAAAGATAATATTTTATTCATCTGCACTCTCATTTTGTTGCAGAGATGATCTGAGATCAGAAATTGTTGCAATAACCCGTTTTAGGTATTCATCAGCTTCTCTACCTACTTGATAAATTTTTTCCTGCATTTTTTCAGGTGAATCATCGTTTGGACTAAAGAAACCAGCTGCTTTCATTAAAAATTGAGAACGCTCGCCATTAATTCTTTCTTCTTGCTCCTCAATCTCCTTTATTAGTTTTGAATTTTTGGTATTTTTGAGGCCATTAAATTCCTCTTTAAAGCCAATGGCACTTTCTCCCAACTGAGCAAGCTTTTGAAGTAATTCTATGAAATTGTTTTTCAATGTTTCATCAGAAAAATTACTATTTATTTGAGAAAGGTTGAATTTGGCATTATTTCTTGCATCAAGTTTTTGGCTTTCTTTTATTAAATAAAAGCCTCGGAAAAAGTCCTGGAGTGCTTCTGCTTCTTGCCCTAGATTATTGAATGCTAGCGCTCTATTAAAGAAATTCAGAGGATTATCGGGATCTAATTTACTTGCTTCATTATAGCATTCTATTGCATCAAGTTTCCTATCCAGGTGACAGAGAAAAATATTCCCTTTCTTATGATAAGCAGGAGCATAGCTAGGATCAGTTTTGATTGCCTCATCATAGCATTCTATTGCTTCAAGATTTCTACCCAAAAAAGCAAGAGTATCTCCTTTTTCTTTGTACAAAAAAGCATTTCCAGGATCAAGCTTAATAGCCTTGTCATAACACTCTATTGCTTCAAGAAATCTATCCAAATTATAAAGAACATTTCCTTTATATTGATATGCATTAGAATTATTGGGATTGATTTTTATTATTTCGTCGTAACATTCTATTGCTTCAAGATACCTTTCCAAAGTACATAAATCATATCCTTTATGCAAGTAAGGATCAATATCATTAGGATTAATTTTAATAAGTTCATTATAGCATTCTATTGCTTCAATGATTCTATTCATTTTACTAAGAGATGAACCTTTATTATAATAAGCAGTAGGATGCCTAGCATCGATTTTGATTGTCTCATCAAAGCATTCTATAGCTTCAAGATATCTTTCTAAATGGTAAAGAGCGTTTCCTTTATTCATGTAAGCATTTGCATTAAGAGGATTACGCTTGATTAATTCGTTATAGTATTCAATCAATTCAAGATATCTCCCTAAATAATTAATAGTGAATTTTCCATAACATAAAGCAGTTTGAGGATTGAGATTGAAAGTTTGGTTATAGCATTTTATCGCTTCAAGCTTTCCCCCTACAACTCGAGTAGCTATATACTTACCATAATAAGCAATTCCAATAAAAGCATTTTGGTCTAAATCAAATTTATAATACTCTCTTAAGCACTCATTATTAAGAGTTGAGATGTATATTCCTCTTTTATTATATATTCAGTATAGCTGGCCGCAATCTTGATTAATAGCTGATTTTGCTATTTTGTTTCAATTATACTCATCTCCTACTTCACTTTCATAAATAAATCCATGTTCAGATCATTCAATTAAATACAATCTCTCCTCTCCATTTATTAAGACCTTTCTACAACCGCTTTCAAAATCATAAGGAATTATTGAGAAACTGTCTATATCAATTGTATATTGCAAAAGATTTTTACTACTAGGCTCAGTAATGAAAATATTGTTATTAAATACTGCACTATTACAATAGGGACCATGATATGGCATAGAAGTCAGCTTAAATCATATATTTCTCTCCAAATCAAATTTATAAGATTGAGCTTCAGAATCCTTTCCTTCTCCAAAGCAATAGACATTTCCTCCAAAATAGATAACTGTTATGAATTGATAAGGCTTTTCAGATGGCAGAATTTGGACCTTATAGTTTTTATTAATTATAAAAATAATGAAAGTGCTTTGATCTTCTTTACAAGCACAAAATAGTTGGCCATTGGGAAGCTGAACAATTGATGCTCCATCAACATCCAATATATTTGGAATTTCGATTAGTTTTGCTTCTTCGCTCTCATTTTCAGTGCTATAAATGAACAAATTAGCTTTTTCATCAAGTGTACCGATAAGATAAAGAGAGGTGATTTTATTATAATTATCCACGAATTCCTGATAAGTTTGGCTGATGAATGGATCAGAAGTATGATTCTCATTCTGATACAATGAGCAAGCTGTCCTAAAATCTTGTTCTGCTTTATAATTATCAGGCCTAGCTGAAATGCAAGCCATCTGAGTACTTAGCTCGTTCAATTTACACAAATGCCTTGTGCTGCTATGCTGATCTGAATCCGCCATGATATATTATACACTATCAGCAACAGCGTACGCTTATAAGTTTATATTTAAATTCAAATCCTTATAAAATTAATCAGAATCTTATCTAAATTATCTAGTGCCTATATGGTGCTATGACAAAAGAGGTTTCAAAACAGAGAGAACAGTCCTTAAAATGGGAAGTCATAGAAATATTTGTGAAGAACTTATCATCACCTTCTCATTAGAAAAACATTATATAGTTACTACTAAATACTGTGGAGACTAGTTAAAATTTCTTCGTATTTACAATACCCACTATCTTTAAAAGCGTCTGGATGGAAAGTCAACAGATTTCAAAGCAGGCCTTACTCTTACTTTGCAATTTTGGGACTTATGATCTTTTCAATTCACTAGCGCAATTCTTCTAAGACAGAATCATAAAATTTCACAACAATTTGAGTAAAATATTTGCTAGAAGAAACTAACATTATCTCTATAGATTATCTCTTTTGGCCTTTTGCTTGTTATAAGTTCAATTATTTCTTTCGTAGGACGTGCAAAGATCAATTAAAGATATGAGTTATAATGGACGAATTAAATTTGCTATCAAATGGGAATTTACAACAATAAATTTCGGAAAGCAATGCTTACTTCAAGTTTGCAACCTTGCTACATTGATGGTCACATTTATATAATTAAACAACCATTACTTTTTTATGCCTAACCTAAAATTTCTTTTGAGTTATTTTTTTTATTATGCTTCTTAATGCTAAATAGATGACCAAAGCTGGGCAATCATGTCGGCAGATGCTTCTTGATGCTCGTCAGCTTCTTTTTCTATTTGTGTCCTTACTATAGAGAGCCCATTTCGCTTAAGGCTAGCAATTAATTTTATAAGAATTTTCATATGTTGAGCTTTAAACATTTCCTCTTTCTCTTCAGTCTCTTTTAGCAACTCTGGGCTTATTGAAAGAGAACTTTTGAGCTTCTGGAATTCCTCTTTGATTTCAATAGCGCTTTTCTGCAGTTGAGAAAGCCTTTGAAGCAATTTTACATTACCAATAATAATTGTATTTACTTCTTGAGAGGGGATACTTCTTTCTCTTATTATTAGGCTTTGATGCATTAATTGATATGCTTTATTAATTTTTTGCAAGGCTACTGTTTCTTGGCCTAAATAGTCAAATTGTTCAGCGCTATAACATAAATTGAGAGATTCATCCAAAATTCGTGTGCTAGCTATTTCATAGCATTCTATTGCATGAAGTCGTCTGTCCAAATCAAGCAAGGCATTCCCTTTTTTAATATAAGCATTAGCATCTTCACGATTTAGTCTTATTGCTTCGTCGTAGTGTTTTATTGCCTTAAATTTTTTCCCCAATTCATATAGGACATCTCCTTTCTTAAGCCAAAATTCAGCATCATCTCTCATTAAGCTGTAATCTATGATGTCAAAGCATTTCAGTGCTTCGAGATTTCTTCCCAAATAATGTAAAGCACATCCTTTATCAAAGATCGCCTTAACATAATAACAAGCAAGACAACGAGGATACATTTTGATTACCTCATTATAGCATTCTATTTCATCAAGTATTCTACCCAAATTGCGCAGAGCAATTCCTTTCTCAATGTAAAGCATAGCATTTTTAGGATCGATTTTAATTGCGCAGTTATAGCATTCTATTTCTTCAATATTTCTGCTCAAGTTATGCAAAGATTTTGCTTTGCTGAGATAAGCATCTAAATGGCGAATATTGAGTTTAATTACTTCATCATAGCATTCAACTGCTTCAAGCATTCTGCCTAAATCATGCAAAGCACGTCCTTTATTAAAGTAAAAAGCAGTGCCTCATGGATTAAGCTCGATTGCTTTGCTATAGCATTCTATTGCCTCAAGATTTCTTCTCATCCTATGCAGGACATCTCCTTTGCTAAAGTAGGCCTCAAAATTTTTAGGGTCAAGCTCAATTGCATTGCTATAGCATTCTATTGCTTCGACATTTCTGCCTAGCTCGCGGAGAGCATTTCCTTTTTGAACGTAAGTATCAGAATAAGCTAAAATTTTGATTATTTTGTTACAGCTCTCTATTTCTTCAAGTTTCTTTCAAAACTTATCAAGGGAATATTCTTTATGATTGTACTGGATATTTGACCAAGATTGTAGTTTGATTGCTTCTTTAAGGCTTTCTACTGCTTCCTGATCTCTACCCAAATCACAGAGAGCTTTTACCTTCCCAATATAAACGTCAACATTTTTGGAATCAAGTTCGAGTGCTTTGTTATAGCATTCTATTTCTTCAAGCTTTCTGCCTAAATCATGCAAAGCACATCCTTTATTAAAATAAGCAGAAACATAATGAGGATGAAGTTTGATTGCTTCGTTATAGCACTCTATTGCTTCATCATTTTTGCCCAACTCACACAGAACATTTCCTTTTTCTTTATATACAGTGGCATTATTATTATCAAGCTTTATTGCTTCGTTATAGAAGTCTATTTCTTTAAGTTTTTTCCTCAAATTAGTGCGAGTATTTACTCTTTTAATAGAATTAGCCGTGCCATTAATACTGCCAATTTTGAAGGATTGATTATAGCATTGTATTGCTTCAAGTTTTCTGCCCATAGCATATATTTTTTTGCTATAATAATAGGCGTTGCTTGGGTCGAGTTTGACTGCTTTATTATAGCAATCTATTGCTTCAAAATTCCTTTCAACCTTGCGAAGAGCGTTACCTTTTGTACAGTATTCATGAGCTCAGGTAGGATTGCGTTTGATTGCTTTGTCGGCTTTTTCTACTAGCTCAATCTTACGGCATAATCACTCTAGAGAATATCCTTTATTATTATTGCAAAAAATAGTATAGTCAGGATAATCAGGATCGAATTTATGAGATCGAAAATAGCATTCTATTTCTCCATGCTTTTTATATGCTCTTTTAAGGACGACATATTCACCATAGTAAGCAATATCAATCATTTCTTTTCGATCTAAGTCAAACTTGTAATAGCTCCTAACAGAATATTTATCAATAGCTGATATAAATATTCCTTCTTTGTTACGCAAGTAATACACTTGATAATCATCATTAAAGATTGATTTTGCTATTTGCTGTCAAGAATACTCATCTCCAATTGTACTTTCATACATAAATCCAAAAGTCTCAATCAAATACAATCTCTCTGCACTTAAGAGTATCTTTTTGCTCTTCTTTTCAAACTTATAAGGAATAATTGAGAAAGAGTTAATATCAATGGAATAGTGCAACAGATTTCTATTTCTCAATCCAGAAATTACAATATTTCCATTAAACATTACACAATGTCAACTGTAATACGCTTTTGGCATTGGAGCTAATTTTATTCATCGATTTTCATCCAAATTAAATCTTCCAGATAGAGGTGCATCCACTCAACTAGTTGCGCTTCCAAAACAATAAATGTTTCTGTTTACATAAGTAGCTAACTTGTAACGACAAGACGCTTCATATAGCAGCTCTCTAACTCTATAGTTTTCATCAATTATAAATGCATAGAAGGGGCTTTTGTCCGATTGATTAACACAGAATAGCTCGCCATTTGGAATTTGAATGATACTTGTATCGACTGTATTTATTTTTCTTGGAATTTTCAACACTTTCACTTTTCTTTTTTCATTTTCAAGATCATAGATTAACAAATTTGCGTTCTCACTGATGAGATAAAGTGATTCTGTTTGGTGGCCAGTATTGGCAGGAGGCTCAGAGCTCTTCTTATTTAATTCTTTAAATAACTTTGGTTCTCTAGAGCTTGAATTTTTAGTTCTTATTAAAATAGAATCAAAGGGTCTATTCGACAGCTTAAGGTGCAATCCGCAGCAGTAAGCTTCAGAAGACAACCATTGGCATAGCAGCTGATTAAAAAGTTCCAAAATTTGTTTGGGGCATCGATGAGACATATTTTATAATTCAGAATTAATTGCTTAGACTCTTATAAAACCTATATACTTACTTCTTTGCACTTCCATTAAATCAATATATAATGCAATGTTTCCTCTTTCAAGAGCTTGGATTACTTTATTAAGAGTATCTTTGGCTTATTCGGTAATCCTAAAGTTTCGTGAGATGGCTAGGCCTGTTGCTCCTAGTTCACACCATCTTCATCCCTAGGGTACATTCAGCTATTTCTCTTACTACCCTAGTTCATTTGCACAGCATTTCGTCTATGTTTCCATCATCCTCTTCTAGTCGGGCCAATTTTTTTAAATGTTCCTGATACTCTTTAAACCCCATTCTAAAATGATGGAGATCTGATAGTATGAGAGAGTTTTTTTTTCTCATTCGTTTTATATATTCCCAACTGTTAATGATTAATCGTTTTAATAAATTAATTGGTAATCAGTGTAACTATTATAATTAAATGCTTAATCTAAATGGGCTGTCTTGAAAATTTCTGTATTATCCTTTTCTCTTATAATAATATGATTATTCAAAGCTATAACTGAATCAATAGGTCTCAAAAATAAAGATCTGATTTTTTCTTTCACAGTCTGAGTTTCAATATCCCATATATTAATAACTCCTTTATCAGTTCCTTCAATAAGCCTTGTCCCATTATCACTAAAGCATATTGAAGTAATCTTTGGGCTACTCTCTATATAAGTAGCGTCTTCAGTGTCTAAGTTTAAAAGTTTGATATAACTTTTTCTTTGTATTGAAAACGTGAATGCAAATTTTGATAAAATCGATGTAAAAGCAAATATATACGGTCTCTGCTCTATATAAATTTTTTTAATAAAATGATCTTTTTCCAAGTCCCATATATAAAGAAAAAATTGAGGATCACATCAAAAGCCATACTTTCCGCATTCAGTAAATGCAATGTGGTCGTTGCTTAAGATTTGAGTATCCACTATTTTGACTTTATCCAAATAAGGAATCCTGAAATATTCATAAGTATATCTATTCAAGCAGATAAAATAGCTCTCACAATTAGAGAATGTGAAATAGCAGAAATGATCTAGAGTCAGTGTTTTGAGCCACATGCCATGCTTTATATGATAAATGTCAACATTTCGTCATAAAAGTTGGGCTAGGTAAGATTCAAATGGAGAAAATGCATAGTAAGCATAAAAATTATTAAGAACAAACTGCTTTATTTGCTTTGGGTTGAAATCTGTTAAATCTCATAAGATAGATTTGTTTATACTTAAAGTAAGTAGATACGTTCCTTTTGGCGACACTTTAGCTTTAAAAACCTGAAAATGCAAATTATTATCATTTTTTACAAACTTAGGAAAAAATTCATAAATCCAGATATTGCCTTGTGAATTGGTTCAAGAAATATATTTATTTGACATTGAAAACGTCACTGCCGTTAATTTATGCTCAAACCCAGTAAAAATTTGTGAAATTCTTTGGGTTTTTAAGTCCATAATAAATCCATCCCCTTCATTTGACCCAAATGCTAAAAATTTTCCACATGGAGAAAATGATAATGCCTGCATTCTTTTAGATCTGGAATAAACCTTTGTTTGGTTTGATGATATAACGTCTATTAAATATAATAAGCTATCTCTGCTATAAGCAATTGTTCTTCCACAAGATGAGATAGCAAAGGCACCTTTAGTAGAGAATTTTCCCTTAACAGATCTGATAAGAGTTCAATTTTCAGTTTCAATTATATAGATTATGGTTGATTTTGCTATTGCTAAGTATTTACTGGATGGAGAAAAAACTGAATGTCCTCATTTATAAGGAACTTGATTAAATGGTCCAAGAATTTGACGATTGTTTTCTATGTCTCAACTCCGAACAAAAGATTTGTTATCATATGCTAATAAGTATTTTCAATTTGGTGAAATTATTAACTTAAAGACATTTAGATCAAATAAATATTTTTTTTCATACTGATCTCAAAATCCAATATATTGTCCATGAGTCTTTGATATAACAGGTTTGAATTTTGTGCTATGAGTCTTAATAATTTTTGAAGAAACAAAATCGTTTAAGCCAATTTCTATTTTAGCTTCTTTATTTTTCAAATTCATTACTATCAAACTATCGTCAGTTCTATAATAGAAATAATCATCATTATTAGAGAAGTTTAATCCTTTTCCATTTCGTGAATCAATTTTAACGGTAAACCCAAAATTTGCATTGCTCAAATCACAATTTTTAAAATTCACATCAATTATGTGTGACTGTAAAAATTTGACTTCTTTTAGGTTGCTATTCTCAAAATTCACCCTTGTAAGAAAGCACTGAGATAAGTCTGCTTTTGGGATACGGATATTGCTTAAATCTATGCTGTTAAATGAAAAATTGCTTTTAGCTAGAATAGTTATTGCATTGCTGCAAGCCAAATCAATTTCTTTAGAGGATCTTGAAAGCAATATTAAATTTAGGAGGTCTTCTTTGAGGTTTTGCTTCAAAAATTTGTTAAATAAAATATAAATATTTGGAAAATCAATCAATTTAAGCTTATTTAAATAAGAAGCTTCAATAGAATCAATAGTTTTCCAACTACTTATGTCATTCAAAATTTTCTGAGCTAGATATTCATCACAACCTTTCTCTGAGCAGATTTTTAGCTTATTGATTTTATTTGTCATCATAATAATATAATATAAACATTGAAAATGATATAAATATTATATTGTAGCATTGATATCAGAAAATACTACTAAGATTTCCTAGGCATATGCGTATTAAATAAACTAATCAGAATAAAACATATCAATATAATTACGAGAATATAAATGACTTAATTATTAGGCTTCTGCTCATCACCTGTTGCTTTGATCTCAATTAGTTTCTCCAAGTGTTTTTCAATATTCGCTGTACTTGCCTTTACAGCATTCACTTCTTCATTAACTTTCGCAATTTCAGCTTGAAGAGTCTTAATGTGTTTTTTCAAAGGAATTGTTTTGTCGGTTTCATCTTTATTATCATTGGAGTTGCTGTCAATACATTTGGAAATAGCGGGGATCTGAAACTTTTCTATTCTTAACCAGCATTGCTTCTATTTCAATAATCATCCCTACTAGCTCATGCGTGTCAGCTATCTGATAGTTTTCTTGAACCTTTCCAAACGTATTACCTATAATCGCTATTAGTAAATTCAGCATTACAATCATATTAATCAAAGTCACCAAAATAAAGCAAACCCATTGAATTGTATTCATACCAGATATATCAAAATCCCCAACATCAAATAAATCTGACATTTTTAGATAGTCTCAGAATTTTGGGCTATTTTCATCTAAAACTAAAAATATAAATGCAAAAGAAAGGGTGGAATAAAATAATAAAATTACAAAGGAAGTCATATCTTTTAAAACCTCTGTTATCAAATTTACCATATATCGGGTATTTTGGAATATCCTGAAATAAGAAATCCCCCTCAGCCAAGAAATTATGACTAAGAAGACGAGGACGTCATGATTTATTTCCCAGTCTTGTGGGTTTAGGCTGATAGCAAAGTATAGGATTGAGGAGACTGTTCTTGCTATATCAATGTAGTTTCATAAATCTTTAGCATAGCTAATTGGAGAAGCCCATAGTTGATATGCCTCATATACTGATAAAAGCATGCTAATTGCAAATAAAATCGACAAAACAGTTTTTTCTTTAATAAAATAAAGAACATATATAGAAAGAACTAGCATATAGACAATATAAAGGATCGCTTGAGCATGCATAACCCAGCTGAGCTTGTCTCATTTATAACGAATTATTTCTTGAATTATTGGAGTCATCATAATATTGGGATTCGGAGAGTCATAAATACTAAACAAAAAATCAATCGATGCTT